>OY796659.1:63246788-63790788 GCA_963680705.1 Rhagium mordax | reverse complement strand
ATATTGTTTATAAACTAGTGAAACACAATAACAACACTTTAAACGCACTTTTAATTTTAAAAATCACAAGATGAAAGAAACCCGCGAACTGACAGTGACAGTAGTGACAGCGGTTTGTTGTTCACTATGAATGACTCATCATATTGAGATTACGCCTAAAATTATAGATGCCGCCCACTCCGTGATTTTCGCGAATTGTCATCGTCATTCGTCATTCAATCATTTTAAAATATTCTACACGCAAACTCACGCTTTTTGGAGTAAAGAGTTAGGTTATAGTAAGTATATTGTGTTTGTCACCTAATCCATCTGACTTTCTTATTATTTTCAGTCGCGCGCGTGACCGACCAAAAGACCAATCACGTAATTTACAACATTTATTACACAATAATTCACTACATACTGCATTTACTACGTAGTAAATGTAGAAAATGTAGTAAACACAATTATTGCGTCAGTTTCCCATCCCTGATCATAACCATATAACAACAAATTTATCTATTCTGTGGTAATAAATAGATCCTCCGACCTCGACTATCATTCTGTGAAGTGTGAAAAATAATCTTTGGTGCAGATTTGCCAGGGTGATTTTTCACCAGCTGATCTGGTGATATCTTCTGGTGATTTGGGGAAAACTTTTCCAAAATGGCCTGTTTCTGGTGATTTTGGAATATTTGAATGATATGTTAATAAATGCTGGAAAACGAAAAAATTGTTTACCTTTCTATAGACTTTCACGAATTAACCTTAATAAAATTCAATTGTAGTGTTTAATCTGGTGATTTCTTTTTGAATCTGACAACTTTTCATATAATAATCTGATGACATTTATTTTCTTCACCTGGCAAACCTGCTTTGGCGCGATGTAGTTTGTTTCTAACCTAACTATTTGTTTTTGTGTTGTTTTGGGTACCAATTGCCTAAATGAAATTAATATTAATATACCACTGATTATAGAATGGTTGTCTCTGATAGAATATAAAAATAGTGTAATCTAATCATCAGTGTATCTCTAAATTCATGATAAATTTTCGGATATTTTTATACGATTATGGACTCTATTCTAGATGAGAATCAAGAGAATAATTCTTCAACAATGAAAAGAACTCCACAACAGAGAAACTTTCTTACAGAAATTTACTTAACAAAGTTGAAGAAATACGTGAGTTCCTTTTGTATAGATTAATATATAATTTTGGTATTTACCAGTTTATGTATCAAATCCAAAATTTGGAAGTAAATAAGACCTACGTAAAAGTTTAAAATGTATTCATTATCAATCAGATTTCGTGCTTATGTCTGAGTTAATGATAAGCGCCTAAAAGGCGCTTCCCTTTTGCACACAACAGAGTGTGAGAGAAATGTGATGTGACGATACTCATCACAGTTAACTCACTTGTATAAAAGAAACGATCAAAGTGAGTAGAAAATGAGAAAAATGTAATATGAGAAATTAACTAGGCTCTAATAACGTAATAACTACAGAATAGGTAATAACAACTAATATACCTAATGACTTATTATTTTTATCATTTTTCTCTAATCTGGCCAACACCTTTTCGTGACGGGAAGCCAAATTAGTTCATGTAAATATTTTTTTATATATTTTTTTTACTAAATAATACAAAAAAAAATTCTTTGTAAAACAAAGTTTAGAGCTTCAGGACGGGAAGCCATCAGAGCGGTGAGCGCTTCTTCCCGCTGCCGTCTAGTCGGCACGAACCGTCCAAATGCGTGCCGTCCTGAAAGGGTTAAATAAGCAAGTTGTCAAACATTAACCTCAATTTCTTTCCTTTTCTTTGTTTGGGATTTATTACCACATTCCTTGAGATTCCTATCCAAAAAATTCGATTTTTTTTTTGGATAGGAATGTGGTAATAAATCCCAAACAAAGAAAAGGAAATAAATAATTTATGAAATGCCACAAATAACATTTAAACAATATTTATTAACCTCAATCTTTAACTAAGACCTGAAGTGAGTAAAGTGATCTTACTCCCGAGCTAGTGCAGTTGGCATGATAGTGGGGGTAAATAATCTCACTTTGTAATCTCACTTGTAAAAAATAAAAGAAACATACCGGTAACTGAATACTGACGGAATATGTGAGAATAATCTGAGATTTTGTGTAAAAGGGAAGTATCTAATAATTCTAATATATGTATTCTTGTTTCGTTATTGACAGAAACCATTGCAGAATACTGTAAAGTACGTTTAATCCTAATTAAATAATAATATAGTGCATTTATTTTAATAGATAGTTTGTTTATTCTAAAAGCGATTAATATGGTTTACCTATGCCTATTTTTTGTATTTATATAAAGTTACGTTTAATGTCTGAGCTTTATCCGCTGAATTAAAGTTTGCAAATATATATGTAACAGCAATATCAAAATATTATTTTTAGAGGAAACCGAAGATGTAGGATTACAATCAGTAAATGAGTTAGGAAATGTTTTGCGAGAAGCAAATTCACTGGACACAGAGTGGAAGATAGATGAACGAGTTGAACATGCTGACGAAACATTACTGGATTGCCTAGTGTTGTCTTCAGCAAGCAACTTATTGAAAAAATGTATAGAAGCCGTAGATGTATTCACGTCCACATATGAACAAAGCGAATTTACAAATAAAATCGTAAGTATGTTTCATATATATGTAAGTATGTTTCATACAGAGTGACCCCATTTGATAGCGGGCCACCCCTGTAAAGTGGCTATTTTTGGTCCGATTTTGATAAACTTTTTTTAGAAAACTGCATTTTGTGACAAATTGATAGATGTGTATCACAAAAATCAAGGCCTACTTTGCAATTTTTTTGGAGCGAAAATTCGAGAAATTATATTAGCGATTTTTTAGGAGGACTATTGTGTTTCGTTAACTGTTGTGTGCTTACCAACTGTATTCTATGATCACTTGATATCTGAAATAGTCAAAGTCAAAAGTCTCGTACACATTGTGCTATTATCGCGCAGTATAAACCCAATGTACCCAAAGGAATTTCTCGCTAACGGCATACTGAAACACATTTTGTAAACGTGTTGATGGAGCCGAAAGTTGGCATGTGGTTCCCGCTCAAGAAGTGGATGGCTTCTCTCTACTCCATCAGCACTCAATGTGTTAATGCTGTTGATGTTCGAGGTGGTCCAAAATTATCTTCAGATATTCTTAAGTCTTATCGAAGGTCTCATAGGTAATCCAAAAATTAGAGTATCGTTTTATATAAAATTCCTATCCGAAATTGAATAATAATAATAAAAACTGATGTTAGGTTTATATCTTGCGTATATCATTGAGTAAATGATAATAAAAGAGGCGCATCTGCCAAGATTTCGAGATTTTGATGTTGAATTTTTTTGCCAATAACTACAGAATTATTTACAATATTTAGGGTTATGCAGTCGAATTGCAAATACCTACCCATAGCACTAAAAATTGGTAACAATCCTGAAGCTATTGGCAAAAAAAGCAACACTAAAATCTCGAAACCTTGACAGTTGCGCCTCTTTATATTATTTCTTTACTTAATGCCTATATGACGCTTTACCTTTTGTTTTATGTTATTCTGAAGGTTTTGTTTTACTTTATTCTGAAGGTTTATTTATAACCAAACCTTTTCTCATTTAAACATTTATTTTTGTCTGTAAAAAACTTTATGGCTATTTGTAAAATATATGGCCTGCACCTCAGCGTCCTCAGCACTAAGAATATAGGTGGACAATTATGAACCACCCTGCATACATTATTCTAAGTAAGGAATATTCAAATAAAGAGCAACAATGATTGTATTGTAAGACATATTTTTTAGTTGTTCTGATAAATTTTATATTTTATACTAGGTCCAGTATATTAAGGATGATGAAGCAGAAGAATTAGAACCGACAGATCTATTAAAACTCTTAGAAGATGCCCGTAGTATAATACCCAAAGTACCTGATTACAATTATGTTTATGGAACATATGACCTCAGTAAAGTGCCTCAACCAAAACCCAAGAAAGAACGTTTAAAAATAGTAAAGGAGAAAGTTCAAAAAAAGGAGCCAGAGAAAATTACAAATATAGATAAAGATGAAGAGGGTATCGAAGAAATTGTAAAAGTATTGCACGAGGTATTGACTGAAAAGTTTATGGAAAACAATGAGGAACCTATAAGCTACTATGACTACATTATTGACACAGATAGCTTCGCCAATACTGTAGAGAATATGTTTTATTTTGCATTTTTAATTCGAGATGGAAAAGCACAGATTGATTTAAGTAAGCATATTATTATTTGAAAATGAAAATTTATCTATAGCAACTTCTGATAGATTTATTTGCATAAAATAATTAGCAGCGTACTGTCTATTATTGGTAATTTCTAATCAGGTGTTTGAGTACAATTCTTTAGTTATTGTTTTTCTTTCACTCTGCTTAAGTAGAAAATTTTGTTTAAATATTTTAATATCTATGTTTCTTCATAAGTTTCTAGTAGACTATATATACCGTTATAAGAACAAGCCACCAACGTAATCAAAGAATGTCTGCGCGGTCGGCCATCGAAGTCCCGCCGTCTAGCATAAGCGTATCATCATAATATTTTTAAAATCTGTTATTCCCAGCGTTGAGTTTGATAAATGCACGTCACTACTTACTTTGTAGAAGCATGGTATCGCCAAAGCTAGCTCAGCCGTTGCAACGCCCCTGGCTTGTTCTTATAGCGGCCGGACTCTAATGCAGAATAGTAAACAAAGGCCACAAGCATTTACTATATTTACCTAGGCCTGTGCCTTAAACACCTCTTAAGTACATGCCCTTTTGCAGTTTATTATATTGCTTACTCGTGAGCTAAAAATAGAAGCCATGGGTGCGTTCAGCCGACGCAGCTGCTGAGTTTCTGACACAGCAATTACCGTTCAGGTGACTCGCTGAGTTGTATTTACTTGCCAGCTGTTGAGCAGAATATCCAGCTTATTGAAAACACACTGACTTGGTCCAGCGCTAAATATTACTAGTGGAAGGGGAAACAAATTCAAATGCATTGTCAGTAGTAAACTGATAGTTAATCTTAACTAATAAAAAAATTATTACAAAACATGAATAATAATATAATATATATACCGCTGAGTTGCAGCGCAGGTCATCATGCCAAGTGATAATTTTCAGCTGTTGCGTCAGCTGAACACAACCATTGTATATTTATTTTGAAGTATTGAGTTTGATTCAGCATATAATTTGAAATATACTTCAAATTTGGGACTATAACAAATTATTTGTTAGAACAAACCTACTGTTTTAATACAACGGTTATTATAGCTATTAACATATCAAGGAATGTTATGACTATCATAACTGCCGCAGATGTCGGTTTGAAATCCGAGCTCGTAGAGCGAGGATTTTAAGACATCTAAGGCTGTTATGATTCATAACATCCGTGATTTGTTCAATAGTTTATCGGTTTCAGAAAATAAAGACATTATTAATAGATATTACCTTTTGATATTCTCTTATTAATAACGTTTTCATTTCATTAGTTGGTCAAGTCTGTATGGGTTGATTAGTCGCCATGGTTACAGTTATATTTTGTTTGTTTTTATTTGTTACCTTTTTTCATATTACATAAATGTTTACATTTTTAATGTCACAACGGCTACATAAAAATGGACCTTGGATTGCCTGAAAATACATTTCAGTTGGATTTCAGTATTTAATTATTATTGTTTGGAGTTTTCTGTCGGTTTGTATTAATTAATAAATAGCCCTATAGTTTCATTATTTATTATTTCATTTGTTGACAGTTATTGACAGATCTGTATTGTAATATTACCGTACAAGCAATAAATATAACTGTACAACTTTAGTTATGACTTATTTACCAGCCTACTTTTGCACATGTAAACAAAGGCTTAATATCCTGAAACCGATAAATATAAGGCATTTACGATAATTGGAGCGCTACATACCGCAATGTATCAGAGCGTTCGATAATAAGAACATATCTACCGAACCGCGTTCGGTAAATGTATCGAATGTATTCGCTACATCTACCCGATCCAAAATTTATGCATCGACTACATCGGTTGGTAAATGCGGTGTAACCTTAAAATATGATTAAAAAAAACTTAATTTTTGACATTTTGTGAGTATTTGAGAAAAATGAAATACATCACTGACGAAAATAATGAAGTAATTTTAGTTGAGGACGGAAACATTTATGTATATGTATAATAAATTAAGTAAGTAAGTAGGTATATCTAAATATGCAATACATATAAATGTTTTTTTACTTTCCATTTTGACATGGCGAGCAGTATGGACTTATGAATAGGCATAAAATAAAAAAGTAATTCAATTTTCAATTATTTATTAATTAATTAAGTGATGCTTTAGGTTACATTTGAAATTTTGCGTTCGGTAATTCTTAGCTCGGTAGATGTATTGACATAAAACAGCTGATTACCGCAATGTACCAGGATACATTACCCGCTCCAATTATCGTAAATGCCTATAGTTTACCATATTAATATAAATTATTTTATTTTGTTTATTAGATAACCGTGGGAAGCCAATTGTAAAGCCTATGAGAAAACATGCTTTAAAACGATTTAGAGATGAAGGAGGAGTAAACACGCAAGTGATAACATACATTAGTACGGAACAGTGGGAGGTATGTTCTAATATTTATGTTAAAATTAAAATTAAAACAGAAATTAAACTATAACAACCGTAAAATAGAACTACTTGGTAGTAATACATTGATGGATATGTTTTGTAGTTTTGGCAGTTAGGGATTTACTTTAAATATTTATTTTTTAGAAACACAAAAAGGAGGGCTACTTGCAGCAACATCGAAAGAAGACAAGGTGACTATTGTTAAGTAACTATATTTTTAAAAACAATAATTTTTCATCATTTATTATTTGAAGTGTTTATATTTTTTTTATTACACAAATGTATATATTATAGGTTACATAAATATAATAATAAAAACCAGTTTTAGGTAACATTTAGCTTTATTTTAAACTGATCAATTAAGGAACTATGAATTTCCAGTTTTATACGAGCAGAGGTATGCTAGAATAAGTTGTGATTAAGGCACAAAATTTAGTTTGTTTGCTAACTATTATAATTTTTCCCCAAATAAAAAGGTGAAAAAATATATCTTTGTTCTCTC
Source organism: Rhagium mordax (assembly GCA_963680705.1). Taxonomy (NCBI): domain Eukaryota; kingdom Metazoa; phylum Arthropoda; class Insecta; order Coleoptera; family Cerambycidae; genus Rhagium; species Rhagium mordax. The sequence goes on along the minus strand of OY796659.1, from coordinate 63,783,635 downwards.
ATTCTCGAAGTAACTTAAATATTTAGCTCTCTGGACCTCTGGGAGCACGGGCGTCCGGTTAATTTTCAATGTACGATATTTCAATTCAGAGACTTGGGACCTATACCAAATTATAAGAAGTTTCGTTTGGGATCAAAATGAGACATTGACAAAAAAATTGAAAAACAATTTGCGAAGAAAAATTCCGAAAACCCTAGAGTCCTAAAATTTTATATAATTGATTTTTTTTAGGGTGGGAGGTGATGGGATTTTCTGAATTTTTTTCGCCAACATTCGCATTTTGATCCCAAATGAAAACCTCTTATAATTTGGTATGGTTCCCACGTCTCCAAATTGAACATCTAAAATTCACCAGCAGTCACTGTCTGGGAGTCAAAAATCTATTATGAACTTAAAACTGTGTGTTTTTTGCAAACGATGTGTTGGACCACTCGCTACGCCCGTGGTCCAATCACATCCAGTGCAAAAAGCACGCTCATTTTGCAACTAGTTTTATAAATAGCTGTTCTTGTTTGCTTTTTATGAAAAAGCAAAGTTTTTAAGAAATAGGCATAGGTTATAGTTGTAATTACCTTTATTATGAGATAGAATGAAAATAATTACGTATTGTACACATTGTCACTCATTTTTGAAAATGAATTTTCATTCGTTTTGTTAGTTGCATTTTTATCTCAAAAAAAGGTAATTACAACTCTATTCCCTAAAAACTTTGCTTTTCCATTAAAAACAAAACGAGTAAATATTTTTGCACGAAAGTTAGCACAAATACGTTTCAGATAGCGCTAAACATTATGATGTATTCAGTTTCACCAACAGGATTTCCTGGTTTTTGACTCCTATAAAATAAATTATAGTAGGCCTCATGTGGTTACAGAATATAGAACTTTCAGGGATCTAAAACTTAAAAAAAGTCTGGTTAAAATCTATCCATAAAGTTTTTATGGGGGTGTGTCCACTCAAATGAAGACACACTGTATATCTACAGTCTATGAACTATTTTTCTTAATTTCCTATCCTCAATTCTGGTGATTTGTGTTCAAAACAGTCCTGTGTAATCCGTCTTTATAATTTGGTTAATGCTAAAGCTATATATTATCAATTTCCTTATCTTTTGCAATATTTATCATAGAATGCTGACGATGTTACTTAAAATTTGTGCATCGACTTGACTTGTGTAAAAGTGAGCCTTTAAAAAGAAATTACCGACTGCTGATGTACAAAAGATCGATTTAATTATTATGTAACTATTTGAGTATGAAAACTAATTCTAAAGAATAAGAAATCTTCTGCTTCTGCATTTTAATTCTTGTATATATCTTCCTTAGCTTCTGAATTTTGGCAGTATCCTATTTAAAAAGTAACCTAATTATGTACCTACTTACTGTACCGATTGAACTTATATCCTATATATTATTCAAGGCAATCTTTAATAATTTCAGGTAAAATTAATTTAAATTATGAAAAATAATTTTCATTTTACTAAAAAGAGGCATTCTTGCTAAATTTTTATTGAATATATTAGTTATCATATTACTAGTATTTTTATTTAGTGAAATCAGTATCTATTTTAAAACATTGTATAATTTAAAGCGTTGAAGCTTACTTTTCAAATAATGAATTATTACGTTTTTGAATGATTGTATTATAAGCATTTATTTCAGATTTATAATTTAGAAAAGTTGGCGACAATAAAACACAGAAAATAATCATAACGTATAATTAAAAAAATAAATAAATATAAAATAAATACAGGCTTATAAAACGTCTAAATAAAAAAAGATTATAACTTATTTAACATAAAAACATAATAACTTAAGGATAATTTACCGTTACACAATAAAATTAAACGGTTACATAAAAATTAAAGAACAATTTTCCATTCTAGATAAATTTCTCTTATAAAACCACAAGAGTTAAATAAGAGATTAGTGGTATTCATCATTGGACATGGCCCTTTAAATATTCACCCATAATTGCATAAAATTCATCATGGTTAATAGTTAATACTATAACAATTATTTGGCAAAAAAAAATTAGTGAAAGTTAAAATTACTACTGAATACTTTCTAAATTACAATTTTACCAAAACTAATTAAAAAGTATGAAGGAAGTTTAAGGCAAAAATAAAACAGTTAGAAAAATGTAATTGTCATTTATTGAGATTTCTCCATGTCCTATCATCTTTTTTAGGGTAGGAGGACGCTTCAGTTATATTTATGAAGACAGAAAAAATTACATAAAATTTTGAATTTTAAATAATTTTAAGAATCGTCAAATGTCATTCTTCCTACCCCATGATTCTTCATATATCGCCGGTATTGCTTATATTTATTACTTTCCGCTAATTGTTTTTTGGCATTTTCTTCTTCCTCTTTGAACCACTCATCGAAATTTTCTCTTATCCACAACTCCCTATCTAAGTATTCTTGTCTCTTTTCATCTTCTTGACTATCAAATTGATGTTGACCCATTTTCAACCATTTTCTTATAATATAAAGTTTTTCTTCTTCGTTATATGGTTGCATTAAAATAGTGTGCCTCCAAAACCAAGAAAGATACCAATAAATATATTTTACAAGGGAATAAGGAGAAATTACCAACTGAATCCACAAGATGTCGGTTATGCTAGGTTTGGCATAAGCACCTTTAATATCCATTTTATCTTCAATTACTTTTCTAATAATACTTTCCGTTTCCTCTTTCGATATTTTATTTTTACCTTTGGATTTTTTATTATCTGACAAGAGCCCATCTTGCTTGGCTATATCAAGAGCCTTATTTCTATATTTTGGTACAGTAGCAAAATATTTTATAGCAGTATCATACCTTTGCCATCCGCTAAAGTATTGCACAGCCGATATTATGGAAATGGTTACAATTAAAACTATCCTTACATCTACCTTTGGTGCAACTCTTCTTCTGTAATATCTATAATAATGTGCATAGTACTCATCTGGATTATCTAACATATAATCATAATCAGTACGAGATTCTTCATCTTTCAATATTTCATACGCGTTTGCTATTTTCTTGAATTGTTCCTCAGCTATTTCTTTTGCTTCGGGAGTCCTATGTAAGTCAGGATGATATTGGCGAGCTAATTTTCTGTAATTTCTTCCAATTTCACTTTTTGTGGCCTCTCTAGTCACTTCTAAGACATCATAACAATTTTCTTTACCACAATATATCCCTTCTAGTAATTGTGCTTGTGATGTTGCCATGAAAATGAAAAACAGTAATACTAAAACTACGCTGCTTCCAAGCATTTTGGCACCTTTTACTTACGCGAATGCTATTATTCTAAAATTTCTTGTAAAAGCCACGTTTAAATCGTCACTGTCACGACATTTTTTACAGCCTATTACCAACAATACGACTCCAAATAGTCCAAATTCCCTATCGCAAAAGGAAATAATTTACAAGTGGTTGAATCACCATATGATATACATTAAATCGAATAAATGATGTGTCGTACTGTCGTACTATATTAATATGGTGGTATATTTATATGATAGTTGGGAATTTATTTAATATAAAATTATTTAAAGTGCTGTATTTCCCCAAACTGATCATTATTGGCAACATTGTTATATCTTCAGCTGATATTTGATTTTAAGTTGCCGTCACTGAATTCGGCGTATTATCGGCGTTAAGGCTTGTTTTGATGCCACAAATGTTAGTAAAAATAGCGTATGGTTATAACCAATCACAGGGTAGGTGAATTTTACTCAACCAATCAGCATTAATTTCAGCACGGTTGTTGTTTCGATCGAAAAAAACGGCTTTAATTTCGTTTAGATCTTTGTGCTGTGCGCAGCGCCTTAATTTGTTATGTTATTTGTTATCGTTAGATAAGGGTAGGGTAGGTTATGTTTTATGTCAAATATTTGAAAATGTGTGCTTTAGAAGGTTTTATATTAAATTTACAAGAATTATTAATAAGAGTGAGATATTGTAATAGTAATGTCATAAGAAAACATTCTAGAAAATTACAACAGCAAGGCGATATTAGTTTTCCTCTGGATATTAAGAACTGGTACCATTTATTAGATACAAATAACTTACTACAAGATATGGGTACTATATTTGATTATAATTTATCAAGAAACGATCTAGATATACAAATAGAAGAATTAAAGGAAAAAAGTAAAAGTTGGGAAATTACTGTTGGAAGTGTAATGGTAAGCGATAATGACGTGCATTTATTTTTAGAAAGATCCTCATGTCTCTTAAAAGTTGTACTAACAGAGGTATTAAATAAGAGTACTAAATATGGGTCAAGTCAAATTATAGACAAAAACATAACTTTAAACTGTGATCATAACATCGATGAAACAAGATTGTCCGAAACGGACCTAAGCACTTTACGGTTATTTCTATTACGAGATGTATCATTAAATTTGCTAGCCATTACAACTAAAGCAAAAACTAATGAGGAAGCTACAGTTGTTTTTACAATGAGTTCAATTAATCAATGCCAAAAGTCCATTTTATGTGGACCAGTTTTAAATGAAAAAGGTGTAAAAGATAACACAACAACCTCAGAAGATTTAATCAAGTAAGTACCTATTGAGTTGATAATACATATATACTTTTCAGAAATTCACAACACAACACAACATGTAGAAATTATAAAATACGTACAAAAAAATAGTGATTAATTAATTACTATTACAATAAATCATGGGGTTGTAGGCAAATCATGGAGTTGTAGGACTGACACAACTACTGACCAGGGGTGGATCTAGGATTTTGGAGGCCCTACGCTTTGTCTCGCGGGGCTCCCAATTTTTTTTAATGAGATTTTTTGAGACGAAAATTATATAGGTAGACGAAAAGTCTTATCGAAAGATGTACTTAATCTTTTCATTTAAATTATTTTCAAAACAGGCCCCATGGAGCGCCTTTTTCTTTGGGGCCCTACGCTTAAAACGTTTAAGTGTACCCGTAAATCCACCCCTGCTATGACTGGTAACAGAAGAGAATGCAAAAAGTTAGGTCACTGTGAAAGCTAGTCAAGGACATTAAATAAATTTTAATCTGTATAATTGCAAAACAAATCAATTATTATTATTTCTAATTACAAAAAAAAAAACATGAAACGTAAACATAAATTTTTTTAGTTTAAATGAAACTATAAAACATGATTAAGTTAAAAATACATATATATTGATTATCTGACTGCATAATTCGAATATCAAAATCAGTCATCGGTCATATTTCATTATTTATTTGAACCACGATTGGCTGCATCTAGAATATGTTGAAATTTGGAACTTATATGATTAACAGTGTATGATTCAGAAAGCCCAAGTTGATATATTTTAACATAATTTAACATTGATCATCTTATTTCAAGTAGGTATGCTTCTTTGAAGCAACGAATTTTTTAAGAATTTTGGTTGTGTTACCTGTTATTGAAATCAAATGCCCATTTTACTAAAATATTACCATACATTCAATAGTGTTTTATTTATATTTACCTCGACCGTTTGTGTTTGAAATATACTTACAGAGTTTTGGACGTGGCTTACTTTCAAGCAGGTCCATGTTAAACAAGGTAATGGAATGACACAATAACAGGCTAACCAGAAGTAAATAATTGATGATTTTAGGTTTTTATGGATTTAGTTCCTGAAAAATTTTCGTTTATACGTGGACGTGCCACGTCCCACGTTTGAAAACGTACTAATATACAAGAGCATAGTTCTTTTTCTGTTTCTCTTATTGCATAGTAAATTTACAATGAATATATCTACTTTGGCACATTGGTTTGGAAATTTTTTAAATTTAAATATGCATTGATTTGTTAATGAGAATATATTGTATTATGTATTTATGACAAAGGTAATTGACTTGAAATAAATTAGTATTTTTTAGTAAAAGGACTTCAGATATGCGAATGATGGCACAACACAAGTATGGAGTTCAAGTGAAACCAAATACTTCATGGGATAGTTATTTTGATAAACTGGGAAGAGCAGCAGTTACTATCGAGATGTTGTCTAATAAACCACATAAAGCTCTTAAATTAACTATGCACGATCTTCAAACAGCCAACAAAGGTACAATAAATAGTGCATAGTTTCTATAATTTCCTAAATTTTCAAAAACAGCATATATCTGCAGGTCGAATCATATAAACGCATATTGACTCACCATCAAGACCTTGTGAGCAAGTATTGAAATAATAGCTGTTTGTTCAACTAGGGAGGAAAGTATATCATTTCCTCCCGCGGATAAAAATTGCAATTATCCAAGGGAGGAAATTATATATTTACTCCAGAGTTGAACATATGATTTTTTTGACACTTTCACATATTTATGATAACATTTTATCTCCTAATCTGTTCTGCTGAAACCAAATAAATTTAAACATAAAATCCATGAGGCAAGTAAATGTTTCCAGTTTCCATTGTAGTATTAGCAATAGTAAAACATTCGTTGGTCACTTATAATTATTGAAATTGAGATAGTAGTATATAGTATGTAGGTATATATACCAAATTCAATATTAAGCAAAAATGGTCAATATAATATATGAGAGACCCATCTTTAAATAAAAAAAATTGTAAAAACCGACGACACAATTAAGTTTCATATAGGTACCTAAAGAATAGAAATAATTCATATGTTAAATTATTTTTTTTTATAAAATAATAAGCCACTTCATATCCTCTATTTTATCATTACAATTATATCATAAGAATAATAATTAGAGATGGGTTTACTCCCGGAGTTTTGAATTTTTGGGAATATTCCCTTCCCAAAACTCCCGGAGTATTGAATTTGCTATAGAATTTCACCCAAAACTCCGGGAATTTTGCCAATGCTCCTGGGAATTTTGAAAAATTGTGCATGTTTCGATTGTACTGATTTTTCCCTTTTCAGTAACACCAAGTACCTACCTATATCATATTTTTTTATAACTAATGATTTATATTTAAAAAAATATAGAATATGTTGTTTTTAAGAGCGTGTCACGTGCTAATTGGCATGATTTTGATATAAAACAACCATTTTAGGTTATAAATTTTGGCGGTAATTTTAAATTATCGGGAATATTCCTTTTGGGTCAAAACTCCGCTCCCGGAATATTCCCAAACAGGGAATATTCCCATTTGGGAGCATTCCCGGCCGACCCATCTCTAATAATAATTAATATTATTACATGTAGATAATTTATCTATTTTTTTATTCTAGGTGCTTCATTCATTTTTTACAACTGTGCCAGGTTGACAGTTTTATTTAACGAGTTCCAAAAAAAGATAGAAAGAAATATTTATCCAATTTTACCTGAAATAAGTAAAATTGATTTTGCCCTATTAAATCAACCTGTAAGTATAATAATTCCGGTTCTTAGTTCTTAGAATCTAATGAGATACATGGCTATTTATCTATTTGTATGTGTATTATAAATATACAGGAAAAGTTTTTTTCGGTGATATTATTAGTTTGATATTATAGTTTGTGTTCGAAAATTGTGTGATAATTTGTTACGTTGTTACTATATTGAAACGGTAAAATAAAATTTTCCAAAGGATGTTTATTCAAATTAAGAGAATAAAAAAATTTTTATTAGCCGTATCGTAGAAAAATATATTTTATTTACTTAGATCCAAATCTATGAATTTTGTTTAAAAGTATGTACCTCTGTTTTTGAAAATATTACTTCGAAAGATTTAAAATTAAAAAGTCACAATTTTGTATCTTCTTTGTATACGAGAAGTAATTTTCATAATTTCCTTGGTACATTTTTAATTTTAGGAAAGTAGAAAAGTACTAAATATAATCGAAAAAAAAATTTCTCTGAAAAATAGATAAATTTCTTGAATGTTTTTTGTGATCCAATAATTTTATGCATGTGTATATTTAAGTTAAAAGGATCATAAATAATTAAACAAATTTCCTTTTGTGACTTGTCACTTGTTTAACTATTTATGATCCTTTGACCCAACTTAAAAATACACTTGCATAGATAATAAAGTTGTTCATATGATTCATACTAATGTGATCTATCTAGTTAACTCAATAATTGTTAAATAAAAAATCTAATGATTAAATATTATGCTTCTTGGTTTTCAGGAGGAATGGGAATTATTTTTCGTATATATATTACAATATCCTGCCATCATCAAGAATTGTGTCAAAGATATAGAAAAGGGCATTTTAAATCCACAATATTTAGTTTCCTTCCTTTCCAGTTTATCTTCAGTTTTTAGTATATATTATAGAAGAGTAAGGATATTGACGGTATGTCAATCTTGTTTTTGTTTATGTTTATTAATTCTATCACATTTTATTGTAGGATCCCAGGGAACATTTGTTTCCAGTTCTTCACGCAAGAATATATTTATTAAGAGCTCTACAATGTGTTTTTCACAATGCCCTCAATTTGTTGAATATTGAACCAGTTAAGGAGATGTAGATGTTATTGTGGAAGTTACGTGTTGCTGTATTTTTCAATTTATGAAAATAAGAGAGTTTCGTTTTATAAATGAAATTGTTTTGAAATCCATTTAAACATAGAAGAAACAAATACAATAATTTTCAAAAAACTTTATTGTTTTGATTTTATAACAGGTTATTTTACAATGCTAGTGCCCAGTGACGGAAATATAGGGTGTCAAGGGTGAGCGGGGCACACAGACCCCGAGGGCCTAAATTCAATCGCTTAATTTCGCATATTCCATCATTTCCATCAGTTTCCCCGCATTGAAAATATGGGCATTATTTTGTGCAATGAATTGAGATTTATTTATTATTATAAAGAATTATGTTTTTGTTATGTGAATTGTTTCACGAATATATTATATTTAATGTTTTAAAAAAATTTTTTTAAATCAATACCTATTTAGTTCTTGCGTGGTGGCGTTTTTTTTATTATTTCATGAATAGTGGAGGGGGGCAAATGACAATCTGCACACGGCCCAATGATTTCTAGTTACGCCACTGCTAGTGCCATCTTTCTATTAGGGCTGAATGCCACTGAATGGGTAAGCAGGGTAAGCTCCAAGCCCAGAGGATTTTGGAGGTCTAATCTATTCATGTAGGTATAGGAATATATATCTACCTAATTAATGTTTATATACAAATTCTATAATAGATAATTTGTTACATGTGCTCTTCATGAATTAACCCAAAAATTCTCAAGAAAACCTAAAAATGATCCTGAGCCTGATGTTTCTTGTTCAACCCAATAATAAATAGCAGATTTGATTCCCACGACATGCCTGTTATGTCTTCATGCATTATGCATTAACTACAGTGGTGGCATAGGTGTTATATATATATACAGGGTGTCCCGATTTTAAACCGACAAACTTCGGGTACAGTAAGTTCACATGAAATTATGACATACCCCTTCTAACATTTCTTCTCTATCGAGCCTCCTAACGGAGATACAGGGTGTTGAAAATTCAATTTATTATTTGTTTTTCTTTAATAACTTCCACAATATTAAAGATAGGGAAACCAAACTTGGTACACGTAGTTAGGTCGTGAGGATCCATCTTTGCTATGGTTCAGAATTGAACTGAGGCGCGCCAGTGGCGTGCAGTGTGGTCACGTCGACATAATTTTAAGGAAAGAAGTATGCACTGTGCACTAATTTTTTTCGCAATTCTGATCAGACTTTCATAGTTTACGGTTGATTTTCTAAAAAAACTTGCCCATGTAGAATTTTGACTGAGGCATTAGTTTTCGAGATATTTGCGCCTGAACAAAACGATGCACCAAAAACACAATTAATTAATTATTAAGATAGCCCTTTCAAAATTATTTTCAATCTGATTTTCTCATGGATATACTGAACTGATCTGTCAATTTAATATTTTTCTTCTTTTGCAATGAGGTGTTTTTAAGGCCTTTTGCTAGTCCATATTATTTTTGTCAAAAGAAAAATTTGTTTGTTACGAAATTGCATAAACAAATTATCAACATCCAAATATCAAAAAAATCAACACCCCATATTAACGTTAGTAATGGCTATAGAAAAGAAATTTTATAAGGGATATGTCGTGATTTCATAGAAGTTTCTATTCCCGACATGATAATTGTGTTTTTGGCGCATCGTTTTGTTCAGACGCAAATATCTCAAAAACTAATACCTTGGTCAAAATTCTACATGAGCAAGTTTTTTTAGAAAATTAATCGTAAATTATGAAAATCTGATCAGAATTGCGAAAAAAATTAGTGCAGAATTGAACTGAGGCGCGCCAGTGACGTGCGGTGTGGTTACGTCGACATAATTCTAAGGAAAAAGATTATGTCAATTCTGAACCATAGCAAAGATGGACCCTCACAACCTATAACTATGTGTACCAAGTTTGGTTTCCCTATCTTTAATATTGTGGAAGTTATTAAAGAAAAACAAAAAAATAAATTGAATTTTCAACACCCTCAGTATCTCCGTTAGGACGCTCGATAGAGAAGAAATGTTAGAAGGGGGCTACACATGTAAAGACACCCACACCCAATATCCGTGTATAATAGAAAAATCCCTCTCACAGTATTTTCCATTGCCACGACCGGGAATCGAACCCGTTTGTGTAAGAGGCAGGTAATATGTTGTACAGGGTGGTCCACGTAAGACTGAACCCCCTCTTATCTTGTTAATTCTCAATATATTTGAATTTTTCAAAAAAAACATCCATTTAATTTTTCTTTTAGTTTTCGATTTTGCTATCAAAATTAACCTATATGTTTTAAAAGTATACGAAGCGAAAAACATTTTTTTTTTCAAATGGAACACCCCGTATATTTTTCGATATTTAGATATTACTCATCATTCTGAATACAATGGTATATCAAACTTTTAATTTCCATTTTAAATAACCGAGATAAAATGTTCCATTTGAAAAAAAAAAATTTTTTTGCCTCGTATATTTTTAAAACAAATAGGTTAATTTTGACAGCAACATCGAAAACTACAAGAAAAATTAATTGGATTCTTTTTTTGAAACATTCAAATATGTTGAGAATTAACAAGATAATAGGGGGGTCAGTCTTACGTGGACCACCCTGTACAATTTTGTCGCATTTTCAACAAAACTTGATTTTTGAGTTTATTTTATTACCTACTATGCATAGTAAATGAATAGTGTATGCACGTCTGGCCACTCAGTTGTTTCGCATACGCAGTTCAGTAAGTTGCACCAACTCCCCTAACAATTTCGACTCCGCCCCATAATCACGTGTTAGTCCGAGCTGTCCGAGACGGAGCGTCGACCAGTTCCTTTAGATGTGTGCAACTTAATGAACTCTGTATCCGAAACAACTGAGTGGCCAGACGTGTATATGTAGGTATGTATGTATGTATAAACATAACTGTGAAATGTATGGACTGGTGGACTTTGGTGTAAAATTTAGGGCGTATACCGTAATTCTAATATTTTAACCAAAATTTTGGTTCGCCATTGTTGAATAGTTTGAAACATTCTACGCATTCTGATTAGTTCTACTAATTTACCACTCCAAAATGTTGAATTCCGCGCGGTACGCGGGTACGCGCCCTTTATAAGTAAGAGTTGTTTCAAACGGACTCTACAGCGGGTGATCATTTGAAAATTCTACTTTTTAAACCCTTTTATTTTGCTTAAAAATATATCTAGAAAAAAAAATAAAAAATAGGTCTGTATAGCATATTTTACCAAGTGCTTGTATATGTTATGAGTCTGCATCTATGTTAATGAATATAGTTAACGTCACATAGTCACATTTTTTTTAATGGCATACCCTTTATATTTACAGATATTTGGATAGCCCGCTTCATCCCCTTTATAAATATATACAGGGTGGTTCAGAATTTACCGATTAAACTTCAGGAACTAATAGAGTACGTTAAAATAAATGGACTTTCTTTAATAAACTTATATCTAAAACCTCATATATAGTTTCTGAGATACAGAGGGTCAAAGTTTAATTTAAAAAAAATATTTTTTTAAATATAATCTTAATTAGTTGAGGTATTTTTACGAAACTTGCTTGACAAATTAATAACAAGTAACGTTTTCCAAAAAAAATTCGACTCGCTAATTTATACAGTGGCGGAGTATTCACTTTTTTAATTTTTACTTGTTAAATAATAGACGCCACTGGATAAATTTAAAAAAATTAACATTTTTAAAAACTACAATTATTTCTAAATAAAAAAGTATTCTTGGCATTTTTGTCATAACCCAAAGCTTTGTCCAAAAAATTGGTTCAGAAAACGTTCTGCAAAGCTATAAATTAGATTCTTGAATACTCCTCCACTGTATAAATTAGCGAGTCGAATTTTTTTCGGAAAACGTTACTTGTTACTGTTAATTTGTCAAGCAAGTTTCGTAAAAATACCTCAACTAATTAAGATTATATTTAAAAAAATATTTTTTTTAAATTAAACTTTGACCCCCTGTATCTCAGAAACTATGCGGTTTTAGATATAAGTTTATTAAAGAAAGTCCATTTATTTTAACGTACTCTATTAGTTCCCGAAGTTTAATCGGTAAATTCTGAACCACCCTGTATAATGTTATATACTTCATCTTCATATAATTTTATTAGTTATTCAAATAAATAATATTTTTAAAAGTTTTGTATACAACTAAATTATTTTTTTAGACAAAATTACTTAAAAACATTAAACTTTTGTTTACAAAATAATGGTGAAATTTTTGAAAACATATATGTTATAATTTTTACATATTTTGTATGTTATTTTTATTAAAAACTTGTTTAAAATGTAAACTTGCTTTTCTTGCATTTTAGGATTTAGGTATATTTATTTGTTTAACTCAGTTATTTGATGATGAAATATAATTTATAGGGATAAAAAGGCCTATCCAAATATCTAAAAATATACAGGGTATTCTGTTAAAAAAAAATGTGACTATGTGGCGCTCCCTGTATATCCATTTTATGATAGATACAGACTCATAACATATACAAAAACTTGGTAAAATATGCTACAGAAGTATACTTAATTAATTTTTTTTCTAGCTATATTTTTAAGCAAAATAGAAGGGTTTAAAAAGTAGAATTTTTAAATGATCACCCTGTACATCAGTGGACTGAAAGATGAAGGATGGGTAGGACAGTCGTATTATGTGGTGGGTGTGAAGGGTGTAATTTCACTATACAGGGTGTCCCTAAACTATACCTTATACGTTCGGAAAATTCTGGACGTGAATATGCGCGAACATAAGAAAATAAGATCTTATGGACATGGGACAGCGCAAATGGCTCCTAATAAGGGAGCTACACGCCCCTGAAGTTGGCACCCCAAGTGATTTTTTTTTTAATACCTATCTCAGGAACTCTGATGAGCTACCAACATCAAATTTGGCATGCTATCTAATGTAAGTAAGGGTTATGAATCTGCAATATCAACAATAGAAAATATTAACCAGGGGCTTACTAAACTGGAGGGGGCTCTTATATTTTTCTCAACAATTTTCTTGTCATTTTCTTGCATTCTTGATATCGGAAATGAATTTCCTGAACAATTTTACGTAAGAAATGGGGTTATTTCACAATTTATATTTATGTTAAATGTACAATCAGGAACACTTAAAAATACTGTATATTTGGAAAAAAAGTATTTTTTTTGCGCCTACGTATTTTTAAACTCGGTTTGTAATTTGAAAATATTAAGTTCCCGCCAACAGCCGTGACGTCAATGTTTACGCATGCGCAGTATAGCGTAGATGAAATATCTCAAGAAAACTAACCTCACATTTTTCACGCTCTTAAACTCGACACTGAAATAGTCCATATTTTTCGCAAAGAATTCCTGAATCATAACGTAGTTCACTTCAGGTAAATTTAACGAAATTAGGCTCCATAATAGTAAAAAATGATCAACTAACACAAACTAAAGCAAACTGTCAAAAGTGTCAAATGGTACTGGACTCTTAACAAAAACAAATCTTCCTAGATTTAGTTTTAAACCGTGACGTCAGAAGTTAATAAAATTTGAAATTATTGACGATACTTTTTATTGATTTATGAATAATTAACAAATAATAAAGACATGGTATTTACCAATACATTATTCTTGCATATTCTACTATCCAAATTGAAAGGTATTTTTAAGTTTTTCTTTAACATGAAATAACCCTATTGCACACCATTTTCGACAAAAATGGGATTGTGTAAAACGGTGTTCAACTTATGTGAAGGTGCATTTTTAGCTAGACATGACAAGTGATTGTATTTAACGCTTTGAAAACATTTTATTAAAAAGCATGTTATGAAAACAGAGAATATCATTTAATTAGAACAAATAATAAAACAAAAATAAATAGGTAATTATTAAAGGAGGAGTTCAAAATGTTCACCATTCATTACATAATCCCATTTTTCTCGAAAACTGTGCGTCCTACGGCTCCCAACAGGAGGATCTTTCTTAGGTACGTAAAATTGTTCAGGAAATTCATTTCCGACATCAACAATGCAAGAAAATGACAAACAAAAAAATTGGTGGAAAAATATAGAAACCCCCTCCAGTTTAGTACGCCACTGGTTAATATTCTCCATTGTTGATAAGGCAGATTTATAAGCCTTATTAATGTTAGGAAGCATATCAAATTTGAAGTTATATAATAGCTTAAAGAGTTCCTCAGATATTTAAAAGAAAACTCATTTGGGGCGCCATAACTTAATTATCAGGGGGGCGTAGGAACTTTTTTTCATATATTCGTTCATACGATACAATTTATAAAACAGAACTGGCCCGTGCACGAGATTGAAAATTATTTTAAATCAAAAATATATCCACACTGAAAGTAGCGTTTGCTTTAGGAGAACTTTCAAGGAAACCCAGAACCAAGACTAGCTTACTCTTAAATTTAAGGAATAGAATGCTCACGATTAAATCGTTTAAAGAATTCTGACATATTAAATATAACATTTAACAGATATTGAATATATCAAAGTTAATATACTCTATCTTCGTTTTGAGGATATTTGCAGAAAAACATATTGTCTGGACACCTCATTCAAAGGGCACAGGTTTATGTTTACAGGAACTTATTGCACGCTAATATCGGAATACTCGGGTATAAAGATATATAATAAAAATATTTTACCTTGCAAGATGTTTTCACCATGTCCTATCTCGTTCTGCATCTACCTGGTAAATGAAGAAAATGATAAAACAATTGTATTATAATTTATGTAATTATTTACTAAAACTACCTTTAGTGCCCTTTCCCTAATGCGATTCGTCTCCATTTTATCACACTAATATATAGTTCCATCAATATTACATTATTAAAATCACAAAAAACACAAAACATCACAATAAATTATTGGTGTGATATATTATTCCGAAGTCACACAACAAGTAGATATGCACGCCACCGAAAGTAATATTTTGTACTCATGCATTCGCACAGTCCACAACACCAACAAACAAAAACAAACTGACAAGGAATCTTTATAGAATGTGCTGATAAATTTTTTGCAAAGCCCACTGTTACGTTTACTTAATTCGTTTTTGTGTTTAAAAAACTCGATTTATTATATTGTAAAACAAACCATTTTGGTGCAATAGAACTTAGAACTTGAATGTTAAATTATTGCTTACAGGGTGTCCCAAAGCGTGCAAATTATAAAATAACAAATATTAACTTTAGGAAAAATGTTATATGTTAAAAAAATTATTTATATTGACATCGTATTGGTTTTTAAAATTTTACCTTAAATTCAAGTTCGAGTGCACAAAAATTGAGAAAAACCTTCTTCGCCTAAATAAACTGCACGTTTCGCATATAACATATTAAAAAATATCAAAAGAAGCAGTTTCTTAGAAAAACACTAAACTTATAATAGCTATTAACATATCTAGGAATGTTATGAGTATCATAACTGCCGCAGATGTCGGTTTTAAGACATCTTAGTCTGTTGGGATTCATAACATCCCTGATTTGTTCAATAGTTTATCGGTTACAGAAAATAAAGACATTATTAATAGATAATAAGAAGCAGGAGCAGTAGTGATACATTTCAGTATTTAATTATTATTGTTTGGAGTTTTCTGTCTGTTTGTATTAATAAATATCTAGCCCTATAGTTTCATTATTTATTATTTCATCGGTTGACAGTTGTTGACAGATCTGTATTGTAATGTAATATTACCGTACAAGCTGTTGGCATGGCAATAAATATTACTATATGACTTACCCAGCCTAATTTTGTATACCTACTTATGTAAACAAAGGATTAATATCCTGAAACCGATAATAGTTATTTATGAATCACGGCATTAAAGTTCATCTTTTTATCATTAATGTGGAGTTTAGTTCCCTAGGCCCGTAGGGCCGATGCAAATAAACCACATGAGAGATAAAAAGGAACTTTAATGCTGAGGTGCATATTAAATTTTTTTTTTAAATCAAGGAACTGTGAAATTAAGATTAATTAACTCTATATTTTAAATAATTTTCAGTGACATTAAGAAATGTCATAATTATTTAGAATTTCAAGTGACATTAGATAATGTCATAATTATTTTTAAATGTCAAATCGGGATAATTTTTTGTTAGAAAATCATTATTTTTAGCAATTATAATAGTGATAATACAATTCTGAATTAAAAAAACTGTATTTATTTACCTTTTATTACAACACAAAAATTGTCACAAGCAATGAAAAATGTATGTTTACGTTTATCTGTCACCTCGGCCAACTACAAAAATCGTACAATAACAGATTACTTTAATGACTATTTATATCACTTTAATGACGATTTTGGGGTACTTTAATGCCGATTTAAAAAAATTATATTTATTAGCTATCTAAAATTCATTACTACTACCAATCAAAAAACGATATTGGTAGCTGTAATGAATCACTTTTGGAGTAAGTTAAATATTAGAACGCTATGAATTCTCCACTTCAATTCAATATTTTATAATATAAAAAGTAGTTGTTTTTAAAAAATTCGACAATAATATGGCGTGCTAAAGTGACTTCAATAATTTTTACGTCCGACAGATTTTATATTTGTCTGGTCAGAAGTAGAGCGAGCATCAATATAAATATGTACTTATATCAAATTGGAAATTTTTGTTATTATGCTTGTATAAAACCTAAATATAGTTTATTTATAAATAATACGTATCAAGTAAAGAAAGTAGAGTGAATTGTAAATTGTTTATGATGTTGCTAATCTTTAATTTAAAGTTAAAATAAATGTAAATAAAATCACTTATAACAACTTTATTCCGTCAACTAAGAGAACAGAAGAGGTGAAGCTAACAAACATATACGGGGTGTTCCAAAATTATGCGGCCAAACTCTTAGAGCGTGTAGAGGGGCTAAAAACAAAACGAAAATTATCTATAAACATTTGGTCAATAGTGCATATTAAAGAAGTTATAACCTTCCAAAGATGAACAGAATCAATTTTTTTTATGCTGTAACCGAGGCTGTAACTTAGAATCCAAAAAAAGTAGGCATATCAAAATTTAGATGTTACTTTTTATTTAGGTTCTCAACCGTGTCCATCATTCAATTTTGAAAGAACTGCTCAGGGGCGGCGCGTTTGGGTACATTAATAAATATTTTGAATCTGTTGACACTATTAAAAGTTTAACTTTAAAATTTGATTTTTCAATCATTATCACACAATATGATAAAAATTTGTTTGATTGAAACCTACTATAATTATTATTATAATATTATTCTGGTACACTACTTGAGGTTTGAAGTGCAATTAAAATTTAAAAGTGGATTCTCTCGAAAACGGCGCATCCTATCAAAATGTGAAAGGTATTTCTGTAATAATGATTGAAAAATCAAATTTTAAAGTAAAACTTTTAATAACGTGAACGGTTCAAAAATATTTATTAATATACCTAACCTAAACTCCATACGGTGCCGCTCCTGAACAGTTTTTGCAAAAATGAATTTAGGATATGGTCGAGAACCTAAATAAAAGGTAACGTCTAAAAGGTAGGTACATCAAAATGTACCTACCTTTTGCGGATACTGCGTTATAGCATAAAAAAAAATGGATGCTCTTCATCTTTGGAAGGTCATAACTCCTTTAATATGCAGTATTTATCAAATATGTATAGAACATTTTCGTTTTGTTTTGAGCCCCTCTACATGCTGTAAGAGTTTGGCCGCATAACTTTGGAACACCCTGTATAAGTAGAAATTATTTCAAGAATTCATTAAATCTACAAATGAAAATATAATAATTTAATATTATGAAAAGAGTTTTGTAAAATAAAATTTATAAACTAAGCTGTGTAGAGTAATTCTCATAGATGGCATCCATATACTCTTCTATTTCTATGAAAAATTACAGCAAAATATTCCACTTCATTTTCAGCATATTACAATTGAAACTAATCTAAATTACCAGGCCAGAGTAATTCAATAAAGTCAATTTTCAGAACATAATTATACCGTGATGAATTAATTATGTTGGCAAATGTATTACCTACAGGCGTAAAGGTGCGCAGCACTGCTGCGGGAAATTGATCAAGTATTAGCAGCATTAACAAAAATCACTGGTCCTGTTTTGTTTGTAGACATCACCATGTTATAAATATTCACAGCACGGAAATTCAGCACAAATTATAGCATAATTTCCAACAATTGCCAAGTCGATGATCTACTACTTATAGTGACTTAGGACAAGTCGTTATTTTCACATTATATTTGATTTCTTGTTTTAAATTGTTTAACAAATGTTAAGTCGTATTAAAACTAAATTTACTTATTTTCAAATATTACCCTATTCGTATTTTATGTATAGGGGTGCCAAGCTAGTACGTGTATTTGTTCTGCAACTCTATTGGTTGGTATACTTAGAAAAAAATTAACAAATTCGAAATAAATATGGCACCCTATTTGGTATTATATTGCAAGTTTGGTTGAATAACTTCGCAAGACAATATGAATTTTTATTTTTTTTGGGTATTTTATGTTATGAGATATAAGTCTTTGAATTTTGGATTACGTGCACTTTTAACGAAAAATGTTTTTCGGTAGAAATCATTTCTAGTTCTTACGTCGATTAATTACCCTGGAAAAATGTTTTCAAATTATATATTCGGTTGTACAATTTTCTTCATATTAATAATTTTCCTGCATAACACCTTGTGGAAATTTTGCGTGTAGACTTTACTCATTAATTTAAATTTATTTCAAATTTTCTATATGAGCTTCAAACGCAGTTCAATAAGTCTTCTAAAAAATATAACAGAAATGAATTAAACATCATCACCATTACCTTGACACTAGGTTTGAATTGACCTTATATAATATTTTCTGGCACACACATGTCTGCTTTGCCACTCTATATTATCAAGTGCCTCAATGCCTCAATCCTGCTTAAATCTATAGTTTGAGATATCTTATCTTTCGAAATTCTTGTTTAAAGATTTCTACTTTGCAACAGATACGGATGTCATTATTGTTATATATATTTTTTTATTTATTGTTATATATTTTTTTATTTATTGTTATATATTTTTTTTCTCCTACTTTTTTGTTTTCTTTTTGGTTGTATTTATAATAGGTATACTTACTTTATCCTATTGTCTATTATTTTCTCTTTTTGTTAATAATTTAAGATAACACGATGTTTTTTATTATTGTAAATCTGTGTAACCCTATAATTGGAAGCGCAAGCTTCTGTTGGGTAACCGAATTATCAAAATAAATAAATAAATAAATAAATAAATAAATAAATAAATAAATAAATAAATTATGATATGCAATTTGAGATACACATTTAAGAAGTCATTTTATTGTAAATTAAATTTATAAAATATCTGCTTTGCTTTACTACCCTTACTATCCTATATTAAAACTTTAAACTTATCAAACTACAGCATCTACAGAATGATTCGATTATTCTGGAATTCCAGAAATAATTAGAAACTATTTACGAGAGTGTACGGCAGACAAATTAGACAAGTAGTTTAGCACTATATTCGAAAAGATGGAAGAGGTTGTAGAAATTGTAGAATGTAGATAAAGCCATTTTAATGAGAAAATTTTCAAGCAAAAACGAGAACCCCACTAAACAAAGTAATATTGATATAATCTCACTTGAAATTAAAATAGAAATGTGTAGGTACGTAAAGCAACTACGTGTAAGGCCTTATTGGCATTTTCGTAATAAATATTAAATGTTACAGTTACAGACGTTGAGTGAAGGAATCGTATATTCCTTCACTCAACGGTACAGATTATAGGTGTAAATGTAAATTAGCAGAAATGTGATTAGGGTTGTCAGATACCAATTTAGAAAATGCCGAAAATTTTAGAGAGAGGGGTTACGGTAACGGATATCTTACATTTTGCTTGATTATTACTAAATAAGTTAACCGCTAATTTCATTGTAAATTAAACACATTTTTATTTCGCGAAACAAAATGTCTATAACATAAAGAAAATAACAAAGGCCAATTTCTATTAAGCTCGTAATGCTTTTGTTACCTAGTAAAATTCCTCTGTAGATAGGTTTCTGTTAAGTAATTTTAATATCTATAGTGATTGACATTTTTTTCTCTAGTTTTTGAAAACAAATTTTAGGCGACTGAATATAACCATTAATGACCAACCAATGTCAAAGCAGTTACTTCTGACATAGCCCCAACTTCCTTATGTAAAATAGCATCCTGTATATTTAACTTACTGTTCCCATAAATCTGTGATTTCTCTTTTCTATGGTTCTTCTAATTTAATGTCGAATCTTAAATGACTTTGAAGGTGGCATTTATTTGTTATTTCTAGAAGGTTGTAAATTTTAGAGGCAACTACAAAAACTATAGAAAGGGTTTTCATTTCATTTGAAATTAAACAATTTTGTCTTTTGCCAAGATTTAGAATCGTTCTTATTTTTGCGTTTTATTGAAATTCAGTATATTATTATGATACTCATATTTTTTCTGAAACATTCGCAAATTTTACCATACGCTGGTTTTTATTATAAGATGATATGAGAACTAAAATAAAATTATTGAATACATATTAATCTACAGGAGAAATAAAAGAACAAAAGAAGTGTAAAATATGCAAAAAAACTCCCAAAAATTCAGCTCTAAGTGAAACCATGACTTGTTTGACCTGCTTTAAGTTTTAAGAAAAAAATGTTTATTTTTTTTAATATATTGCAGAATACTGCAAAATCTGTTTTCTCTGTGGGAAATTAAATTTTTTTTTTCTAAAGTTGGCATTCGCCTTATTGTATTAAGTCCTTCAATATTTTTCTTTCTGGGACCATTTTTCTTACTTCAAGTTGTAGGTATATCTATATCTATAATATTTACCTTTACTCATTCAGTTGTTTTTCTCTAAATTTAAGTCATCTGTAACTGAATTATTGTATCTGAAACGTAACATAATGTTACGTGTTTGCAGTAAACACCCCTAGCGTGGATTCAATAATTGCAACAAGACTAATACTAATTACTACTTTTAACCACTCTGTTATTCACTACTAGTCACTGTTCCTTTTTTCTGTTGCGCTCAGTTCACTTTCCAAATTCCAAATAAGCATTTAATCTAGAAATAAATATCTAGAGACCATAGGCGTACGCATGAAAAAGTTGTGAGGGTTAATATGCATGGGTACCTCAACAACCCTCGTTTTGCCCGTTTACGCTTTGATTTTTTCACCAAAATTGCATAAAAGTGTATCTGCATACGATAAAAGTCAGAGCAAAATTTCATGTAAAAATCTTAAAAAATAACAGATTTATTAATAAATATAATTTTCAAAATTTAAATTTTAACACCCTGTATAAGGAAAACTACGTGCCAAAATAAAAAATCACACCATTAAAGCCGCATTATATTCGTCCAAAGAACCTGAACGGCTTGACCTACTTTTTCTTAACACCCTGTATGTTCTAGCATAATCTAGATGCTCCTTTAGATTATTCCAAAATTCTCTAATTCGTTTTCATGCCATTGACCCATCTCTGGAACGACTGCTGAACCACCACAATAGTGTGTGTCTTAGGAATCTGTAGTGAGAAGGTATAATACTGTCTACAGACTGTATGTGGGTGTAAATTCATCAAACTAATTAAGATTATATAGGTACCTACACAACCTACAAAAACTACGATTTTGAAATTAAAATCAAAATAGCCCCTACAAGACAGATACGGTAGAAGATATAAATTGACTTATTTTGGCAGACACTTGTGAGGGATGAAAAAATCATGCTTTTTTTCCAAAATCAAATGATAACGATTAAAAAAATAACGATAATTTTATAATTATATTGATTTTTTGTAATAAATTGCAAGTCCAGTCCAATTTCTTGTCCAGACTTGCAATTGATAGATTTCCTCATAAACACAAAATAAATAATAATAATAATAATAATAATGTTTATTTAAAATTCAAGAAAATACAAATGTTTATAACAGTTTCCTTGATATTAATATATATAAATAAACAATAGGTTTTCTCACTAAGTACAGAGTACTTGTTGTGAGGAAATGGTACATTCGCATATAATTTTTGTGTATTTTTACTAACTAATATCTAACAGTATAGTATGTCGTATCTATCCAAGTTTTTATTTATTTAATTCTTAATTCCTTTCTCATAATCGGGTAAATATAAATATGTCTCATTTGGTGAATCGTCACATGCCTATTTTCAATAATTTATTATTTATTTATTTGTTGTTTTTTTTTTTGTTCAATATAAATTTATTACGCTCAGGTAAGTAAAGTCGCTTAACATGATAGTATTGTTCAATTTGTTTCTAAGTTTTGGTGTCGATTAATTGATGTATCAGTAGTCTCTGTGTGGTTTCTATCCAATGCTTAATTTGCCTTTTGTACATTTTATACGACTTAATATTTTTAATTTCAGGGGGCAGCATATCGAATAACCTTGGGGCTAGATAAGTGTGATTTCTCTGACCTATAGTTTTTTTTGCGTAAGGTTTTTCTGTGAGTAAGTTTTTTGTGCGAGTGTTATAAGTATGTTCTCTGAATTTTATGTTTTGTCTGGTTTTAAATATGTTAATTAGTATTTTTTGGCAGAATAACTGACGCAGGTCTAATTTTTTCGTTTCATTATAAAGCCTTTCTGTTGAATATAATATATCTTTGCTGTAGATAATTTTGAGAAACCACTTTTGCATATTGTTTAAATTTTGTAAATAATTGTTTGTTACTCCACCCCAACCAATTATTCCATATGATAAGTGGGACTGTATTAAGGAATAATATAATACATTTAATTGTGGTAAGTCTAGGTAGTGTTTCAAATTTTTAAATATGGGTAAAAGGCTCCTTATTTTTTTAATAATATTATTTATTTGCAAGTCCCATTTTAAGTGCCTATCTATTATTATACCTAGATATTTGATCGACTCCGCTTCCTCGATAAGCATTTTATCATTATCTTTTCCCGTATCAATATTTAGTGGACCAAAATTGGGTAAGTGGCTTTGATAAGATGTAAAGGGAAGATACCTGGTTTTGCTGAAGTTTATTGTGAGTAAATTCGTATTGAACCATTTTTTAATTACTGCAAAGTCTTCTTCAGCTATACTTCTTACTTTACTCCATGAGTCCTCGGTGTATACAATGGCAGTATCATCAGCAAAACTAAGAATCTTTCCCTTAGATGGCATTTTTAAAAGATCATTTATATAGATGTTAAATAAAATTGGCCCTAGGACCGTTCCTTGTGGAACACCATATTCTGCTGTAGCTGGATCACTCATGATTTCATCTATTGCAACTCTTTGTTCCCTGTTATTGAGATAGCTATTCATTAGCTTTAAGGAATTTCCGCGAAAACCTATTTTTTCTAATTTATTTAACAATTTTGAGTGGCTAATGGTGTCGAAGGCTTTCGCTAAATCAATAAATATACAAAGAATAGGTTTACTAGTATCTAGGGATTTGTATAACTGACTTGTGAGTACGGCTATTGCATCTTCTGTAGATAGTCCGTTTCTAAAACCAAATTGCCTATTTGATATAATCTTATATTTGTCGAGATAATCTACGATTCTCTTTTTGATAATTTTTTCAAATATCTTTGCAATATTCGATATTAATGTTATAGGTCTATAGTTTACAACTTCGGTTTTATCATTCGTTTTATGCATTGGTTTTATTATTCCGATTTTAAATAATTTAGGGCACTCTCCACTATCAATGATTAAATTTATTAAATAAGCTAACGGCACATCGATAATGTCTTTTAAGGCTTTTAATATCTCAGAAGTAACTCCATCATGCCCAGGGGCCCTCCCGGATTTGAGCTCCATGATAGTATTTTTTATTTCTATTGAATTAGTAGGTAGTAGATATATAGAACTTGGTAAACATTGGGTGTTGTCTGTTATAGTGGTATTTAATTTTTTTATTTCAGTTGCCAATTCTTTTCCATGGTTTGCATAATGATTATTAAAACAATTGGCGATTTCTTTTTTATTACTAGTTAAGTTTCCGTTTTCTAATTTTATTTCCAACACACTTTTATCTTTCGATTTATTTTCATTATTTATGTTTTTTATGCAATTCCATAGTTGCTTAGAGTTATTTTTATTTTTACTTATTTCAGATTTATAATAATCAATTTTGACATTTTTTATTAGCAAGTTAAGTTTATTTCTATATTGTTTATATTCTTCATGTAAATCATTATTAAGAGGATTTTTTTTCAGTTTTTTATGTATTTCGTTTTTTCTTTCTATCGATTTAATTATACCTCTAGTAATCCAAGGAGTTTTTTTTATTTTTGATTTTTTTATTTTAACAATATTTGTACATTTATCTATATAATCTTTTAATTTATTTACGAATATATTTGTTGCCTCATTTACGTTATTTGTTAGATACATATCAGACCAGTTCTCACTTTTTATTTGTAATTTTAACTTAGGATAGTCGATATACTTTTTAATAAAGGTTTCAAATGGTTTTTTATCTAGTTTTATAAAGTTTGTATTAAAATTTAAAATTATGGGATAGTGGTCAGTTATATTTATATTGTATATAATGGGCGTAAATTGGGTTTGTATCTCCTTGCTCTTGACAAAAAAGTGGTCAATGCATGATGATTGGTTGCCATATTCCCTAGTTGGTTTATTGATGTAGGAAATAAAACCATGTTCCCACATTATATTTAAATACTCTTGACAATAGTCGATATCTGAATTAATATTAATATTTATATCTCCGACTAAAATAGATGTTTCTAATGAACTGAATTTATAGGTTTTTAAGAACAAGTTTAAATTGCTGTTAAATAAATAGGGGCAAGTGGAAGGAGATCTGTATATAGCCACAATGTTAATATTTTTCATTCCGGAAAATGAAACTCTAATATTGATAACTTTTATATCTCCTAATTTTATAATATTATACTCATATTTGTAAATACTTTTGATATAAACAATAACACCATCATTCTGATTTAGGTCCCCTTCATTATATATTAAGTCGTATTCTTGTTTATTAAATAAATTAGTATTTAATACTTTCCAGCATTCAGTGAATACTAACACATCAAACGTCTCATGTAAATCCTCTAAAAATATGCTCATTTCATCGTAATTTTTAGCAATACTCCTAATATTGTTATGAAATATTTTAAATTGTATATTCTTGTTTTTTGTTATTGTATGGTACTCTGATTTATTATTGATTAAAAATGTTTCTACTGGTGCATAGTTATAATCTCTTATAAAAGGATCCATTTTTTTATAATTAGCTGGTACCTAGTAGGTACTTAACTAATGATTTTTTAAATTATAATGTATATTGTACACATTTTTACATTTTTACATAAATTCTAAAAATACGGTTTTTAATATAGAGACTTAATTTTAAGTATTAATACATTTTTGTTTTTTTTATTCTGTATATATACGGTACAATAAAATTATTAAGGTTTAGAAGATAATTAAGTGTAGGAATTTTACTAGCGAGGCAATCTTATTTATTCTTTATTTGTTCTAAATTTTTGGCTGTCTCTCTGGTTATTCGATCAGACTTATTGCTACTACTCGAACATATTCTTTGAAGTTTTCTCTTTTCTTTCTCGTTTTGTGGGTCTGCGGGTGAAGTATTTGGTCTTTTCTCCGATGATGTGGAGTTTTGCGATGTTTCTATTTGGTTATTTGTATCGATGTAGTTTTCTTCTGATGAACTGCTTTGCTCCGGTGTAACACATACAATTTCCTTGGCACCTTTTTTTATAGGAAAGTTAAAGACTCCAGGGGAATTTGCTTGTATTCTTGAAATTGTTGTAAGGCTATTTGATTGATTTAGATCCGTGTCAAAGTTATGTGTGAAATCACGTCCTATTTTGTCTTCCCTATTAATTTCCCTGAGTTGGTCTATGGTATATATATCGCCATTAATTTGTAATTTTTTTCCTATTATTTTAGTCGGAAGATTTTTTGATTTAGCTGATTTTAAATTATCTCGTAGAATTTTTTGGTCTTCTCTATCCTCTTTACAAAGATCCTGAGTGATATATATATTTGTACCCTTCAATCTGTTACAGTTATTTATGACCAACTGCTTTTTTAGATATCTAACAAATTCTACTTTTATAGGAGGAATTCTGGTACTTCTTAGCTGGAATATATTATTAATATCGGCCTCTAATATTTCAATGCCAAGTAATTCATGTAATTTTTTTAGTGTAAATTCTAGGAGTTTCGCTTTATCATTCAGTTCCAGACCAAAAATTATAATATTATTTTTTCTATTGGCTCTCTCAAAATTTAAATATAAATTAGTTGCATGTGCTTCAATTGTTTCCAGCAGTTTATTATTTTCCTCTTCAATGTGCTGTTTTATCTCTTCTTTATTTTTCTTGCCTTCTTCTTTAATTACTTGTAGCAGTTTATTTAACAGATCTGTGTTGGAAATATCGGAACTTTCACTCATAATTTAATCGTAAGTCTGTTTCTAAATATGTAACTATTTATAGTGGTAAGTATAAAGAACCCTTATCTTATCGCTGTGTGTTTGGTTTTTGTTTTTATGTTTATTTATTTACCAATAAGTTTTTTTTACTTTTTTATTTATCTATTGATAACAGGAAAAAAACTATTTATTAACATACCCGTACTGCAACTTGATTGTTAATAGTTTTCTTGTTAATATTGCGTTGTTATTTATATTAAATTTTAAGTATAAAACCCCAGAACAATTTGTTCTGGGATAAAACTGTCAATTCACTTTCGTTCAGGAGCACACACACATTCACGATACACGATATGATGATGATATACTTACCTTACTACTACATGAAAGAACAGTATAGGTATTGGCGAGTCTCAGGATTTTGCTACAACCCTTAATTTTTTTTAAAGATGAGAATTTTTCTAAGAATTTTTTAAATATCTTTTGGTTAAAAACAGTCGAATCAATGAAATTTGGTTGGTTTATATTTTTCATAGGGCGCTATATATCAACTGGTGATATTAGTTTTCCAAAATTAGTCCAGTGGCGCGCGTTAACACATTTTTTTTCTGATAGAATGCCGATAATTGTGCGCCACTATATTTTTTCATACAATTTCGGAGTTGAAAACCCAATGTAATAATAATATACTTAATAAAATACTGTAAGGAAACAAAATCTTTAATAACAAAAATTTAACAACAGCGACTAATTATACTATTTTTTACAATAAATTTTCTAAATGAAGTCCATTAACCTCAATGCACTTTAAAAATTAATCAATAAACAACCAACAAGTACTATAGTTGACCGAATAATACATTTTTCACGTCAACTAGGGTAGATGTGCATAAACTCAGGAATATACAAAATGTAATTTCCTTGCGTACCCGAAAATACTTTGAGGTTAATGGACTTCATTTTGAAAATTTATTGTAAAAAATAGTAGTCGCTGTTATTTTGAAATTTTTGTTATTAAAGATTTTGTTTCCTTAGAGAATTTTATTATTATTACATTAGGTTTTCAACTCTGAAATTGTATGAAAAAATTCAGTGTCGCACAGTTATCGGCATTCTTATCAGAAAAAAAAAGTGTAAACGCACGCCACTGGATTAGTTTTGAAAAACTAATATCATCAGTTGATAGCGCCCTAGGAAAAATATAAATAAAACCAAATTTCATTGATACGACTGTTTTAACCAAAAGATATTTAAAAAATTGAACGAAAAATTTTCAACTTTAACAACTTTTGTACAAAAAAAATTAAAGGTTATATAGGAAAATCCTGAGACACGTCAATACTGCATTTTTCATACTCTATATTCACATATTAATTTTTTACCATACAACCTGACTCACCCTGTATAAAATGTAAGTGTTTGCGTTGCATGTTTGCATTGTTTGCGGATTATTAAGCATATTTTTTTATTACACTCAACGGCTCTTAACTTAAATAGTTTTTTTATACAATTAACTTCCTAATGAAGCCAAGTTGCATTTGCATTTCTAGTACTGTATGTAGGACGTAGGTACCTATTATGATTCTTTGGGGTTGATAACCTAAAATTTAGTATTGATAAAAAAATTGACACATGTATCTTTTTCATTGCTGAAAAGTGCATCTAGAAAATATTTACTGCATGCAAAAATAATCACATGTAAAAGAATTATAACAATTTTTCGAAAATTTACCAAATGTCAGTTTTTTCGATATCTTGAATATGATTAAAGATATCGAAATATGACTTTCGCCTATTGATGTTTTACAAATGTTGAACTCTAGACACATTGGTCGGATTTTCTTCACCTGGTTTAGAAGTAGGAGAAACAGCCAATCAAGCAATTTGGGACACCCTGTACAATGAATTCAACTGGGTCACCCACAGAAGAAAGTCCAGCGACGCCACTGGAATAATTGGTATTAAAACCATTGTATAAACAGAACCGAAATAAGCAAAATCTCCAGTTTTATTTATTCATTATTACTGTAAATTTTGGAAAAAATTGTGTATAAAAATGTACCTATAGGTACCTATTTCATTTTTGAGTTTTTGGCACGCTGCAGTCGCTGCACTGCTATAAAAACATCGTTTGATGTCATCTTTTTCGGTTGACTTAGTTTCTTATTAAGAATATATTATGGCAAATTGTTTCAAAAAAATTATCAATGCCACTGAAAAAATGAGGATGGGATCCCTGATATTCGTGAATCGGCAGCGCAGTGGTTCAAACGCGCATGTGAATAACAAGTAACTAACGCGGCACAGCCGGCCACGATACATCGATAAATCGGCACATCGCGGCTGGCAGTCTGTAGTCAGTGTGGTTCGAGTGAGTGCGTGGCGGTTCTTTGTAGCGAGTTTGCGGCTTTGTCTTAGTATCTTACAAAATTTATTATTAATATGAACTCCATTGAAACTTTATTAGAAGCTGCAGAATACATAGCACGGCGTGAGAGAGGTCAGTAATTGTTTGAGTGGTAAATAAAAACATGTTATTCTATTTTGGTAAATCAGCTGTTTTTGACTGTGCGTTTGTTTTTGTTATCATTACAGAGGCAGAGGCTGAGCATGGGTATGCCTCTACTTTGCGTTTTCCCGACGATCTCAGAACTATTTCAAAAAGGCCAAAGACGAAAAAATCTCAGGGAAACAGGTGAGTCGTAATCCCCAATTATTACAATTTAGGCACCTACCTTGCGTAGGTACCATTTAAAGGCGGGGTGGGGTTATCTTAATACTTCTTTACCTACGAAACAACAAAAAGTAGCCCTTATCAACTAGGTATTTAAAAATACAATGTTTCTTTGTTCTCGAGCAGTGTGTTATTTTTTTATTGAACCTGCATGATGTTAGCCACATGCGGTGTAGACTGCTAGGTACATGATGTAATACTCATTTCTACTATCTAAAATGTTATCTACTCATTATTTTTGTTGCAGGACGTCACATAACGAACTGGAAAAAAATAGGTGAGTCTACCCTGGTTTTTGGATTATCAGTGTATTTGTGAAAATGTGAAGTGTAAAAAAAATCAACCAAGTGTTTTGTTGTGAGAATCATGTGCGATTTGTGCAAAGTTCGAATCAAGGTGATGCTGCAGCTAGTGCATTGAAACAAGGCCGTAGTTTTGCTTGGCAACAGTTACAGCAATCATTCTATTACATTACAGTTTAACTTTTCTATGACGTGTAGGTTTAACTAATTTGTTGTTAAGGCCCTCAGTTTTAATAAACGTTTCGAAATGTGTAAGGGATCACTTGGACGAATACACACCACGAGCCAAAAGAAAAGAAACTTTTTTCTTTTACTAGGTATTTAATTAGTATTGCACCTATCTATTATTAAGCTTGTGATAGTAACAGATATACGGGAAAATGGAACATTGATAACATTTTTTTTTGTCTGTTCCTTGGGATATTTCAAACTAGGTATAGGTACTTAATATCCTCGATAATACCTAAGTACCCACTAGATAGGTATATGTTTTTTGAATTTAACATACCTACCTAGGCATTTTTAGAACCACTTCCGAAAATGTTACAAAAAATAATTTAAGTTTATTAGTAACCTTTTTCACACTTGCGTAGGTACCTATCTGGATTTATTATTTAAATCGTAAAGTCCTCAACTGAATAGACAAAATAGGTACACTGTCGCCAATTTTTGAACTTAATAATAAAGTAATGATTTTTCAAAATGCATTGACCTCTAGGTGTAATAAATATAAATTTATATACCTAATATAAATTGTTATGATGATATAAAGTTTCAACCAACATAATTCTTGATTGCTATTGCCTTGAAAAAAAGTTTTAGTTTCTGTGGGAGGTACCTATCAGGGAAATTTGATTGAACCTCGGATTGAACGTATAAAGCCTCACCTCTCAATTATTATTGTAAGTTTAAATAGTTCTGTACAAATGTTTATACGTATAGATCCAGAGATATATATGTTGTATTTGCAACCTATTGTGAAAATTGGTTAACTGGAGTTGTTAACAAAAATTGCTATTATTTAAATTTTCTATTTATCTTATTTATTTACCAAATGGTAGGCTCTTGAAACAAGAGAATGATAAGTGCCGTACTTCCAACAGTACCTACCAACACTCGTGATTTTATCGTGACAGGTTAAAAACCGAGTTAAAAACACTTCTTATATCGGTTCTTATGAAAAGGGTAGACAATATTTTGAAATATTAGAAGTTGTTTTGCGACAGTTTTGACAAATTTCGCCGCTTATAATTGTAAAAATAGGAAAGTACCTAATGCATAAAACAGCTGCAGTAATACTTTTCTGAGTTTGTCTCGAAACAACCGAAATGGAGAGAATTAACCAACTTAATAGCGAGGCTAATGGAGAACCTACAATGCCTTTTAGTGTTTTTAACTCGTTTTTATGGACAGAAACAGGCCAGTACTTAAACCAAATCAAATAATGCCCTGTTATTTGCAGGTCTAAGTTTAGGGATGTATTGTACAGGGTAGTTCCATATATTTTGACCCCTACCTACAGTCTTTATGATTAGAGATATGTGGATTTTGTAGATATTGTAGATTTTGATGTTAAATATCTTTTGCAGAAAAAATATAAAACACAATAGCATCGGAGTAAGTAAGAAAAAGACAACTTTTTTAAAGCTTTTTTAAATGGAACATCCTGTATATTTTTGATTATTTTGAAAGATCATTTTTAGCCGATTTTAAAAATATATAATAAATATGTTATCATTTGCTCTATCCCGAGCTCTATCCGTTCTGAAAAACAGCACCGCATGGAAAATAGGTTGCCATGAAAAAAAATGACAACAATATTTCTGATAATTACTGACAGTTTACTTTCTGATGTTCCTTTGTATTATTTCTTATCACCAAAATATATTTCGCATCAAAATCTACGGCTTTTGTTTTTATTGGGGTTTTTACAATTTTTTCATCTATAAATAAATTCTATACTCGAGTCTATACTTATGTAGGTGTCAAAATTGATGAATGACAAACGAGATGACTAACAAAATTATGTTTTTCCACATCTGAATAAGTAACCCATTTTAAAGTATTTGGGATTTTGCTCGGGATTTTGCATAAAAATCTGGTGATAAACTGTCAAAAATTACCAGAAATATTTTGTCTCGTATTTTGTCACTTTTTCATGGTAACCTAGGTTTATTACTGTTTTAAAAACAACCGAGTAAATGCCAACATATTATATATTTCTGGAATCAGCTAAAAATGATCTTTTAAAATATGCAAAAATATACAGGGTGGTCCATTTAAAAAAACATAAGTTATGTCTCTTTCTCTACTTTTCGATGCTATTTTGTTTTCTCGGCAAAAGTAGGGTAGGGGTCAAAACTCGGGTCAAAATATATGAAACTACACCGAGGCATTGAGTAAAAAATAATAAAGAGAAGCAACTGTCAAGGTTTCGAGATTTTAGTGTTGTATTTTTTTATCAATAGCTTTACGATCATCTTTAATTTTAAGGGCTATACGGCCACATTAGAAATACCTTCCCATAACACTAAAAATTGATGATAATCAGGAAGTTATTGGCAAAAAAATACAATACTAAAATCTCGAAACCTTGACAGTCGCGCCTCTTTATTATTTTTTACTCAATGACCGAGGGGTGAGCAAATGTCAAAACATGTGTACACCATAATTAATTATTTAAGCATTTAAAAGTATTAAATTATATTTAAAGATATTTAAAGGTATTTAAATAGATTTAAAGGTATTTAAAAATATTAATATTTAAAGATATTTAAAGGGATTTAAAGATATTTAAAGGTATTTAAAGGTATTTAAAGATATTTAAAGGTATTTAAAGATATTTAAAGAAATTTAAAGATATTTAAAGATATTTAAAAAAAATGACATTTCGGAAGACATTCCAATGCAAAATAATGAAACTTATTTAAAAAGTATTTAATAAGTATTTAAATGTATTTAATATGTATTAAAAAGCCATTAATAAGTATTTAAAGGTATTTAATAAGTATTTAAAGGTATTTAATAAGTATTTAAAGGTATTTAGTAAGTATTTAACGATATTAAATAAGTATTTAAAGTATTAAATAAAAAGTAATTAATATTTAAAAGTATTTAAAAAATTTAATAAATATTTAATAATATTTAAAATGTATTTAAACACCCCTCGAACTACACCCTGTACCGATAGTTGGCTATTTGATTTTTGTTATCTCCAGATGATGCTAAGTTTGTGTTTAAAGTGAGCGTAGGGCGAGGCGTAGGGTGTAATTTTGTGGTGTTTTGGTAATAAAATAATAAATTTATGGACAAATCCACTGAATTGATAATAAGAGTAGGTATGTCGTATATTATTACGAGTATTATTATAGCCAACGTACCTACCTAATCTTATTCAATAATAGGCGAGGTAGCGGGTATTTATTGGCAGTCAACTATTTGCAAAAAGATTCTTCTGTTTTCTATCTCCTTAGGTAGAAATTGAAACCGACGGTTGCGAGAAATCAGTCGTAAATTACAACAAACATTATTGGGCCCTTGCTTGTAACTGTTTAAAATACACAACCTCGTACACAACTAGGCACATTTTTAGTTTTTGGTAATGCAAGTTTTATAAAAACCGAGATAAAATAAACCATAACTTGCAGCACCCTAGTTGGGACTCTTTCGTTTTCTATTTACGTGAATATGTGCATCTCCGTTTTATATAATATATTTTTTATTAATAATTTTACTTAATTATTTATTGTGTATATTCGTAGAAGTTAAGGGTTCCTTAATTAGTTGGAGCCCCACTTCTGGACTCATTGCGCACGCCTCTAAATCCACCCCTCCTACTTACAAATTATAAGCAAAATTATAAAAAGACAGCCTTACAAAGGCTTTTAATAGCAATAATACCTATAATTTGTTCAATTTATTTACAGTACGTATTCGTTCCACATTCGTTTCCTATTGTACATTTCAAATGATACGTCTAAAAATTACCTGTTTGTCCATATTTATAAAGTAATATTTCTTTAATTTAAGGGTAAAGTAATTGATTTCTTTATTTCTGACTGACAGTTACGAGAGAATGAAAGTGAATGTTTGTTAAACTCTAGGTAGGTACCTAAACTCGAACTGGCGAGAGGGAAATCGCTCTTATAAAAAGTGTACACACCTCTGTAAACACTGAAACCAATTCAGTTTTTGGAATAATAATTCAAATTAAATAAGTAATTACAGTTATAAGGTATGTGATGTAAAACATTAGGTAGGTCCTACCTAAATAAAAGGATAATGAAGACCGAGATAAAGACTTGGTGATGAATGATGAATAAAATAAACGAGAAACTTATGGTCTCGCTTATGGTACATCATAATAAAGTTACCTAACGAAAGTAATTATTAAATTCATTGTAACGCAGTTCTCGACTGTTTAAGATCTGGAATTAAACCTCGAACCTAGGACCCGTGAACTAAAAATCCTTTTGGGCGGGTACCGTTTTAATCACATCCCGTTATTTTATGCGTCATGTAATCTTAAGGAATAATCTAGGAAATAATTAAGTAATACTTATATGAATGAACAAGGACCCACCTCTAAACGTTCCTCGATTATTGACTAATTTAATCGAGAGCTTAATAAAATTATGTAATTGTGACGAAAATGGGACACTTGGTATCACCACATTGAAAGAGCGATCACTCTTGGTTGGGTACTCAACTAAGTAGGTACTTAGCTAAAATTAATATCGAGATTAATATCCAAAAAAATTTAATTATTTTTGTCGCACCTTTAAGCATATTTTGAATTCAGTAAAAAATACCTACAACTATAGTGTAGGTGTACATAAATTATATCGAATATGATAAAAAAAATGAGAAAAAAAAATACTTGACCACTCGCTTGACCATATCGAGTGCATAAAAACGTTGGCGCGTTTGTTAATTATATCTTTATAGACTTTGATGCTAGCAAATGTGACCAAGAAGCTATTACGCCTAAATCGATTTGTAGTTCTTCTAGATGATCAGCATTTTCTTCATCTATCATTTGCCTATTCTCGAGCCTATTCTATTGCCAAAGGGCGAGCCACATGTACCAAATTTGGTGTTCTGTAATTATTTTGTACGCGATTCGAGAGATATATCAAGTTAGCACTACCACTTTAAAATTTTTAAATCGCTTTCGCCCCATTAATTGTAGCTTTTTTGTTGCGATTTTGTTGCGGAAAGAAAAAATTTGTAGCTCTTCATTTTAAAAAAATAACCTATGGTAATGCTAACTTGACAGTCAAGATAGCATTACCACGCACAAAAATCGCTTTAAAAAGTGCAAACACATTTGTTTATCATAAAAAAAATTTGTTGCGAATTTGTTGCGCACGACTACTACGAATAAATTAATTTTAAAAATTTTCTTTTTCAATAATTCCTGGTGATGCGAATTGGATAGTCAAGATAGCATTAAAACTTTAAAATGTTCAAATCGCTTTCGCCCCGTTAATTGTAGCTTTTTTGTTGCGATTTTGTTGCGGAAAGAAAAAAATTGTAGCTCTTTATTTTTTACAAATAACCTATGGTAATGCTAACTTGACAGTCAAGATAGCATTACCACGTACAAAAATCGCTTTAAAAAATGCAGGCACATTTGTTTATCATAAAAATAATTTGTTGCTAATTTGTTGCGCACACTACTACGAATAAATTAATTTTAAAAAATTTCTTGTTCAATAATTCCTGGTGATGCGAATTGGATAGTCAAGATAGCATTAAAACTCATGAAAGTCCCTTTAAAAAATGCAGAAATAATAATTTTAGCATGGAAAAATTGTTACAAAGGTAAAACACAAAATTTGCAATAGCAATAAAGAGCGAAATTTTCAGATAACAGGTTTAAAATGATTTTGTGGACAAAACGTAGACTTATGTAATTTATATTGAGAACATTTTGTTGTTTAGTTGTAGAAACTATTTATGCAAAAACTTTATTATTTCTCGGTGCAACAAATTCGTACACGATACGCCACAGTGTATTGAAGTGAAAAACACATGGAGAAATTTGCATTTGCGAAGGTTATTCGTAGGGGTAGTACCAGGTTGCTATGATAATTCACGATTTTATCGAATTTTGCGAAAACTTTTTTCCCAACAAATTACGTCTCGGCGCAACAAATTCGTACACGACCCGCTACAAATTCTCAAAATGAAAAACGCAGGAAAAACGCATTTTTAACGGTTTTTCAAGGTGGTAATGCCAGGTTGCGCTGGAATATCTAAGTATTCTTTATTTTTGCGAACAATTTTTCCGCTACAAATTCTATCTCGGCGCAACAAATTCGTACACGGCACGCTACAAATTCTCAAAGTGAAAAACGCAGGAAAAAACGCATTTTCAACGGTTTTTCAAGGTGGTAATGCCAGGTTACGCTGGAATATCGAAGTATTCTTTATTTTTGCGAAAAATTTTTTCGCTACAAATTTTATCTCGGCGCAACAAATCATACACTGCAAGCTACAAATTCTCAAAGTGAAGAACGCATGAAAAAACGCATTTTCAACGGTTTTTCAAAGTGGTAATGTCAGGTTGCGCTGGAAATTCAAAGTATTCTTTATTTTTGCGAAAAATTTTTTCGCAACAAATTTTATCTCGGCGCAACAAATTCGTACACGGCACGCTACAAATTCTCAAAGTGAAAAACGCAGGAAAAAACTCATTTTCAACGGTTTTTCAAGGTGGTAATGCCAGGTTGCGCTGGAATATCGAAGTATTCTTTATTTTTGCGAAACGTTTTTCCGCTACAAATTCTATCTCGGCGCAACAAATTCGTGTGCGGAAGGGGGCTTCACATTTAAAGACAAGGGACACACATCCAATATCCGTGTATTATGAAAAAATCCCTCTAACAGTATTTTCCATTGCCACGACCGGGAATCGAACCCGAGACTTTTGGGTGAGATGCAAGTACGTTAGTTACCATCTCACCCATCAGTCATATTTGAAAATTACATTTTGCTGCGAAAAAATTTTTCGCGAAAATAAAGATACATAATTTGATATTCCAGCGCAACCTGGTATTACCACCTTGAAAAACCGTTGAAAATGCGTTTTTTCCTGCGTTTTTCACTTTGGGAATTTGCAGCGTGCCGTGCTCGAATTTGTTGCGCCGAGATAAAATTTGTTGCGAAAAAATTTTGCGCAAAAATAAAGAATACTTTGAATTTCCAGCGCAACCTGGCATTACCACTTTGAAAAACCGTTGAAAATGCGTTTTTTCATGCGTTCTTCACTTTGAGAATTTGTAGCTTGCCGTGTATGAATTTGTTGCGCCGAGATAAAATTTGTAGCGAAAAAATTTTTCGCAAAAATAAAGAATACTCCGAATTTCCAGCGCAACCTGGCATTACCACCTTGAAAAACCGTTGAAAATGAGATTTTCCTGCGTTTTTCACTTTGAGAATTTGTAGCGTGTCATGTACGAATTTGTTGCGCAGAGATAGAATAGAATTTGTAGCGGAAAAATTTTTCGCAAAAATAAAGAATACTTCGAATTTCCAGCGCAACCTGGCATTACCACCTTGAAAAACCGTTGAAAATGAGTTTTTTCCTGCGTTTTTCACTTTGAGAATTTGTAGCATGCCGTGTTCGAATTTGTTGCGCCCAGATAAAATTTGTTGCGAAAAAATTTTTCACAAAAATAAAGAATACTCCGAATTTCCAGCGCAACCTGGCATTACCACCTTGAAAAACCGTTGAAAATGAGATTTTCCTGCGTTTTTCACTTTGAGAATTTGTAGCGTGTCATGTACGAATTTGTTGCGCAGAGATAGAATTTGTAGCGGAAAAATTTTTCGCAAAAATAAAGAGTACTTCGAATTTCCAGCGCAACCTGGCATTACCACCTTGAAAAACCGTTGAAAATGAGTTTTTTCCTGCGTTTTTCACTTTGAGAATTTGCAGCGTGCCATGTACGAATTTGTTGCGCCGAGATAAAATTTGTTGCGAAAAAATTTTTCGCACAAATAAAGAATACTTCGAATTTCCTGCGCAACCTGGCATTACCACCTTGAAAAACCGTTGAAAATGCGTTTTCTCCTGCGTTTTTCACTTTGAGAATTTGTAGCATGCCGTGTTCGAATTTGTTGCGCCCAGATAAAATTTGTTGCGAAAAAATTTTTCACAAAAATAAAGAATACTCCGAATTTCCAGCGCAACCTGGCATTACCACCTTGAAAAACCGTTGAAAATGAGATTTTCCTGCGTTTTTCACTTTGAGAATTTGTAGCGTGTCATGTACGAATTTGTTGCGCAGAGATAGAATTTGTAGCGGAAAAATTTTTCGCAAAAATAAAGAATACTTCGAATTTCCAGCGCAACCTGGCATTACCACCTTGAAAAACCGTTGAAAATGAGTTTTTTCCTGCGTTTTTCACTTTGAGAATTTGTAGCGTGTCATGTACGAGTTTGTTGCGCCGAGATAGAATTTGTAGCGGAAAAATTGTTCGCAAAAAATAAAGAATACTTCGAATTTCCAGCGCAACCTGGCATTACCACCTTGAAAAACCGTTGAAAATGAGTTTTTTCCTGCGTTTTTCGCTTTGAGAATTTGTAGCGTGTCATGTACGAATTTGTTGCGCCGAGATAGAATTTGTAGCGGAAAAACGTTTCGCAAAAATAAAGAATACTTCGATATTCCAGCGCAACCTGGCATTACCACCTTGAAAAACCGTTGAAAATGAGTTTTTTCCTGCGTTTTTCACTTTGAGAATTTGTAGCGTGCCGTGTACGAATTTGTTGCGCCGAGATAAAATTTGTTGCGAAAAAATTTTTCGCAAAATAAAGAATACTTCGAATTTCCAGCGCAACCTGGCATTACCTCCTTGAAAAACCGTTGAAAATGAGTTTTTTCCTGCGTTTTTCACTTTGAGAATTTGTAGCGGGTCATGTACGAATTTGTTGCGCCGAGATAGAATTTGTAGCGGAAAAATTGTTCGCAAAAATAAAGAATACTTAGATATTCCAGCGCAACCTGGCATTACCACCTTGAAAAACCGTTAAAAATGCGTTTTTCCTGCGTTTTTCATTTTGAGAATTTGTAGCGGGTCGTGTACGAATTTGTTGCGCCGAGACGTAATTTGTTGGGAAAAAAGTTTTCGCAAAATTCGATAAAATCGTGAATTATCATAGCAACCTGGTACTACCCCTACGAATAACCTTCGCAAATGCAAATTTCTCCATGGGTTTTTCACTTCAATACACTGTGGCGTATCATGTACGAATTTGTTGCACCGAGAAATAATAAAGTTTTTGCATAAATAGTTTCTACAACTAAACAACAAAATGTTCTCAATATAAATTACATAAGTCTACGTTTTGTCCACAAAATCATTTTAAACCTGTTATCTGAAAATTTCGTTCTTTATTGCTATTGCAAATTTTGTGTTTTATCTTTGTAACAATTTTTCCATGCTAAAATTATTATTTCTCCATTTTTTAAAGGGACTTTCATGAGTTTTAATGCTATCTTGACTATCCAATTCGCATCACCAGGACTTATTGAACAAGAAATTTTTTAAAATTAATTTATTCGTAGTAGTCGTGCGCAACAAATTAGCAACAAATTATTTTTATGATAAACAAATGTGCCTGCATTTTTTAAAGCGATTTTTGTACGTGGTAATGCTATCTTGACTGTCAAGTTAGCATTACCATAGGTTATTTTTAAAAAATGAAGAGCTACAAATTTTTTCTTTGCGCAACAAAATCGCAACAAAAAAGCTACAATTAATGGGGCGAAAGCGATTTGAATATTTTAAAGTTTTAATGCTCTTGACTATCCAATTCGCATCACCAGGAATTATTGAAAAAGAAAATTATTAAAATTAATTTATTCGTAGTAGTCGTGCGCAACAAATTCGCAACAAATTATTTTTATGATAAACAAATGTGTTTGCACTTTTTAAAGCGATTTTTGTGCGTGGTAATGCTATCTTGACTGTCAAGTTAGCATTACCATAGGTTATTTTTTTAAAATGAAGAGCTACAAATTTTTTCTTTCCGCAACAAAATCGCAACAAAAAAGCTACAATTAATAGGGCGAAAGCGATTTAAAAATTTTAAAGTGGTAGTGCTAACTTGATATATCTCGATTCGAGGCTATATTAAAAAAAATTACTTAAGTTAATTGAAGGACGAAGGCTCGGACGAAGGTAAGTAAATGAAAATAATGTGACCTGAAGATATTTCTAAGATATGGTATTAAATATAAATTTATAAAGATTATATAATGGTAACAATGCTGTAACATCGTATATTGTTTGATGGAGAAATTGTTTGTGCATACATTGTTACCATCATATAATCTTTATAAATTTATATTTAATACATTAGCACATTATAAGTTGCATAAGCCCAAAAAAAGGAAAAATTAAAAAAAAAAAAATTGTTAATAACAATTATTTGTTTATTATTTGGATATTGCAAATGTTCCCATTGTTATTATTTTCGTGAGCTACCCCAAATTAAAAAAAAAACGTCGAAATTGGCCGGAAAATAACGGAGATATGACGAATTTTTCTCGCTACCCCAATTTGAAACTCGTTTGATCAAAAATTGAGCCAAACAAATTGAAGACGCTCTAAAATCACTAATTATTGAAAATTATATTTTGACCTCAAAAAGGGCCCGCTTTCAATAGGACTTGATGAATTCACAAAATTCAAGATCTTATTAACAACCAGTTTCAATTTTGGCCATAAATATTAATAAATAAACGTTTGGCGCATTAAACAATTTAAAAAATTATCTCGGCTCCTACATGTCCCAGAGCAACAATTTTTTTTAATAAATTTGTAGAAAAATACCAGCAACTCAAATATGAAAGATTTGTGCAGATACGTTCATTTGTTGTAAAGTTATTTGCAAAAAACGCTGCTCCGAAAAGTAGCAATGTTGTTAACGCCATTTTGACGGTCAAAATTATTGAAAATCGATACGCCCATAACAGATTCGTAAAATTGACGTCTTGACGAAAAAAATGAGCTGTGGTTGAATTATTTTTGATAACGTTAATAGGTCAATTTTTCATTAAACATTTGGGACGTTTTTAATAAACAAATAGAATTTCTCGAAAACTAATAAACATTTTAAAACGAAATTTTTTTTTGTAAGTTGAGGGTAATGAGACACATATTCCACCAATGTTTCAAGAGTCTAGCATTTTTCCTTTCAGAGTAAAAAATGCTTGAAATTTTCGATAATTTCGATGGTTTTCGGCAATTATTTAAATAAATAATCAATTAAATGAAATCAACCGGGGCTTAAATTAACCGGTTTGGAATTACCTAGTAAACAGAAGCATTCAAAAAAATTAATCTACTGCAGTCTTACTGCAATTTTAAAAAAACTCCAAATTTCATGATTTTTTCACCTACAAGTGACTTATAAACAATGTTCTGTATATTTGATTTGGGAGGAATCGCAGAGGTATATTCCTTATAACTAAATACACCTGTTTTTACCTACGGCTATCTGAAACGAATTAGTTACAGATTCCCGTCTAATTCTACTGGCCTATGTGTGTTTTTGTCGGTTTTTGTTCTGGATGATGTGGAATTATCGCGGTAGCTGTTTTGAGTTCAACAAGAAATTGTGTTTTTGAAAAACCATGGCAGATGGAAGAGTAGATTCAGTGGTTCAAATGGTGACGTAGTTCGTGGCCACTTAGTGGCACAGTTTGGCTACAGAAAATGTTTAAGTACTCTTTTACGCTAGGAATATTGGTCAAACATTGTCAAGTTCCTGAATTTTGTAACTGGTCAAAAAATAAGAAAATAATTCTGTCAACGGGGTAAGATTATTTTCCTATTTGGTTACCTCCTAGTTAACTAAAAGATGCCCTGTTATGTAATAACCTCGGTAATAACCTTATTTTCTAGAGCTTCGGGTGTTTTTGGGTTTGTGGTGCTTTCCCCAATGTTTCGGGCATAGAGCTGTAGCTTTCATGATACATAAATCAGCATAAGTTGTCGTTATTTTCCAGTAAGTACTCTTGTCATTTCACTCATTGTTAGCCACGAATTTCTACTCGTGTGGTTTTGTGTTAAAGGCGAAAATAAATACAGAGTGTTAGGTTAGGTTATCCGAGAGTAAACAGGTTGAAGGAGAGTATAATACATTTTTTTGAGTTATTCTAAAATCATATCATAACAAAGTTTAATACGGTAAAGCATGCCGTAATGTTTGTATTTGTGTCATACCATTTTACTATCGAGATTAATATAACATGTTTACCTAATAAATTTAGGATATTGAGAGAACGCGTATACATGTTCTAGTTTATTTTTAAGTATATGACTAGGTACCGAGATATTTTCCCACGTACTTACTTCTAATTTTAATGTTACCTATGTTATTAAAATAGTGGAAGTAGGTAATCGATTTATTTGCGGAAAAATCAGGAAAACATAAACCATCTTGGAGTCTCTTAAAATCATGTTTAGCTCGAGGTTTAGCTCTTCCAGTTTTAATATATTGTATAGTGGAGTGTTTAGTGTTTATTACGGTATAAGATATCTGGTTCTCGATATGGTCGTTATCAACATTATTGAGAATTAAATTAAAACATTCATATACGTAATATATTGGTTAGATAACGACTATTTTGGGTTAATAGGGGAATTACAGAAATATTATATATATTGTGCATAGATTCTTTATTTCGTGTTCAAAAATCAAATTTTATCAAGTAACTAAGTAATTTACGTAGATCTGGGTAGGAACCCATATTCACTATTCAGCATTCGGTGCTATACTTCACTTTCTTTTACGTTATCTGATTAAATTTGTAAATTTTTAAATTACGTGAAAATGCATCGAAATTTATGTCTAAATTATGTCTTTTTCTGATAAAAAGTCATCTCACAACTGACTCATCTCAAATATTAATATAATGTAGATATTTTGTGAACGGATCTGCCTGCGCCCATGATGGAAGTATAATGACGCTCTCACCACACCTGCGTATCACGTTCGACCAGTCTCAACAGTTGTAGGCTTTTCTTTTATTATTTATTATTAACACGCTTTTATTATTTATTATTAACACGGTTTTTTTTATTTATTTATTTATTTATTTTTATTTATTAACACGCTTTTTAGCTTCATTTATTTATTTATTATTAACTTCACCTGGTATGTTTTTTATTGTTTGTATGTTTGTTTATATGTAACGGAATCTTTCAACGAATTTGAAATTTTGAAAAAAATTCGTAATGAAAAATATCGGAAAAAATTTGTCTTCGAAAATTAAAAAAAAAATTGAATTCAAAAATTTTTAAAAAAATTTGAATTGAAAAATGTGAAAAAAAATTTCATTTCAAGAATTTTGAAATAAATTCGATTTCAAAAATTTTGAAAAATTTTTTTAAATGAAAAACGAGAAAATGTTTTTTTTTTGAAAAAAATTTCAATTGAAAAATGTCAAAAACAAGTTTGAATTGAAAAATTTTGAAAAAAATTTGATTTCAAAAATATAAAAAAATTACCTAGTTTAAAAAAACTAAAAAAACACGCTTTAAAGGGAAACCGAACTAAAAAGTAAAAAAAATAATGTTTATCTATTAAGATTTTGTTCAACAATGATACATATTCCACCTCGTATTCCACTAACTCAATATAATTAAATGCTTTTTACTTTTTAAGTTTAAAATAAGAATAAAGTGATTGAAAAAAATAATTTTATTGCAAAAAAGTTGTAATATTTTTAAAAAAGAAACAAAAAACAGACCGAGACTCCTGTGGTAATTTTTTTTCCCATTTAGATTTAATTTACTGTGCTGTATTTATACACGCATAAGTCCTCAAACAAATTAGACCGACACATCTATTTAGGCCGAGATTTAGGCCCAATATTAGGTGTCACTATATTTTTTTATGAGCGTTAAATAATTGTGGACGCATTCTGATTAGTGAAAATTTATTTCACT
Source organism: Rhagium mordax (assembly GCA_963680705.1). Classification (NCBI taxonomy): domain Eukaryota; kingdom Metazoa; phylum Arthropoda; class Insecta; order Coleoptera; family Cerambycidae; genus Rhagium; species Rhagium mordax. The sequence goes on along the minus strand of OY796659.1, from coordinate 63,739,758 downwards.
GCGTGTGGTAATAGGTACTCGTTGAGCTATGATCTATGAAGCCTAACCGTGACACGATATGGTAATTTGCATTTTTTTTGGTACGCTTCAGTAGCTCTAAACGCCGGTCGACGTGTTCTAAACAAACACTTTAAATACAACAGACCATTTGTCATTGAACGTTATTTACGACGTAAAAAGGAGCTGGAGTAATCGATTTTGAGTAAACGGAATCATGCGTTTTGGGGTCCGTTGACTCAGTGGTACCGAAAAAGTGGGCGCGATGGTATTTGTATGTCTGTCTGTCTGTCGTTAATTCCAAACGTCAAGCCAAATACTTTCCAATGAATCCAAAGGAACTTTTATTGTTGAAAAAAATCTAAAATGAATGGCTCGAATGTTGGACGTTTGGAAAAGAATCTTCAATTTTTAGCTCGATTTTTAGGCTATTAAAACAGAGGAGGGACGGAGATCTGCATTTGATTAGCATAATGATTTGCGTAAATATTGCAGCACAATTCTTCAGGATAAAGATGGCAGATAGGATTAGGTTAGAAAGGCTCTAACTAGATGGCAGTTTCCTAATTTCATAAATAAATAAACTTTCAGGGGCACTAATAAAGTCCTGTTGCCTTTTTCTTATTCCAAATAGAGCAAAAATCGTTTTGGCAGTAACGACATTATTTGTTCGAGTTTTCAGAGTAATATGTGTCCACAAAGTGTTTGCAGGTATCTCCTATCCTATTCTATTGCAGGTTCTGGGATGCTAGCCGACGTAATAAGCGCAAATTTCCGCAGTAATAATATCGATTAATTTGACTATTATCTCCCACTCACTGCTAAATTAGATCAGATTTAACATGGTTAACTATGCGGTCTGCACTCAGGTGTCCAGTTGATTTCCACTAACGAATGCGTGCGTATTTCATTTGAATATCAATAAATTATAGGTGGATATAATTATAGTAATAATCATGAAAAATATTTCTTAATACAAATTTTTTATAATTCTATTATCTCTCAAAGCTTTCCCCGAGGCTTTCCCCAAATAAAATCTCTGGTTACTCAAACAACCTTAAAATATAAAATTATTAAAATCAGGACTACTCATCTGTTGCGAGCATTCCTGGTATTTTGAAGTATTCCGAGTATTCCCAAAATATTCTGCGTATTTCAGAACAATTCTTTGTTTTGTAGTTTCGCAGTAGTATTCCGCAAATTTATTTAGGTAGTAATTGTAATGGTCCGTTTCTCGTAGAGATACATAAATTACGTAATTAAAATTACCTAACCTATTATTATACGATACGCATTTGTTACTTAATTTATAATAATTTAAATTTTAAAACTGTGGAATATAATGATGCAACGTGAAAGGAATAATTTTGTTGTCCCTCATACGTATGCAATTATTTTTACCAGTTTTGTTGTTAGATAGGCTACTTTTTCAATTTGCCTTATACAAATAGTGAGTGTCGAGGTGACCGTTTACAATTATTATAAAATCAAGGAAAGGTAAACCGTTCGCGTCCTTTCGAATAAGGTTCATTGAACACTGCATTACTGCTAATATCTGTAGATATTCATTAGCAGAAAGAGCACGATCTGATTTAATATATTTCTTGTCAATTAATTTATTACGGGTCACTATGCAGACGGTAATAAACCGGCAATAATTGAAAATATTAATTTATTACCGTTTTGTTGAAGCGTGTTTATACATAGAAAGTATGGCTAAAACAATAGTTGCTTGGTACTATAGAGTACAAAAACAGTTTCTTTGAATTGTAGGTCACTAACCTTTCACAATGTACAGAGTGATCCGTTAGATCGTGTTGTGTTTTAACGATTTTAGATGTAAACATACGACGAGGTTTTGTTGATATACTGAAACTCGGTCCCCATTAGCGTAGTTGTACATTTTAAAATCAATAACAGATGAGAAATTTGATCATTTAGCAGAAAATATGGCACAAGGTCATCAGCCTCTGAATAAATCGTTTACGCGATACTGTACGAAATCTGGTGATGTCAGTGATCCAAACTGATCGCGCCATTTGCAAAATTTAAATGTTTTTACGATTTTTATTGAAAATGGCAAAGTAAACTTAAGGATTGAAAACTTCGTGCCCACCAACAGTGACGTCAGTGGCGGGAATTAATTTTATTGGAGAATTCTAGTTGTAGGTAGTTTCAATAAAGTAGTCCTTTTTTGATTTTTTTTCTAGACATTAGAGTAGTTGATGCATTTTCTTGAAAAGGTTTTGCGATTTAAAATCCTAATCAAGACATTAATATGATAACATCGCATTTTCATACCTATCTAAGCCAAAAACTCCAATCTCCAACTTTCGATTAAAATTACAAAAGTTTAATCGAAAATTCAATCAGCACATTGCTTGCCGTCAATCAGGGCGGGGTATACACTAATTATGGTAAGCGCTACACCACGATGTCCCCTTTACGAATAAGGTAACGACCAGTATGAAAACTTTTGTTATGACTTCCGGCTTTTGGACTCAACCCACAACGTTAAATCGGCTTACAAATGTTTGGGTTGTTAACACCTCGAATTGTTCGTAAATAGAACTTGTCCATTGGCTCATTAATATGCACTTGGTCTGTATTTTGTTTTTTAAGAAATAATATTAAGTCTGGAACCTGGAACTTTATCATAATCGTAATCATTAATAACTTAACATAACTCTCGACATAACAACTATGAATATTGATGTACAAAATGCTTTCCTTACCATTATAGTTTTGTCGCTTTTAATAACAAATTTGTGTTGTGAATTGTGTGGACGTCTGTAAATTCTTTTAGTCTGCTACAAACTAATATTGAAGATGAATCTGTTTGTCTATACTTACAGAAAAATGATCTCAAAAAGGATGCGACGAAGAAAACTAATTTAGTTTTAACCTATAGATAAGTGTCAAGGGCTAATTTTTTAAAAGTCTTAATCTTTCGCTTCCAGACTTCCAAAATTTTAACTAGTTGCTTTCGAATGGACCAAGATTTATTCCATTACAGACTATCGTAGGGAATTTACGAGGGAATTTATTTTTGTGACTCCTGACCTCCACCCTCCACCCACTATTATTTCTCCAAATATAGTTAATACCATTTTAAACCAAAAAGTTTGAAGTAAACTCTATAGACTGATCAACTGAGTCCGCATGTGTTACTGATGAGATTAATAGTTATTAATTATATGAGGGGATTAACAAGCCTTTAATCTACGCGAAAAAATGTGCACTCGAGGCGCAGCCGAGAGTCACATTTTTTCGAGTGGATTGAAGGCTGTTAATCCTCGAATGTAATTCAACGTTTTATCCACGACCACGGCCAAATTAGGAGCGTGAAAGCCGTATAAGAGCAGGTGAAAAATTCTGATTTTGAAAAGTTTATTTTGACCTCGATTTTGACTAAGGATCTTTTGATTTTGTGCAAAAAAATAGAAGCGTGGTATTATGAATTCTAATCCACTAATGTATTAAAGAGCCTTTAATCCATAGAAAACAGAAGCATTAAACCTTCCTAATATAGTGGTCGTGGATAAACTATGTAGGTATTTCGAACTATTATGGACAAAATTAAAATTTATAAGATTAGATACTTAGTGTTACACTTAAACAGTTTAAATATTATAATTCTAATAGAAAGCAATCTGTAAAATATACCTAAAGACCAACAATCAAATCTAGAAAAAAATAATGGAGTTCCGCAAGGTCATGTAATAGGACTTTTATTATTTTCAACCTTTATTTTTGATATAACAAATACTGTTCATATCATCTATTGATGACATCCTAATATGTATTTCCACCACAGTAAATAATGTTGATATCACAGAACCAAAAATCAATAAAGATTTAATAAAATTGTCAAATTGGTATACATATAAATAACGGACTCTAATCCGAGCTCTAATCACTTGGTGTCAAAAATTACCCAAACTTCGGACTAATTGTATAGTGGTTTGGATTTTTTTGCGGATTCTTAAACTTTAGAGTACCAACTTCAAATACCGTAAATTGGCCATACTTTGCCCACTTTTTTATGTTCGTCAATGTTTTTGTTATTATTTATTCCTCGATTTATTCTAATAAAATATAATAAATTTTTCAATATGGGAATAGTGTCAGAGAACAGTTCCCAACTCATGAGTTTACAATACTATGATCCAGGAACAAAAAAAAAATAATTTTGGGATGGGGAAAATTGGACATGATATCATGCACTTAAATTCAGTTGTTTGGCAAGTTAGGAGGTTATCAGCCCAACATTGTCCAGAAAAAATGTTTTTAAAAAATTTTTTCAACCGATTGCCTCAAAAAAACGAGAGAAACTGCTGAAAGTACAAAAATAAATAAATAATCGTATAATATAATAAATAATAATAAATAATATAACTCGTAATATAAGGTTTCCATACAGGTACATATAAAATTTTCACTTTCATTAGTTTTTTAGTTAATGTCCGAAGGTGAAGGTAAACGTTGTTTTATATCTAAGACATTAACCAAGCTAATATCGTCTATTTCTAGAAATATGAACACATCTCTTTTTTCATCTTTTTTGTTTTTCATAAATTTAACTAACACTGAATTATCTGTACCTGTTTCTTCCTTAGCTTCTATGACAACATCAATGTAAAATAAGATATTTTTTTTTCCTAAAAACTGGACGACAACATAGAAACCTGCCTTCAAATGCTCGTCTTCATTTCTTTCTATTCCCTCTACTTCTTCCTCCTTAATATACAGCCCCATATTTTTCAGTATCAACATCGCTTGCATTAAAATATTGAGAATAATTTATATTAAATAACCATGGCCATCATTGCCCAATTAATCTTCTATATATCTTAGTCCCAACGCAACTTTTGTAAAATTTAATTCAACAATGTCATACACAACACTTGGAAGTATATCATATCAAAAAATCAAAGAAATTCACCAACACTTATCATTTTACATCGAATAATCATTGAAAATAAAGCCAATTTTACTCACCTAGGAAACTGCCTTTACACTATGAACCTGCAATATCACTCAAATAATTTAAGGTTATGTTCTGAAGTGTTCTGAGTGGGCAAAGCTGACCCCCCTGGGCAAAGTATGGCCAATTTACTTAAAAATGAGTAGATGTGCTTTTACTCCTAAGAGGGTGAAAACCGCCCCCGAATTTCAAAATTTAATACTGATTCAAGATTCAAGTATTAGTTACTTACTGAAAGGATTCATGTACGCATAATCTGAGATCGGTGATTACGAATCTGAAGTCAGAGTTTTAGAATTCGCGATTGCACCCTTCATATGGCCAATATAATAGGGGTACAATGGAAAAATACTTGTACCTATACAGGGTGAATACCAATAACTCATTTTAATTTTAAGAGGGGGGTTTCTGTTAATATTTATAACACAAATTACCAATAAAAAAATATAAAAAAGAATGTTGAAAAACTGACCTACCCTACGTAAAATTCTGATAAACTTTTGAGTACCGTTTCGTCGCTCTACTGACCCACTTATGGGGTGAACAACTTGCCTTGTATCCAAGTCACAGACTCCAAGTTCTAACGTAAAAAACGTGACAAAAAACGTCTAATAAAGTTAAGCCGCCGCTCGACGGTCTTTCATAAATTTGCGGTCGGAGACAAGTTAATTGACAGTGACAGCAAAAACTAGTGAATTTATTATTATTATTATTTTAATTTATTTTCTTTCTCTAAAACTACAGGGTATATATTTTTTATCTTTGGTATATGGCCTTACCATTAAGGGACCTACCATCCCTTAAAATTAAAATGAGTTATTGGTATTCACCCTGTATTGTTTGTTTTGAGTACGTAAGTAGAACTTTTTTTGCAAGTTCTTATATTTTAGGACATGAAACTTATATCATAAGAGAAATGATTGCTCTTACTCGAGAATAAATTACCGCCAAATGAGCTATGTAAGTATGTCGTAATTTGCTAAAACGAGGCGCTCTTCTTAAAGCTTCTTAGCAATTAAAGCTAAAAATCATCAAAAAAAAAAACATTTTGAAGGTTTTTTAATCCACTTTTATGTCAGGTACGTCAAAACAGTACAGAGGTTGTCAGTTTTTCTCGAGGTTTTTCTATATTCATCTTAAATGCGTAAATAAAAAAAAATGTTAAGAATTAACTTCAATCACTTCTATCTTCTAAGCTATTATCTTTATCGAAAAAAAATTAAAAAGTATAATTTTTCTTAGTTTATTGTACCATAATTTTTCTCTAGTAAACTCAGGTAAGATTCTTCTCAGCTAAGTTATTTAACCGTAAAGCTCCCCGTAAAGCCAAAAAAATTTATTATTCCAATCCTACATTAAATTGGGCATTAAAAGTAAAATCTTTTTGATAATGCATCCATCACGGCCAAAAAAATTTGATCGTATTCATAATAGTTAGGGCTAACAAAAAACACGATGTGGAATTTTTTTTTCAATTTGGAATTTACTGGAAAAAGTTTAGGAGTAATTATTGATGAATCCCCCAATTTTGAACCACATTTAAAAAATTATTTGTGTATCTTTTATGAAATAAAAAATGCCTAACCGGCTTATGGTATACCTACACGAACATGGCGTCCCTAAGGCACTTACGGAGTGCATTTGCCAAACTATCAGCGTGTATCTACGTTCCTTAGGGATATTTAATATATCATTTTATTCTTTAATCACCCTTGCCTTTGATATTCATTTTTATAGGGCTCTTGCTAACCACGAATTTCGTTAATGAGAATATGCGCGAAAACTTGGTATGATAATTTTTGTATATGTACACTCACCGAATGCGTGCTATGGCGTGAAGTGTAAAAATAGCAAAAATAAATAATTCAAATGTGGTTATAAAATAAACACACGAGTTTAACGGTTGTCTTATTTATGGAATAAGTAGTTCTAAATAGGAAATCGAGTTTATGGCCTGAATATTGTGAAATACATATATTTGCGGGTGTGCTGATTTTATTTTTTATATCCAAGGAAAATGGTTTTTGTTGCCAGTTTTGACTAGGTACTAGATTTTAATTAATATACAGGGTGTTTCAGTTTTGGAGGTCGAAGAAAAAGTTGTTATAGACAGACTATCTGGAGTCAATTTATACTTCAAATCGCTTATCGTCCCAACCAAAAATGTGTCGGTAATAATCTCGATAATATAATCAGTGACTACCGTAAAATTATGCATTAGGTGGTAACTACTTCATTATGCCTTCACCGAGTCGATTTGTCCTCAATTTGGCTTGCCACACCTTGGGACAGACCTCTTAATGCCACATGATATTTATTCAACACTTGTAATATCTGGCCTTAATGAGCTATAGATAGAATAACTTATTATTATTTAATATTTATATATTTTTAAATACATAGGTAGCCTTATTAACAGGATGGTGTTTTCCAGAATAAATTCATTATTCTTAACGTTAACCTAGTAACATATTGTGATGGGACTAATTGTATAAAACTAAGGACGATTGATTCACACCGTTCGTATCACAGTCAACCGAAACTCAAAATCATGGAAAAAACCAGAATTATTTTATTAGTGTCCTATTAGGTTAGGCCAGCTAAGTAACAATCGATATTCGATACAAATGATGAAACAAGGGAGACACCACGATTCAATAGAGTCGAGCAGATTCCTCTACAATTCTACTCTTTTAGGTAACTTCTTTGCTGATTATTATTTAAAATTAGCCACCACTTTGGCCAGACATGACCACCATCGAACGTGTTAGGTTTATGTAATTATGTCCAATATCGGAATATCACCAACAAGCGAGGGGTTAATCGCTGTGAAATATGATGTTCATGTGGCTTGAAGTACCTATGAAATACCTTGAAATACTTGAAGTACTTTTGAAATACCTGAAATACTTGTGAAATACTTGAAATCTTTATGAAATACCTGAAATAATAGTGAAATACTTATGAAACACCTGAAATATTGCTGAAATACATTTGAAATACTTGAAGTATTGGTGAAGTATTTATCAATTATGTATTTTAAATACTAATACAATGCATTTGAACACATTATGTCATTGTTGTGTATATACGGAGCGATCAGAAAAAACTCATATATGCTGATTTTCTTACGAATAAAAATACGTCTTAAAATTTTGGTCACGTTTTCAAGATTTGGTACCACTGTGCGTCGTATAGAAATCACGTCTAGTACGACAAAGTCACTTCTCCCCAAAATTCTAGCACATAATGCATAAATATTTCATAACATCTACATAGACTGCTATAAAATACAGATATGGCACAGATAATACAGGGTGTTAATTAAGTATGTACAATAAATTTAACACGATTGTTTGAGTGATTTTAAGACAGAAAGTTCATATAAACATGGGTCAGAAAATGCTTCGTTTTCAAGGTGTTAAACTTATTTTAAAAAATTGCTTTTTCGTAAATATCTTAAATATCCTTTACCCAATTTTGTTGTAATTTGGCAGTGTTATTTGTAGTGTTAAGGGGTTAATTTAGCCCTAACTTGATTACATTTATTAAGTCCAGTGGTGTCCCGAGCGGCACCTTATCGAATACTTTTGACATAAAAAATGTACGCCACAGATTTTTTTGTAATTTTTATTATTTATTTTTTTTTCGGATTAAACCGAGGATTAAACAACTAAAAATACAACTTTTGTGTCTCTTGAATTTTTTTCGTATCTTGATTAGTTTTTGAGAAAAAAAAATCCACTCCAGGGATATGCAATTAAGTGGTTTTTTTCTCTAAAACTAATCAAGATACGAAAAAAATTCAAGAGACACAAAAGTTGTATTTTTAGATGCTTAAAAAAAATAAAAATTTCAAAAAAATCTGTGGCGTACATTTTTTTTATAAATATGACTTTATTTAGGTTTTATAAATACAAGCATAATAACAAAAAACATATCCAATTTGATATATGTACTCACATTGATGTTTCATCTCTAAACATACAATTATTAAGTTTATTCGATCTTCTTTAATGCATGATAAAAATTGGATTAAAAATTACAAAATTCAAAATGTCTAAAAATAAATTATTGAAAAAAAAATATATTTTTTTTATTTAACTCACCACAAAATTCATTCATTATGGTCACCAACCAAAATAATACTAAATAACTCTCTTGATGAATTACAGCTCTCGCCTTCGGCTCGCGCTACAACATTCATAGTCGTGAGTTATTTAGTATGTTACCACCTATAGAATAATATACTATTAACGTCACTTATAGTAATTTTTCCAAGGATTTCGAAAATTAAAAAAAAATACAATTGAAAGTCAAATAAAAGTGAGAAAAAGCAATGTTTTTAAACGGAACGAACGAACGAACTGTACGTTTTTACAATTTAAGAAAATAATTTTTGAAATGCCACAAAATATTTAAACAATATAACATATATACGAGCATATATACGAATGGAGTTGGAAAGAGGGAAAACTTTTTTACTTAACGGTTTGCGAAAAAAGTCTGTCATTCTAATGACTTCTTTACTTCTCCTAAAACCGTTAAATACCTAATCAAATTTTAAATTTCCACGGATGAAGTCAAAATATCTTTGTTTGATGATTTACAAAAAAATTCTATCAGTAAAAAAAAATATGCATCTTTTAGAGATCCCCAAATACGTATTCAAATTTTAGTTTATTATAGATCGCTTTGTTTTTTTACCACTTTTATTTGATATTCAGTTATTCTTTTGTTTGTATTTTTGAGACCATTGGAAAAAATACTATCAGTTACGTTAAACATTCTTTTTTTGTATTTCCAAAGATATATCCACAAACGTTATAAAAATCACCCTGTACCTACACTTAAAATCATTAAAATTATTGTTGTTGAAATATTCATAAAACGTTGATGAAATACTTGAAGTACTACAATACTACTGAAAAACCTTAAATACTTATGAAATTTCTGATATTGCTGAGAAATACTTGAAATATTGGTGAATTACCTGAAATACTTGTGAAGTATCTGAAATACTAGTGAAGTACTTGAAATATTGGTGAAGTACCTGAAATGCGTGCGAAATATCTGAAAAACTAGTGAAATACTTGAAATATGAAATATGGTGTACACGCTTTTTCCCAGCGATTAACCCCTCGCCAACAAGTGTTTCAACAAGAAAGCAATAAATAATTTAAATTCTATGAAGGCGTGGAACTAACATATTATGGGGACCGGGATAACTTTTTAATTGGAACTTGGAACACATTTTGGCACTGTCTTGCTTTTTACAGTACTCATAAGGAGATTAAATCAGAAGAAAAAATAATACCAGTATAGGCAGGAAGTTAAAATTTGACAAATTGCCTCTTCGATTAGCATAAATTTTCATAAAGAGGAAGAGGTAGGTAAATTTCAGCAATTCTTAAGAACCGTCATTTTTCGTTGGAATACACAATAACCTCATCATACATTATATTTAATTAAAACACCAGTTATTTATTAAAGAATCATTGATTTTGCCATTGCCAGCCAAGCCTTATATTTTATCGCATTGCATTTAATTAAAAAATCTTGGAGTGTGATGAATTGCTTACTATCAATTAGCGAGTGGCAACTGAAAACTTGCGAGTAGCTGCTGCTGTTCTAAATACACTTCGTTTTGATGCAACTGCATTATGCTTATCTTGATGTGAAGATTCATTTAAACTCAAGACAGGTCAGACAGGAAATAAATAATGGGCAAATGCATTAATCTGCTATATTAATTCAGAAAAATGGTATGTCGAGTAGACTTAAATTATGTTTTTAATTGATATGATAGACGATGCCTTATGAACTCAATGACAATAATTATGTTCACCGCCTATCAGGTTTCTCGACTTCACAACCGTTATGTAATAAAGGATGATTTTTATATTACAGTGTTTTTTAAAGGTGATTTGCTTTTTGATGTTGCTACAATAAAAATTACTTACTGCTGCGAAACATTTTACTCCTACATGGAAACCGAGAGAAAGGATGTCGATGTCTTAGAAAACAATCCAGGGATATAAGAAAATAAAGCACACTTCCAGGACAGTAATTTTTGTAAGCGCAAGTGATCACGGTTCGAATATTTCTGATTTAGATAAAATGTTTTTGTAATTTTATCACAGGTCACAATAATGTCAGCTAAACTTTGACGAGTATAGCACGTGTCAAAACTATTGAATTGATTACTCATTTTTATTACGTTGTAGCTCACTTAGGAAGCAATTTATATAAGTTTAAGTACTGTAGATATATGAATTTCTCATCAACTTTCGAACACTCTGTATACCTAGGTGTTTCACTTGCAACGTTCGCTATTTAATTTTTTAACAAATTGCTCGTTTTTTCAGAGAAAGTCATCTTAATTTTTATATTCACCCGAAAAACATAATTTGACCCCAAATATAATCCTGGATTTGTCAAAAATAATCTACGCGAAATGAAATTATTATTGAAATACAGACGACCAGGTACTGTTATGCATAAATTATATGGAAGTATATGGGCAACTTTAGCGTTAATTTAATGCAGAAGTCGTGCTTCTATATGCGTTAACTAAATTACGTTTCTCTTTCTTATAATAAACAAAATGTGTTCTCCATTGTGTAGAACGAGCGGACTACTTACGTTGAATATAACTGAAATAAGAATGATTTTATTTGTGATAAAAAGTAGGTAGGTGGGTAGTTATTATACTCGGCTTGAAAATATTTAAATTAGTTACGTGACTCGCTCTATAGATGTTTCTTAAAAGCCTACATGATTTTTTTCACAGTAACAAAATCTATATGGCATTGAAAATCATCGCCAAAAGGCTTAACATAAAATGGGTCGCACATTCACTAATGGAAATTTCAACTGGATCGACACAATGGCAATCTCGATAGAAAAGTTTATTAACTGCGTCAAAGAAGAAGTTTTTATTCCCCATAGTAAAATGCTGATAAATTTATAGAAAAATTTACAGTGACAGGATGGATCAGTAAACCAAATAGAAATTCGTATCAGTTGAGTCGAATCAAATAATGTGAGTTTCGGGGTAGTTTATTTATAAATATGTGAGGAACGTTTATAAAGTTCAGTTCAGTTAAATACAACTATAATAATATTTGGTGAACTCCTAACAATCTAATTCTAATTCTTTCACGATCACGATATACTCGAAGACGTTATTGGTTTGATTTTTTAAAATTGATTTGCAAAATTCTTGTGTTGATTTTGTTGAACACGAATGAGCAAAATTGCGCGTAATTAAAAAAATATAAAAATATTTAAAAGCATTCGTTACAATTTGTATGGACAATGTAAGCAAATGGTAAATTCGAGAATTAATTATTATCTAGAGAACTTTACTGTCTTTAAAACGTGGCAATTTTCTAATTCAATGCTTGCTTTTTCTACTGAAGCGACTGTAAATTCGGAATGTCTTGGACATAACGCATCATGTTAATATGTATGGACATTCACTGCCTTTGGCGATAATTCTTACCTATCTCAAAAGACCCTGAAGATAAGTTTATGGGTCAACAATGCAAACAATGCAGTTTAATATAGAAACTCGTTTAGAAATATTGCTATATATGTAATTGTTGTGTTAATTTAACGAAAATAACAACTGATAAGGCAATATTATGTGTAATTGTTTTTTGTAAATATTTCTTGGAAGTGATGTTAAATCTTGCGTCTAATTTGTTTATTTTTACTACGTCGAATTTTTACTATAGGAATTATAATGTAATAAAGATCTCTATTTTATTTTGTAAATAATAAAAAAATAAATTTATAAAAACATTTATTAGGTACAGGTCGAATCTAAGTTATGATATGGTGTTTGCTTGTGGAGCAACTCCACCATGCATGGCCAAAGATATCTTTAAGGCCCAAAAACGTATTCTGCGTTATATGAGAAATATTCCAAAGTCCCATACATGTAAAACCTTATTTTGCGAGTATAAAATTTTAACTGTTGTCAGTCTGTATATATTTTTTTCCTTTGGGGTTGCCCGAGGGTAAACCACCTACCCAATTTTGTACACCAAAAATTCTAAATTTCTAAAAAATGCTAATTTTCATATAATTGTTTCAAAAAATTCTAATAATTCTAAAAAATTCTAAAAATTCAAAAAAATTCCAAAAAATTTTAAATAATTCTGAGTAATTCTAAAACTTTATAAGAATTCTGATTATTTTTCGGTCATTCTAAAACACTATTTATTATCTCCATTTTTATTTTCTTTATCATTTTTACGTTCATAATTTTCAAAAATATATTTATCTGATCTGTGTTTAACCTTTCTAAGATGGAGTAATCAAATATTAAGGAGTCTTACTTCATTTAAGCTTACACCGAGGCTTACACATAGACAAGATTGAGTAGATAAAGGATGTGATCACTGTGATCAGTTATCCACTTTTTGACCTGAATACCTAATATTTAAGCCTATATTGCTATCTATAAAAGGTTTTCTTCTTGAACAAGTAGTAAATCGTTGGCACGTATATTTTTTCTGATGTCTGTAGTGTTTTTCTTGTTGTGATAAATATTTTAATATTTTTCTGAAAAAAAAAAAAAATTTATTTAAAATTTTCATTTTTTCATATAACTAAGTGGAAATGGGATTAAAAATACTTAGTTATATTGTTAAGCCGGCTGACATGAGAAACAACTAGGTACATTTCTGACACTTCTTCTATGCTGCTTCTAAACACTTATCTAACTCTCTCTCCAGTAGAAACAATATCAGGTGTATTTAGTGCCTAATCCAATTATCTGACTAAATTTTACAATGAAACATCTTTTTCATTGGCTGTATATGCTTTTTTGTAGAGTCTGCACTGTTAAGTGCCATAACTTTGACATCGTCTTCAATAATATCTTGCACAATACATACAGGGTGTGCGGGATTAAGACCGGAACCAAGACCGGAACACCCCATTATTTTTAATATTTCTTTTTTAAGCTCCATTTAACCATGTGGAAAAATTTGAAATTTTCATTTTTTCAAGGCCTGCTAAGACCCGCTAAATGGGTCGAAATTTAGAGATCGATCATTAGGCAATTTTTTTCCAAAAACTGGATAGTGCATTCGATTCAGACGTGCCTCAAATACCTTTATACAAAGTTTGAGCTCAATACCTTATAGGTATAGGGTGTTTGTCACAGAGTAGCGAATTTTCAAATTTTTCACTTTTCGACTGACCCTGTATAAAAGTCAGTCAGTCAAGTCAGTCGAAAAGTAAAAAATTTGAAAATTCGCTACGCTGTGACAAACACCCTATATAAGATATTGAGCTCAAACTTTGTATAAAGGTATTTGAGGCACGTCTGAATCGAATGCGCTATCCATTTTTTCGAAAGAAAATTGCCTAATGGTCGATCTCTAAATTTCGACCCATTTAGCGGGTCTTAGCAGGCCTTGAAAAAATGAAAATATAATTTTTTTTCACATGGTCAAATAGAGCTCATCGAGCACTACTGTCCCAAAAAAATATATATTAAAATCGGTCGACGCGTTCCGAAATAATGGGGTGTTCCGATCTTAAATCGCACACCCTGTATATAATTAAACTTTTCTGTGTTTCTTTTCCCTCCTACAAATGATACTAATACAAAGTCTCCCTGTTTAATCTGCCCAATACTCTTTATTTCTTTGATATCTTCCGAGATATTATCTTCAGAGGGATTCCATAAAAACAACATCTTCATCGGAAGAAAGATCCGTGTCAGAATCATTATTTTTTCTCTTTTTATTCTGATTCTCCATTCACAATTCATCAACTTCCATAAATCCGAAATCGTAATCACAAGGTGCGTTTCGCTAGCTACTGCTCAAAAACAAATGGTTGTTCATGATATTGCGCAAGTTCGCCACCCGGCGCGGTGTGGCAGGCAAATTCTTATAGATTACACATGCTGTTGAGCATGCGCAATAGGTAAAACTCTAAATAAATTCTAAAAAATTCTAATTAAATTCTAAGAAATTCTAAAAAAATACTAAAAATGCTAATAAATTCTAAAAAATACTGATAATTCTAAGAAATGCTAATGAATTCTAAAAAAATGCTAAAAAATTCTAAAATTCTAACAGCTTGTACACCAAAATTCTAAGGTGGTTCCCCCCTCGGGGTTGCCTTTAAACATTGAGTGAAGAGTGAAGAAATAATTCCTTCATTTAATGCTTTAACAGAACTGGTTGATAGTGCAATGAAACGGCTTAATTTCTCGAGGAAACCCAATAATGATTAGACCTACTTTTTCTTAACACCCTGTATATGTAATTGTTGTGTTAATTTAACGAAAATAACAACTGATAAGGCAATATTATGTGTAATTGTTTTTTGTAAATATTTCTTGGAAGTGATATTATGTGATTATGATTTTTTGGAAAATAAAGTAAATATTTAAACGCAATATTCCACACTTCTGCAACTCCTGTAGGTAAATCAATCATCTGAAAATAATTTTTTATTTATTGTTTTTAGCGAGGTTTTTAGTTTTGAAAATATTGAAAGAAACGAGAAACCGTGATTCTGGTTTTTAATTTTTAAATTGAAAACTAATAAAACCGAGAATAAAACTACGTATTTTAAACAAAGATATTCTTAAGGAACAACAGTCAACTTTATTGTCTTATGGGCGCCATATTGGATTTCAAATTTTTGAATACTCTTTTTTTTTCTGATTACGATAATGTCGACACATGATAGTTTTATATTTCGACTGAAATTGAACATTATTCAGTTTTGCAAAGGGTGCCTTGGAAACAAAAGCATCATTTTCGTTTTTGACAAAATATTGACAGTTCAGCTTAATTCTAATTTAATTAAGGCCAAATCTCAAGTACAAACCAAGCGATTAGGTATGCTGAGAATTTATTCTTTGCATTAAATCAAATCCTAACAACAATACAGAAAACTATAACAAATGCTCAAATTGCCTACATTATCAAGTTATTCTTCACTTGAAAATAGTTGAAAATACCATTTTCTTGGTAAAATTCGCAAAATTGTAAATACCGAGTCTCAAAGTGGAGCCAAACTCAAAAGCTCGCTCAAAAGTTTGTTTAAAACAGAAGTGCGATGCTCGTGAAAATCCAATATGGCGCCCATAAGAAAAAATAAAGTTGACTTGTTTCTTTGCTATCTTACATGTCATTGCAAGCAAGATTATTGCAATACAACTTTGGTGCAAGTTGAAAATGCAAAATTAACTTTGAATTAAAATGTTATCAAGATTTTTCCATTAACTTATGATCCTGTCTCTAACAAATTAAAATTTGCCCGACTGACATGGTTAACCACCATCCATAAAATCATCATGTATATAGGTATTTAAATTGTAAGGCACTTCAAAACATGAATGATTCATTTCATTTCGTATTTTAACTCGCACAATTACCAACCACAAATGGGTTTTTAATTCATAAAAAATAATGCAAAAATACGTGTGCCTTGACCAAAGCATTTAATTTATAATTAAGAATTAAGTTTGGAATTGCTATTATTTAGAAATAAGTCGACTGAAATGAAAAAATTGTAATTAAATATAACTCGATGTTACAAAATAAAAGAAAACGTGCAATAGTTTAGACATGGTGTTTGGACGTTTTTAATCTGAATTGCACTTTTATGTTGAGTATCTGCTTCGGCGAACTCATTTGCAATGCATTGCAGTACTATTTTTTATTGGAAATGTAATTTTGCCAGCATATAATTCAAATTATATGCTATTAAGGTTCAATCATGGAGGACAGTGTTGAAAGTTTTACATTGTACTATGCGGTCGTTGATAATTTAATAAGGCACTGGGGCGTTTGCTTATGTACATGTCTATTTACGTAATTTATGGGCTACATACACATACATACTGTTCAGTAAACACGTACGAGCTTTCTTTTTTGGTGTGCAGATATGGAATGCGCGCAAAACGGAAGGTTCAGAATAGCACATGGTAATTTTAACTTCAATATTTAGACCAAAAACTATTTCAATAAATATGCTGTTTGATTTATGGGCAATAATCCAAGGAATAATCACCTGCAGCAGTGTGTTGTCTATTTCTTATTAGAAATTACAGGGGCATTAAAATGAACACCTAAACACTATTTTCATTAATATGCTACGAGAATATGTTAAATAACAAATAATTAAATAAAGCGCCTCTGCGAGGCGCCGTATACATCCGTTTTTTTTTTTGGAATTTCAGTCAAGTATTTAAAATTGTTGCATTAAGTTATTAAAAGGCAGATTGAATGGTTTTAATATTGACTTAGTAGATAGCGATATAATTTGTAACACCACATATGGGGCAAGCGTCATGAAAAAATTAGTGTTACCTACGAGTTTACACCTCTTAAATCCGGTTTTACAATCTCTGGTTAGCGTGACCATCACTTTCATACGATGGCTCTGAAGTGCCACAGGAAAACTTAAAAGAACTAGAGATTTCTACTTTGAAACTAGAAATTTCTACTTTAAAACTAGAAATTTGTACCTTCAATACCAGACATTTCTACTTTAAAACTAGAAATTTCTGCTTTAAAACTAAAAATTTTCACTTTGAATACTATAAATTTCTAGTTTGAAATTTGTATTTTAAAACTAGAAATTTCTACTTTGAAATTTTCACTTTAAAACTGGACATGTGTACTTTGAAAACTAGAAATTTCTACTTTAAAACTACAACTTTTTACTTTAAATCAAGAAATTTCTGCTTTAAAACAAGATTTTCACTTTGTAGACTAGGAATGTCTACTTTGAAATTTATATTTTAAAACGAGAAATTTATACTTTTTAACTAGAAATAACTACTTTAAAACTAAAAATTTCTATTTTTAAAACTAGAAATTTCTACTCTCAATACTAGAAATTTCTACTTTAAAACTAGAAATTTCTACTTTAAAACGCTCGTTAAAACGTGTACACGGGGTCTCTATCCAATAAATTTGCCAAAATTTCGATATCGACTATTAGGCAATTTAATTTATATCGAAAAATTTTAGGGAGTGTTCGATTCGGCCATACGTCAAATACCTTTATACTGACACCTTTTAAGCTTTTAATATAGGGTGTTTGTTTGAAAATGTTATTCTTTTTTACCCTTCGACTGACCCTGTATAGAAATGTGTTATGTTGACAAAAAATGTAATCATTCGATGTAGGGCTACTTACATCATATACTTATATCTAGGGGTGAAGTAGAAACTAAACACGTAGAAATGTCTAGTTTTAAAAGTAGAAATTTCTGGTTTTAAGGTAGAAATTTCTAGTTTTAAAGTAGAAATTTTTAGTTTTAAGGTAGAGATTTCTAGTTTTAAAGTAGATATCTCTAATTTTAAAGTAGAAATTTCTAATTTTAAAGTAGAAGTTTCTAGTATTAAAGTAGAAATTTATAGTTTTAAAAGTAGAAATTTCTAGTTTTAAAGTAGAAATTTCTAGTTTCAAAGTAGAAATTTCTAATTTTAAAGTAGATATTTCTACTTTAAATGTTTAAACTTCTAGTTCTTTTAATTTTTGATATGGCTCTTCAGGGCCGTCGTACTTTTAAAATTACCATTTTTCAAATTTTATATATACAACTTGTTTAAAAATAGTTATAGTGTGAAATATTTTGTATCTGAATTAACTTCCAGTTTCAATGTCTTCTATTATGGTTTTTTCAATATTAATGAAAAAAGCATGCAAATTAACCGTCAACTAGTAGTTATCCAGAGATTGTAACACCCTAAGCGTGAATTCAAAAATAATTGCTACAAGATTAACACTAAACCACTGATTTATTAAGACTTACATAAATTAGTCAGTTAAACTATAACATTAATTCTCGCATTAATTACTACTTTTAACCACTATTATTCACTACTTGTCAGTGTACTAGTCACTGTTCCTGTTCTCTTGTGTTCATTTCCATTTCCAATACTTAACTGACTTGCACTGGGCCATATTGGCCTTTATATAGCTGAAGAGTACCTTGTGGCACAATCCAGGTGCTCTCTGGATGATTCCACATTCCACAATCCTCTTGTTTTCTTATTTGTTTCCGTACCACCGGCGCCATATCTTGGACGACTGCGGAATAACCACATTTAGGGACTTACTGTGAAAGGGCATACTACAGACCCCTGTAAAGCGGGTGTAAATATATCACATTAGGCAGTCTAGTAAAGTATAAGCAGCAGCAGTGCTTTGCACTTGGAATCCATCTTGCTGTATTAGATATTTTAGATAACTTGAAAAAGTTTCAACAAGTTGGTAATACCCAACTACAAGTAATGAAAATGGGAGATCCTGAATTTTAAGATTCCGATGATGAGAATGATGTTGATGGCGCCGGCGCTGACAATGAGGATGAGGATCAAGATGGAGGTTTATACAGGACGCAGGAGGTATTCAATACATACACGTGATTTGACTGCAAATTATAATATTAATTCTGTAATAAAGAAAATTCGGTATGTTGTTGAGATGTTTCTGCGTTCTCCAACAAAAAATCCAATTTTACAGAATTGCGTAATAGACAAACATGGAAAAGGACTTTCGCTTAAACCTACTAAATTTTAAAACCAAATGGAATACCCTTGTCATTTTACAACGTTTCATTTCATTAGTGTAAAAGATTACATAAGTATATCCAAAAGGCAATTAATTGACTTAGGTAACCTAACTACAATTAGTGACAGAATTTGAGCTCTTAGCTAGTATTGTTTTATGCCTCGAACCACTCAAGCTTACAATACTCGTAGAAGCAATGTGTTGAAGAGACCAAATTCTTGTAGGAAGAACTTGGAAAATTAACAACCGTCACTGTGCTGGCTAATATTTTGAGATAGCTTTAAAAATTCGTATATAGAGGAACCCCTTCCAATAATTTCTGAAGTGTTAATTTACCTGTAAAATCCTAATAGACAACAGTGTGAGACCGATTTTTTCAAATTACCTATTTGTGACACTTTTGCGAGCAATTATAAAGGATATGTGCGAACTCTCAAATATCAATGAGGGTGAAGGAATCGTAGGAATTCACAACTTAACCCGAGAAGACGATGTGCCTCTTTTCGAACTACAGAAGGCAGACGAAAAGAAAAATTTCAAACAAAGACTTGAAGACAATAACAATATAGCTACGAAAGTCCTTTGGAGAAAGATGAAAATTCAAAGGATCGTTTGAGAATTATAAACAAAAGAAATAGTTTTATTTGAAAACGAGGGTTTAACGGGCATCACACAATAATTTGGAAAATCACTTACTATCCCACCAATAAAAAAGTCTCGAAATCCCGAAATCTCAAGATCGTAATCCCGATCCCGAAAATTGGAACCCCTAGTTTCACAGAAGCACAGTTGGATTAAGCTTTAAATAATCATTTTTTTTTAATAAGGTAAAATAGTAAAAATAAATTTTACTGTGTTTACGTCTTAATCCTCTAATGTCTTAAAAAGACATAAATACTCTTTTCAGAGCTTATTTGCAAACTATCTACATTTAACTGATAAAATGGTCAGTACTACGAATGTAGAAAGCAAATAATTTAATATTGCAATAAGCCTCACCAGACGGATTAATCCAAAAACTAAGACGTAAATAGTAAAATTTATTTTTACTATTTTATCTTATTAAAAATTTACCTCTATGGATTTCTGACTTCTTTGGATTTCATTTCTATTATTCGCCTAGTCTGGGCACAGTCCACATTGCAATAGGTTTCACCAGAGGGCCCCACGGTCCACATTTGCATCTCACTGACTTCATGTCGATCGATGTTAACAAGATCTGGACACCTTCTGACTTCTGATGTCATGCAGTGTGCGTTACCTGTACCATGCTGATGAAGGCTAATAAGCCAGAAACCGGTCCATGGGATGGTGACGTGCGCTGCCTGATAACAGAGGGAGTCCTTTTTTGGATTAATCAGTCTGGTGAGGCTTATTGCAATATTAAATTATTTGCTTTCTACATTCGTAGTACTGACCATTTTATCAGTTAAATGTAGATAGTTTGCAAATAAGCTCTGAAAAGAGTATTTATGTCTTTTTAAGACATTAGAGGATTAAGACGTAAATAGTAAAATTTATTTTTACTATTTTATGTTATTAAAAATTTACCTCTATGGATTTCTGACTTCTTTGGATTTCATTTCAATTTTTTTTTCCAAATCAAAAAAATTAAGTAATTCAAAATAGCAGTCGCATTGCTTCGAAATAGGCCACAAACTCCCGATCGAGGCTTTACCTTAATAGTCTATTCTTGGAGCAAATGCTCATCCCAATTGAAAGTTATCCATAACTTTAAGGAGTCGTTACCCAGTTACGATGAGCAATAGAAATAGTAATTTACGTAACAAGTCCGGAATATACTTGCAGACTTCTTGTCTATCTTGTCTACTCGTGTTACGTACGCTATTTTTTCGGCAACCGTGTGGAATAACAAATCAGTAAAATACGTTTCTTTTAATATTTATTTGTAGAACAAAATTAAAAATATTCTAATTCTTGTTTAAATTAATATTTATATTGAAATTCGAACAACTGCTAATATTAAAGGGTAATTCTTTCCGGCTAGTCCGGGAAATACGTTCTTCCCGGACTAGGCCGGAAAGTGCGCGTCCGGGAAGTGGATACTTGCCGGACGGTTGCCGAAAAAAATATTTATATTGTAAGTACTTATACTGTTTTCACCCCAATAATTGTGCTTTTCAATTATTGACACTCTGTATATGCTGACCAAGAATATTGCGTTATACTTACGCCGTTAATTTAATGGGGCAGTTAAGCTGTATAATAACTCGTACATTATTCCATTTACAAACATCACAAATACATTTTTCAGTTTATTTGTGGAAGGCGGTTAAAGACATTTTACGACGTTATTAACCTAAAACGTATTTCAAGCAATTGAAACACAGAACTCTCAAGTTACTTCGGTACTTACTAGACATCTCGCTGGACATAACTATGTGAATGATAAATTACAGCAAGAGCTAAAGTTTCTTGTTGATCCTATTCTACAACGAAATAAAGTATAATATGAAATATAGTGGAAGATAATAATATGTGTCATGCTTGAGTATCGGTAAGGTATATTTGCTTTAAAAATTTCATTGGGTGAGCTTGATATATGTTTTAAACTGACGATTAATTACATTAAAATTCTAACTGTATTACTGATCAAGTCAAATACTAAAAAAATATATAATCACTAGCAATATAATTAAAGAGGGCGAGAGCAACTATAAGTTACTATGTTTGTTTTTTAGCTTAAATTGGAGAACCCAAAATATCGTCGTATATGTACAGCTGCCTGTTTGGTGCTGGTGAAGGCTATTATCCAGAAACCGGTTGCCTTCTTGACATTCCTAAATCTTACAGCTGCTTACTGCTATCAACGGTTTTTTACGTATACTAGTTATGATACTAATTGAAAATCATCTGGTATATACCAGATGATTTTCAATTAGTACAGGGTTATCACGTGAAAGTTCCCACTGGGTTGTTTCTTAGTTCAAAGAATTTTTTTATATATAATTCGCGTGAATTTTTATGATCATTCTATAATTTTGAAAAAATGAAAACATTCAAATGATAATTTAAAAAGTTATGAACTCGGTTATGAACCAAACTTGCATTTTTTTAAACGAAACACTATATATTTTTACATTTTCTAAAAGGTCTTTTCTGATTCCAAATATACAGGGTGTCCCAGAAATAAGTGCACAAAAAGAAGAAATCAAAATAAGTCGATTGAATTAAACGATCAATCTTACCTAAAACAGGTAAGTGGACTCATTTTTTCCTTTTCTCGTCAAACCAAAATTTAAGCATTTTGAGCAGTTGTTAAAATAAATAAAATCTTGGTTTGATCTGGTTCTTAAATTTTGTTTTGACGAGAAAAAGAAAAAATTTGTCCACTTGCCTAATCATTTTAGAGCGTGCATTTATTTAAATATTAAACCACCCCTACTGCTTGACCCAAATTTTGAGCTGATGTTTATCTCATTTTGTTAGGCTTAGAAAGTTTAGTGGATGTGTACAGTTTCATCACTTTAACTTGAACAGTTTCGGAGATAATAAATAAAAACTGTCTTCAGGGGCCCACATTTAGGGGCCTGCAGCTCTCTTAGGAAGCATTTTGGTATAGAAGTAAGTTTGGTCTAATCGATTTACTTTGACGTCGGGAATATGTGTTTTTTTTGTGCACTTATTTCAGGGACACCCTGTATACCGGGTGACCACGATATGACGCCCGCCCCTCGTCAAATAACGGCTAAATACGCATTATTTCGGTCGATTTATCATTTTCACCGGATATGACACTAACTTTGTTTTTTTAAATAGAACACCCTGTATATTTTTCATTTTTAGATTCAGTAGGTAGGTCATTTATGATACAGTTATATCATATTGAGATAAAAATATTAATGATTGATATTTTTATGAACAAATCTAATTCTTCATCTAGGCAGTCGTGACCCCAAAAAAATATTTTGTTTTGCTTTAATAATTAATCAAAAATTACAATTATGATATTATGTCATATGTCATATGACATTTGTGTTATAAGATCTTAAACATTTCGGACCAGAATAACTAATTTTTTTTAATTGGCACAATGGTGGCATTGGTGGCTCACTATTTCGATAAAACACGAGATAAAACATTTTATTACTGATAACTTGGTACCAAACACTTCACTATTTGCGAGACTATTTGTTCATATTATAATTATAATACATGAAAAAAAATACATAATTATTAACATTCAACAAAATATAAATAAAAAAACTTATAATATTTGACAGTGGATCTCTATCAAGTAGGTGCCTTTGACATCCTGAATAAAAACATTTAAAAATATATAGGGTGTTCCATTTAAAAATCCAAAGTTAGCATCATTTCCGGTGAAACCGGAAGCGACAGAAAATGTTAAATAGGTCGAATTAATTTATATTTAGCAGTTATGTGATGCACCCAAATTTGAAATTCATAGCTTGTTAAACCAAGAAGATATAGGGGCGAGCGTCATTTCATGGTCACCCGGTATAGTTTGAAAGCTTTATCTTTAACAGTTTTTGAATTATTTAAAAATGAAAAATGGAGTTTTTATTTAAGAAAATAAATGCATTCTCTTAAATCAATCTATCTTAGGCTCAGATTTGCGAGATGGCCATGCTAATAAACAAAAGAACGCTTAACCATTTAGTTAGGCATTGATTATTGCTCCTGTCATTAAATGTGAATTCTTTGGCCAAGCTTTAGAAGAAAATGCGATATTCTGAAGCAGAGAGATTTGATATCTTGAGTATTTATTTAATAAACAAAAATGCATCTTTAGCAAAACGAGAATTCAGCCGATGTATCCAGTGTTCCAGGTGTGGAATTATGATGGATGAGAAAACTCCTTTACTTCCCATTAAACAAAACTTGACGGGTCCTAGGTATGTTGATTTAATTCTAGGACCCATAGTAGTATAACTGGAGAGGCGCTTTTGGCGAAATTTTTTTATTTATGCACGATAATACACCTCATACAGTAGTTGTTCACCTGACCTTAATCCCATAGAACACTTATGGGATATGATTAGAAGAAGGATTAGAGCTCGAGTCAATAACCCTGGCACGAGCCCTGGCAACACAGACCAACTGATTCAAGCAGCTTTAGAAGAATGGGAAAATCTTCTCGAAGAAAATATTAATAAATTAATCGAAAGCATGCCTCGTCGAATTCGCGCATGTATTGAGGCTAGAGGTGGCAACACTGAATATTAAATTAACAAAAAATTATAATTTGTTTCTTAAATTCCCTATTGCTTTAAAGTTTTTGTTTGACAAAAAGATACGTTTTATGTTTCGTGTTATTACAGAACTTATTTAAAAAATTGTTGTTTATTTTTTCAATAAAAGTGGTTTGCATACACCTCTATTTATTTTCTATCAATTTCTCTTTTCTTTAAATTTGATCAAATAGGAGAAAATGGGTGATTCCATATAATATTGGTTGAGTGTATTTTACAAGCTAGTTAATCGAAGCGTCAGTTTATTTGAAGAACTTTTTTCTCTGCTACGCATTTGTAAATTATGATGGTGTTTGTAAACAGTAACTAAATACACACTATTTTACAGCTAAAAATAAACTTGGGCAGTGGAAATGATTCACATGATATGAGGTTCGTTTTAAAAACTAGATAAGCTATGCATAGCTTGAACTTATATAAAATAATTGTGTTCAAACCTGATATGTTTTATCCAAGTACTTCCCTAGAGACATATAAGCAAAACAATTATTGTAAACTTTAACAATCCAAATATAAATTAGCGCCTAAGTGCTTATATTTTTTTTAACACAACCAAGTATATTTAGAACACCTCGGTGGTTCTTTACGTTTGTAAGAATGTTCGTCAACTAAGCCCTATAGAAAAAATAGTATCGGCGAAATATTTTTCCGCATATTTTTTTTAATAACCTTGACATTGACACATCAACCCGCTAGCCCCAGCAACCCCTAACTCAAGAATTTAAATAGGGAAAGGGGGTCGAGCGACCCCTCATTTGAAGCGTCTTTCTATTCTCTATGCGTCAGCATGGTCGAAATTAGTTTCTCAATTTTTTTTTCGTCCCCATGAAAAGCACCATCTAGATTAACTAAGGTGATGGTGTTGTTTGGGAAAAAAATCCTGAAACACTTACCCTTTTGAAGAAGAAAAACAACAAAGGTCTTGTTCCCACAAAATTCTTTTTTATTGCAACCGGTTTCGTGATCAATACATTACATCACATCATCAGGCTACAAGACTACAAATAGGAAAAAAATGTTTATGTAAAAAACTATAACAATCCAAATATTACATTAATATAATAAGTTAAGAATTTCATCAAATGTAGATAGTTAAATTTAATTAAAACAAGTAAAACTATTACGATAATATCAAATATTGTTTTATATATAAAAAATATATGTTTGTAAATAAGATAAAAAAATTATTAACAAAAGATACTAAAGAGATTAAAACAAAACCAATGAAATTGTGAATATAAAATAAGTTAAAATAGAAAAATATACTTACATTTCTATAAATACCAAAGGTTTGTTTGTCAGTATAAGCATTAATGAAAAATTTGTCCAATTATTTAAAAAACTAATAAATATTATGTAAAAATACATGTACTTGGATTTATTTAATGTCATTAATTAATTTTAAATTAATCAAAATTAAAAACACAAAAGACAATGTACGAGGAAAAACAGATTAAAATTTAAAATAAAATAATGTCCTTAACACCGTATAAAAAGGAACTAAATGAAACAAATGTTCTAGAATATCGAAAATTTATAAAAACCCTTGTAACGACCTCTATAGGTACAGTCGGCGCCAGCCAAATGTGAACGCATTTTGGTTGTCATGGAATTTTCTTCTGAATTTCATTGTAGTAAGTCAGACTTTGTTTAGTGGCGTAACACAGAGAGGATATATTGAGAGAAAATAATATTACTTTTATTATTTTCTGTTACCATAATAATAATTGGAAGGACGAAGACCGACACGAATAATATAAAAGAAGTTAGCAAAATAATTAACTAATATTACCTACATGTTAGTGGAAGAAGGTTAATATTAATTATTTCTTTAATTCATTCATGTTTAACGATTGTGAGAAATAAAATGACACAAACTGCTTAAGCGTATTAACAATAATTAATATATTTCAACACATAATAATTTATAATTTAGAAAAACATTAATAAAATAAAAATGGTAAAAACTAATCTCTATATTTAAAAATCAGCAATTCGTCAGGCCAGATAGTTTAGACGTCTTTGTGCTATTCTGAAAGACCCTGGGAATAATGTTTCTTCTTGAGTTTTGACAGCGGTTTCGAAAGGATTCTGATGGATAAATTCGACCAGAACATTGTCTTTATTCTCATTGGAGACCTTCCCTATACCTTGCCTTATAGGTCTTTGCAGTCTTTGTTCTTCTTGCCAGCGCTTTTTTTTATATTAAAGTATACAACTTTTACCAACATTTAAATCAGCAGCCACTTCACTCAAAGACTTATTTTCTTCCAATTTAGCTATAGCCCTCGCTTTTTGCGCTTCAGTTAAATGTCTTGGCATACTTATCTTTACTTTTACTTTTGACAAATTATGACAAATATATTTGACAACTATTTTCAAATTTTACGGCGACTATGATTTAAAGTGTAAATTACACTATACAATTTTGCCGTTCACATTTGGATGGCGCCGACTGTACATATAGGAACGAAAACAACGTACAATCTTAATCGAAGTAAGGATACTTATCAATAGATGCGCAAGTTATGCACAACAGAAAACTGCAAATATCGAATAAATAATTGACGTCATATGATACCTATATTCTCGCCTATATTAGACAAAAAACAGATAAAATATTTAAAATGGAAGACAAGCACATCGGAATCCAAAACGCTAATACAAATCCTAGAACAAAACTGAGAAGGTGAGTGAAGATTGAAAATTTAACTGTGAATTAAGTGAGACAGAATTAGGGTTTTTTATTTCTCTAAGAATTTCCAAACTTTCCAAATTGTTAATCAAACTACCTCTTCCTACTAATAATTATGATATTGCATTAATAGATAAATTATTGAATAATAAACAGAATAGAATTAGTCAAAATTCAGCTTATATACATAACTCTTCAATTGTTGTAAATGACAGTCTTCCTTATCGCTCATTGTCTTTCATTGGTCCGGTTTCATATAAAATTTCTAATTGCTTCAAAAATAAATTTCATATTTCGTTCAAATCAACAAATTCTATAAAAAGACTTCTTTCAAATAACAAAGACAAAGTAGATCCATTGGATAGATGTGGAGTATACAAGTTGTCTTGTGATTCTTGCAACGCTACGTACGTAGGCTGTACGTTTAGGTGTTTTAAGACGAGACTTAAAGAGCACTTACGTTGTACACATTCATCCTCTGGTTTTTCCCATTTTGCTAAACACCTTAAAGATAATAATCATATTTATAATAACGATATAAAAATTTTACACTTAGCAGGAAGAGGTAGTTTGCTTAACAATTTGGAAAGTTTGGAAATTCTTAGAGAAATAAAAAACCCTAATTCTGTCTCACTTAATTCACAGTTAAATTTTCAATCTTCACTCACCTTCTCAGTTTCGTTCTAGGATTTGTATTAACGTTTTGGATTTCCATGTGCTTGTCTTCCATTTTAAATATTTTATTTGTTTTTTGTCTAATATAGGTATCATATGACGTCAATTATTTATTCGATATTTGCAGTTTTCTGTTGTGCATAACTTGCTATTGATAAGTATCCTTACTTCGATTAAGATTGTACGTTGTTTTCGTTTTATTAATCTGCTATATATGCTTACGTTCCTATATGTACCTATAGAGGTCGATACAAGGGTTTTTATAAATTTTCGATATTCTAGAACATTTGTTTCATTTAGTTCCTTTTTGTACGGTGTTAAGGACATTATTTTATTTTAAATTTTAATCTGTTTGTCCTCGTACATTGTCTTTTGTGTTTTTAATTTTGATTAATTTAAAATTAATTAATGACATTAAATAAATCCAAGTACATGTATTTTTACATAATATTTATTAGTTTTTTAAATAATTGGACAAATTTTTCATTAATGCTTATACTGACAAACCTTTGGTATTTATAGAAATGTAAGTACCTATATTTTTCTATTTTAACTTATTTTATATTCACAATTTCATTGGTTTTTTTTTAATCTCTTTAGTATCTTTTGTTAATAACTTTTTTATCTTATTTACAAACATATATTTTTTATATATAAAACAATATTTGATATTATCGTAATAGTTTTACTTGTTTTAATTAAATTTAACTATCTACATTTGATGAAATTCTTAACTTATTATATTAATGTAATATTTGGATTGTTATAGTTTTTTACATAAAATTTTTTTTCCTATTTGTAGTCTTGTAGCCTGATGATGTGTTATTGATCACGAAACCGGTTGCAATAAAAAATAATTTTGTGGGAACAAGACCTTTGTTGTTTTTCTTCTTCAATATGAACAACCCACATGGGATTAATTCTACGTTACTTACCCTTTTATCTTTTGAACGGCACATGTTGATGTCAAGTTTGACTTTGTCAGGTCAACCCCCTAGCCCCAACAACCCCCAACAAGAACAAAAATTACGGTAAGGTGGTCGAGTGACCCCTTATTTTAAAGGTCTTTTGATTCTCATGCGAGTGCATGATTGTGTTTGGGTTTACAAAAATGGGAAATAAAGTGTAGAAAAAATATTGAAACATCAAAATTCAAGATCAAAATACATTTTTATTAATTCAACAAATGCTCAAATTGTGCGCCACCAACTTCCATACAATGGTACAAATTCTGCTCGAAACGTTCCCTTACATTTTGGAGGATCTGTGGCGTAATTTGGCGGCATTTTGGTAAACCTAAAAACAATCATGCACTCGCTTAGAGAATCAAAAGACCTTTAAAATGAGAGATCACTCGACCACCTTACCGTAGTTTTTGTTTTTTTTGGGGGTTGTTGGGGCCAGGGGGTTGACCTGACAAAGTCAAATTTGACATTAAAATGTGCCGTTCAAAAGATAAAAGGTGACGTGTTTCAGGATTTTTTTCCCAAACAACAGCCCTTAGTTAATCTAGAGGGTGCTTTTCATTGGGACGAAACAAAATTGAAAAAAACTAATTTCGACCATGCTGTCCGATGCTGTCGCATAGAGAATTAAAAGACGCTTCAAATGAGGGGTCGCTCGACCCCGCTCGACCCCCTTTCTCTATTTAAATTCTTGAGTTCGGGTTGATGTGTCAATGTCAAGTTTGACATCAAAAGTTGTCCTCCAAAAATAAAAAATCGACCTGTCCGAGTGTTTTTTTCAAGAAACTAGTCTAAGTGTCCCAAAACAGGCTTGTTTCGTTTTCAATGGCCCACCCTGTATATGCTCAATTTTGTAACTTATGTTTTCTAATTCGGCTTCAATCGAGGCTTCAATTTATGTGTCACAAGTAAAAAAATGTTAGTATAAAAATGAAAAACAGAAAGAAATATAAAATTTAAATCTCAGAATCTAAATGCTCTTTAGTATAATATTAATTTGGTTCTATTACGAGCTGACCTCGGAGCTGACTAAAAATTATAAAACGATATAACATTTTCTTAATACTTAATATTAAATGTCGGTAGCTACCTACAATCTTTATACTTGAACTCTCTATACTATAATCGGCATTCCTGAATTTATACACCTTATTTATTTAAACTGTTCCTGCAATGGACAATTTTGGTTTTACCCTGTCTGCATATAGACCTGATTTGCTACATTCGACTTCTAGTTCGTTGTTTATTCATGAAATGGAACATTTACAGGTTGTATAATATATTAATGTTTTATGTATAAAAACATTACTACTAATGAGCCTTGAACAGGAGATGAATATAAAAATGAATTTAACAGGTGTTGCATTATTGAATGTCCTGAAATGCATTTCTATAAATCATGAAAATTCATGTATAGAAACTAAACTACGCCATTAAAAATATAATTTTACTAGATGCAATGTGTAATTTTAGATGATATACTAAAAAGTAATATTTCTTATTTTTAATAAATATAAACTCGATTATAAAGTATGTGACCAAATATTCATATTCATAAATCGTTTTCATACTGCCTATTTATAATTCATGTATGCCCCGATAGCCCTGATAGTAGAGGTAAAGGACAGTAAAGGTGCTAATGCTAATATACAGGGTATTCTCGAAAATGGGACTTTCCTTTTAACCCTTGATAGCATTTATCATATTCAACTGTTTAAGGTACGGTCCTGTTCACAAGAAAGTTTCCCGTTGAAATTTCACTACATCACATCATCTGGATCACACACCGATGTTCACAAAGTGATAATATACCTGACCCAGGGCCGTATTCCATATTTTTGATTTCCCAAACACGTAAATTATAGTTTCCCCTTCATGCGCTCTAAATGACGTATTTCATAATTAATAATTACCTGTTAAAAATGCAGTTCTACCTTCGAAAACACTTTTTATAGCGTAGCATGTATATAACCTTTGTGACGTCTCGTGAAAAGGATTAGAGACAGTAGTGGTCGAAACTAATTAAATTGGTTATTGTAGTGTAGTGTAATTTCAATTTAATTTAACATGAAGTTAAAATCGTTTAATATGTAATACAAGGTACAGAAATGGAAAATGTTAAATTGTGGGTGATTTTTTAAGTGCAACGATTATTTTACTACGATTGTAGGTATTTGAAGAGCCAATAAGAGTAAATTAAATTAGAAAATGTAAAAACCTGACGTATACACCGAACAAATGGTTAAAGCAACGGATGCAGTTTTGCACTGTATAACAAAACCTATAATATACCTATACATATACCGAACGAAAAATTTTCGAATCCACATAAATGTGAATTTTTCGTGTCATTTTGGTAACAGAAATTCGTCCTTGAAAGGGTGCATCATTTAAAATCCCTCAGACTCGTTACTTTCTTATTTTTTAAGCGACGACCATGTCACACACAAATTATAGATATGTTTAAGGCCTTTAAAATTGCGTACAGTGATTTAAACATTTTTTTTTTGAAAAACTTGTTACAAAAGAAAACTTAATTTCCTTTTATACCTATATTATATATTTTTTTGCCTCACCCTGAACTGTGTTAATCTTTTCTTACAAAGATTTTAAATACCTTCAGTTTATATTATTACGTCATGTTTGAAATTTTTTTTGGTATTACCCCCGAAATTTTGATGAATGAGTGAATGATTTTAATAAAAGCTTGTTTTTAAAATATTTTTCCCTTTGTTTTTTTGTTGCTGTTTTCTTATTTTAAATATTGTTTCTAAGTATTTTCCAAATAAAGCATAAAATTATTATTTACAATCTTTTTAAATTTATTTTAAAAGAATTGGGTTTAGAATCGAAAAGAGTTCTTTATTTTTTCTTTAAAACAAAAAGAAATCGAACATGACGCAATAATATAAATTGAAGTTAATTAAAACCTTCATAAGAAAACATTAATGCTGTTCATGTACAAGGTAAGTCAGAAGTCTCTTAAAATTGACCCCCCCCCCCCCCCCCCTATCTCCCTTATCCTCTGCCGATTTAACTCATTCAAAAAAGAAGTGGACACGATTTATGATGAATTTTTATATTCTGAAAACGGATATTAAAAATCTAAAACATACAGGGTGGAAAATAAAACAAGATATTTTTAATGGTATATACCAAAAAAATGTCCCCAATTTTCTGAATCCAAAAATATATATTTGTTATACAGGGTGAATCTTAGAGTGGCGGCCATATTTTTGGGGTTAATAGTACTAGTCGTCATGAACATGAATCCGAATTTTTTTGTAGGTTGTAAAATGGCCGAGTTATGAATTTTTTAAAAAAAATCGAGATTCAAGTTTCCTCTAAATCCGGCGCCGCTAGGCAAGCTCTTACTGCATTACGTGTTACCGGTCGACAGTGTTGCCAAGTGTAGATGATATAAAACTCTCGCTAGCGCATTCCACTGGCGGGGTACCCAAATTCAAATAAAAAGGGTTTAAACAATAATCATTTTTCATGGCGCGTTAAAAAAAAAATTGTATTTTTGTGTTCCCATAGTGAACGGTGTCGCCTCCTATAAATATGGCCCCCACTCTAAGATTCACCCTGTATAATCACTCCACCTGTTCGTGAGATATTACTAAAAATTAATCACATCGCGGGTGTCTGCTTATCTGCATTGTTTATTTATGGACAGATGTCATCCAGTTTTTTGTGAGAAAATCATTGACTCTGTAAAATGTTAGCATAAAAGAAATACCTAGTGTTCGTAAAGTAGCAAGCTATTTTGAAAATGGGATATTCATTGCAAGAGCGAAAAGAGTTTACTTGAAATTTATATTCAGTGCAACAAGAATAAGTCTCTTGCTCGGAGGAAGTATGTAAGGTTATTTCCAGGAAGATGGCCTCCTTCCAAAAATGCTTTTAAAAACATATATTATGCAAAGTTTAGGAATACCGAATGAAAAGAAAAGGAAAAAAGGCTTTTTTCGCTTTTCCAATGAATATCCCATTTTCAAAATAACTTGCTTCTTTACGAACACTAGGTATTTTTTTTACGCTAATATCTAACAAAGTTAACGACTATCATAAAAAACGGATGACATCTGTCCATAAATAAACAATGCAGATATGCACACACCCGCGATGTGATTAGTTTTTAGTAATATCTCACGAACAGGTGGAGTGATTACATAACAATTATATATTTTTTGGATTTAGAAAATTAAGGACATTTTTTGGTATGGAAATATACGGGGTGTTCTATTTAAAAATATCTTGTTTTATTTTCCACCCTGTATATTTTAGGAGATTTTTAATATCCGTTTTCAGAACATAAAAATTCATCAAAAATCGTGTCCACTACTTTTTTGAATGAGTTAAATCGGCAGAGGATAAGGGAGATAAGGGGGCTGTCAATTTTAAGAGAAAAAAATATACAAGGAAATTAAGTTCCCTTTTGTTATGGTCGTCGCTTAAAAAATAAGAAAGTTAGGAGTCTGGGGAGTATTAAGTGGTGCACTCTGTATAGCACAGCATTTTCCATTTAGTACAGTTTATTATTATATTTTGCAAATGGTAGAATTAATTAAGTACCTAATTCTGAAAATGTCCTGCATGACGACGAGGTGTTACAAAGGTTATTTTGATTGATGGTTTAAATATTTACTGTGTTTCTGCTTACCCCTTTTATATGATGTGTGGTCTCTTTTCAAGAGAGTATTTTAGACACCCTGTACCCTTTGAATAACTTTGTTGTAACTGTATCGAATCTTTGCAAGCAAAACTATAATGAGCCAAATTTAATTTATCTCGATAATAGAACATTTAAAGTCTTCTAATTAACACGAATTGCTATTTTTGCCTGTCATTATCTTAAAAATTAATGCAAGAAATGCTTGTCTATAAAGTTTTGGGATGTGTTTCAAAATTTTAATTGCAATTTTTCTTTTCTTTGTAGGTGTAAAAGAGAAGTACACGCAAAAGAAAAAGAAGTGCTTCGCTCAAATATAGTATATAGATCTAAGTAATACATTGAGACTGTTAATTTATTTTAGACATAAGTTAATATGGCGTTTTAAAGAACACATACATATTTTTTTCAATGAAAATGCCTTTTAAATTATTCTTGAGAATGTAACTAATTTTATGTAAAGTAATTATTGTAAGTAATTTAATAGCTTACATTAATATATTTTTTTATAATAATTATTATATTATTTATGATATATTAAATTACCATTGTTCGTACATAGCAAAAGTTATTGTAGCTTGTATAATACAAAATGTTAAATAAAGTATAAAGTTATGCATAACCATGTGTTTCTGACAAGTTAATGATAGTCTCGTGATAGTCGTTCTTTCATTTTCTCATGTTGAAAAGGGAGCTCATTGGCACAGTTGAAAACGATTTTGAAATTATGAATATTTGTTATATACACACAAAGTATCATAAAATACTTGGTTTTTGATTACTAATGAAATAAATAAAATATGGAAAAAGGCCCGGGGTTGGCGCTGAAATAAGATGTTTTTCATGGACAAAATATTGCAAAATATATCGTATCAATGTAAAAAAATATTTTTATTTTCAAATACATTTTAAAACAATGAAATGATGTACCTATTATTAAAACCAGCGTTATAATTGGGTAATAATAGCGTTATAATTGGGTAATAATAATCCACATGACATAAATTTTAAATCACCTAAAACTTGTATATGTTGAGAAATGATACTAATTTGAAAGTTAAGTTGGTATTAGTTATGAAATTCATGTGTGTAACTAAATAAATTGTTTTAAAATATGAATGGAGTTAAAAGAAATTAGGAAATCACAGGTAGCAGCTAGAGCATCCGTTTATATGCAAATGTAAGGTGAAAGTGAAGAATTTTGTGTTTTTAGTTCATCTTATAGCGCAGAAATACTATTAGGAAAACGACTGAAATCGATTTTGCGTAAGCACAATGCTGAAAATCAAACCATTAATGTTGTTCTCATTCATTATAATAAACTCCTTTTTTCATGCTGAGTTACAGGGCGAAGACATCCTATTGTAATCTAAACATAATAATTCTTATATATATGTTTTAACTGTTCGCTTTGGACACCAACGAATCGTTGTAATATGTCAGTGAATTAAACATAACCTATGGAACAGCATTAAGCAATTGTTTAGTTCAGGACGAGAAAGTTATGGCAAAGATGTCATTGGAATGTCCAAATAAAGAGGGAAAGTGTCTGTAGTAGAATGAGCTTCAAAATAATACCGTAGACAAGTATAATAAAAGTGGTGCTGTATTATTCCTTCATCATGTCGCCCCGTGGCGTTGCACTATACTTTCCAAATTAATTTTGGGCAACATGAAGGAAATTAAAGATAATCCTGAAGCAATTGGCAGTACTAAAATTTAGAAACCAACTCGGATGCACCTCTTTGTTATTTTTCATCAATGAAGTTGCATTTTCTTCATTCTGAGATGTATGCCTGATTATGATTTACACTCAGTTCCATAAAAAGTGACGCACTCGATTTTTCGGGTAATTTTAAAGTTCTGTAGTTCTTAAACCGGTGAACCGATTTGAACATTTTTTTCTCAGTCTATAGCAAAATTCATTTTTTATGAGCCGGATTGGAAGCAATGGTGAGTTCTTCCATATTTCATGGAAATTAATGGAGAATTTTAAACTCAAGTTTTTTCACAGGTTTTCAAAACACCCTGTGGATTATTCTCGCATTCATGGAAAAATTATTCATTCTGCATTCGATGAACCATTTTTTAATAAACATTTTGTTTTTTTATTCATTGATTTATCTCTAAAATTGTCCGAATTACAGCTTTTTTGCTGAAACCTTGCGTATTACCGTATAACTTTCTGAATTTACCGAGTTTTATAAACTGATACGAATTTTAAAAAACATTTTTATTAAACACAAAATTATAAACTTGTTCAGGATTTATTTGAGGCATTTTGTGTAATTTTAGTCTCTAAAACTTCTTTAATGACACTTAATTAATGACACAACAACAAAGTATGGAGGCATACAACAAATTAATTGCTACGTCAACGGCAATTGCTTTTTCAAAAGCAATGTGATCCTACAATGAAATAAATTTCCACCTCTTTATTTTTTGAAAGACAAAGGAATTACCTACCAATAAATGAAAAAAAATTAAAAATCGGTCCACTAGTTTAAAAAAAAAAGAAAAAAAGTTAGGTCAAAAATCGAATGCGTCACTTTTTTTGGAACTGAGTGTATTTAAAAACCTTAACAATTTCCATTGGTTTATATGCTATACAATTCTGCAGTGAGTATGGACCACTTATCATGTGCATCATTTCTCAATACACGAAAAAGCAGGGTTCAGGTAAAAACGTTATATCTCGGAAAGTACCAGCGATAAAACAGTGAACAAAAAAACAAAATGTTTATTAAAAAATGGTTCATCGAATGCAGAATGAATGATTTTTCCATGAATGCGAGAATAATCCACAGGGTGTTTGGAAAACCTGTGAAAAAACTTAGGTTTAAAATTCTCCATTAATTTCTATGAAATATGGAAGTACTCACCATTGCTTCTAATCCGGCTCATAGAGAATACATTTTGCTACAAACTGAAAAAAAATTGTTCAAATCGGTCCACCGGTTTAAGAACTAAATAACTTTAAAATTACCCGAAAAATCGAGTGCGTCACTTTTTATGGAACTGAGTGTATTTATGA
Source organism: Rhagium mordax (assembly GCA_963680705.1). Taxonomy (NCBI): domain Eukaryota; kingdom Metazoa; phylum Arthropoda; class Insecta; order Coleoptera; family Cerambycidae; genus Rhagium; species Rhagium mordax. The sequence continues at coordinate 63,702,925 of OY796659.1, read as the reverse complement.
GAAAAAGTTTAAGGTCCATCCAAAACAACCACTATTAATTCAAACTAAATAGTTATTCAATTCAAATATATAGTGATTTTTTGGATATGACACTAATTTGAATTATGCAAATAATGAAAATGATCGCCTATAATGAAAAAAATTATCTTACGTCAAAACATTTTCTATTACTTTATTTTTTTTATAATTTGATCCAGTGCCTTGCTGCTGCTGCTGTTCTCGTAGTGTATTTTCATTCGTACTTTACATCTTTTAGGTTTTCATTAAATCACTTAAAAAATATGAGTCCTAGTGTTACAAAATAATAGTTTTATCTCGAGTTTTATGTATTTGATAAACTGTATAGGGTGATTTCTATAACAGTCACACCCTAATTTTTTGGTTTGCCTTTCTTTAGAAATAAAATAAAAATGTTTAACGTAACTTATTGTATTTTTTCCCAGGATTCCGAAAATTTCAACAATTGAAAATCAAATAAAACTGGGAAAAAATAAGGCAAGGTTTTTTTAATGGTATATTTTCACAATTTTGAAAAAAGATTTCAGTTCCCTTTTCAAAAATATAAAATAAAATTTACATTTTCCTATACATATATTTAGTAAAATACTGATTACTGAATACTGAAATAATTTAACACCAAGTTCGCTTAGAATGTTTTTTGAACTCAGTATTTTACTAAATATGAAGGTAAATATATAAATTTGGAAAGAGAATTTAGGTAAGTCTTTTGAAAAATTTTAGAAATATACAGGGATTTCCGTTTAAAAAAAATACCGCTTTGTTATTTACCACTTTTATCTGACCTTCAATTGTTTTCTTCTTGAAATTTTCGAAATCCAAATTTTTATTTTATTTCCAAAGACAAACCAAAAACTAGGGGTGAAAACGTTATAGGAATCACCCTGTACAAATGAATTACGTTGCCATTTCAGGGCGATTAATTATGATTTGTACGATTTCAACAGCTGATATCTGGAAAACCATTTATCTCAAAGAGATTTTTTGCAGTTTCTACGAAGGTAATTAGATCTTTGTATTTTCTCAGTTATATACGAGAAATGAGGAACAGTTTTATTTTACTTGATTAACAAATATGTAGTATAACAATACCTGTGCTCTTATGTCATGTGAAGGGTGGGGGTACACTTTAGAGTTAAATCAACGGACACAAATAATTCTAAAACTGTAAAGACAGAAATATTCAGGCAGAAACTATTAACAAGGACGATAAAAAAATTTCGGTTTTGCTGTGGAACTGAATAGATTTTTTTTTAAATATCTGTATTAAGAATCCCTAGAGAGTTATTCCAACAAATATATCAAATACTTTTTAATTAACTGTTAGTTTGATATTTTTATAAGGGAGGTCAAAAACTTCAAAATATTCATCAGGTGTCTATGAAGCTTCGATAACTTGTAGAAAATGTAAAATCGAATGTAAAAAAAATTTCGTTAAGTTACTGACACTGACTACCGAAAGAGGAGATACTAGGCAATAGCAAATTTTCGTAAAAATCGAAACCACCCAAAGACGATTCAACCGATCGAGATGCGAATAATGACCAAAATGCTGACTGGCACTGTAAAAATTAAATTAAAGTCCATTTCGAAAAAATTTATAAAATTGAATTTTTTTGAGAAAAACTCCTTTGAAAAAATCATACGCGTCACATGATAATTACGTTAGTATTTTTCGATTTAAACGAAACTTAGTAAAAAGGAAAGACCTACGACTATAGATGAAGCCTATCCGAGGGGTAAACCGCCGGCAAAAATCGTGTACACCTACTTCCACTTTTAAAAAAACTTCCACCTACTTCTACGTACTTCCACCAAACTTCCACCAAACTTCCACGTACTTCCACCTACTTCCACCAAACTTCCACATACTTCCACCAAATTTCCCTCAACTTTCTTTCTAGCTTTCTTTTGAACTACTCTCGGAACTACCTAATAATAATAATTTTTTAATTATTATTATTAGGTAGTTATTATTATTATTATTAGGACTAAATAAGGCGAGTTTCGCGCTCGGCTCATAACGTTTATTTCAAAAACAAATAAACTTAGCGACCCAAAAACAAAAAACATTTGAAAACCAGTCTTGTTTCCTAGAGCAGTCGTGTAATAGTTTTTGAACTTAATTTGTAATTATTGGGAATTAATTAGTAAAATATGCAACAAAATCGCATGTTTTCAATTTTTTTCCGATATTTAAAATAGGCTTTATTAAAAAATCGGTTACACGAGGGAAGTGTGCCACATTACCTTTGCAATGATACCAAAATATTATCGATTTGATAAAAATACTCAAAATTCTATGCTATATCCCGAACGTCTGCAGCACTCGAAAAACCGAAATAATAAAGTACAGCGGTCAATTAATTTCGAAAAACTATTACACGGCCTCGTACACGGCAACCCTAGGAAAAAAGAGCCTTTGATTGTTTTTTGTTTTGAGTCGCTAAGTTTATTCGTTTTTAATATGTATTACGGCTGCCGATAGTGAAAACGGGGCGAATGAAGGACTCTTTATATTATCTATTTTGGTGATAAGCATAATCTAGGGGATAGGTAATAGACATCAAATTAAATAAAATGCTTTATTTACATGCATTAAGCAGTTTTATTATTATAAATGCAAAACAAGTAAATAAAAATACCTAGCTCTAATTTAATTTTAAAAAAATAACAAGTCTTCCTTCTCTTTGGTTATAAAATGAAGTGCTAAAGTAAAAGTAAAGAGAATGGCCCAACTCCCTGTAATATTATCGGACCATAATATTATATATACAGTGTGTCCCACTTTTCACCACTACACCCCAATATCTCGACCATTTGTTGATCGATTTTGATCAAATTTGGTATACTTCTTTTCTTTCAGATTGTGTTTAAAAAGTTATTAATAAAAAATTTTTTCAAACTTAAATACGCCTACTATGATCAAAAGAAATTGGCAAAAATTAGGAATTTATATTAGCGATTGAGATAGGGTTTTTGTTTTTACAGATTCTTGTTCAGCATGACCTAAAACACCTGTATACCAAATTTCGTTAAAAAATATTTATAAAAAAAGTGATAAAAATCTGACTTCAATAATAAAAAATAATAAAAGTTGAGTTATTTGATATTTTCTAAAAAAAAAGGGCCCTAATGCTTAATTAGCGTCATTGTATCACCCGACTACCAAGTTATGTAAATATCTGACAATAAATAATTTCAATAGTGGGGTAATTATTATTGAAATCTTAGATTTTTATTTTTTTTTTTTTTGAAGACATGAATATTGGTGACTGGTGCATATTCTACAACATTTCCATTTAAAATCGTCCCTTTCTTCTAATTTTACAACGGGATCAACCATACGATTCTTCGACATTTCGATCGCAGACTTACTATCACATATAAATATTCTTAGTAGATCGGAACTTACTCTTTGGTTTTCTGTGCTTAACAACCAACACAATGAACTTTTTTTGACAACAGATATTTTGTCCTTGATAAAAACGCGTACAAATGGCCCCTTAACATAAAAGTTACCTCCTTTGCCTCTGTCTGTATAGTCTTTCAATAACCAACCTTTCAGATACTTCCACCATACTTCTACTTACTTCCACCAAACTTCCACTAAACTTCCACCAAACTTCCACATACTTCCACGCACTTCCACATACTTCCACATATTTCCACATATTTCCACCTACTTCCACGTACTTCCATCAAACTTCCAGTGGGTTGTACACCTACTTCCACTGGCGGTTTACCCCTCGAGCCTATCGTTAAACGTTATTGGATTTCTATCGATCAGAAATGACATTTTCACGAATTGTCCGATTTTATATTGGAAAATCTTTTTTAATACTCAAAAATGTCCATTTTCCATTTAAAACATGCTATTTTGGTTTTACATTAGGAAAATAAATCGAAAGAAGATTGCAAGAAATCAATTTTTCACCGAAATAGATTTTTTACTCGATTTTTTACTTTTAATGTATTTTAGAAGTAATAAAGGATTAAATATACCTAATAATACCAATCTCGCCAATACATCCATACAAGTTGAAATTTTTTAAAATATTTTTTACAGGCACATAAAATAAGTATGATTTTTCACAAACTACACATACTAAAAAGACCTGTTTTAAATATATATGTTTAAAACAAATGTGTATAATACAGGTCACTATGTTTTGAACACAAAAACTATTTGTTTTAGGTAAATATTTTGTTTTAAACATGCCAACCCTGTCTCTTAGGGAGGTAATCACTGACTTTGACGTCACTAAACAACGACTTATTTTTGAAATATCCTGTAATAGATATAAACAGTAAAAAACTAATGCCCTGAATCAGTGAGAGTGCAAAATTGCGTACAAATTTAAATACAAGAAAATATCGATCAGAAATAGCCTAAGGCAAATCAGATCTCATAAAAATATCGAAATAATGTTGTGCCCTAAAATTCTGATAGAGAATTTGCTGATATGGGAAATTATTCGCGAACAAAATTTACATCCATACCGTTATTTATGAATATTTATTCGTCTCCTTCCGCAATCGACTTAAAAAATGTTTTTTAATGGCTATATATCACGTTTCTTTTTCATTAAAATTGTATATAGACGTATATTCAAGTAATATTCTGTTTCTGCTTCTATGCTTATAAATAAATTTGAATAATAATTTTTTCCATTGGACAATAAGTACGCCATGTCTGTCACCAACATTCTGTGGCGCTGGAGTAGTTTAACGTTTGGTTTACACAATATCTCCCAGTAATTTAAAAGAAGACACATTATTTTAGTTCAGAAAATTTTTAGATATTTCAGTGAAATTTGATATACATCTAGTTTATTATCTATGGCTATCTGTATGGCTGAGAAACAAGGTGGCGGAAATGGGAAAAAATCTAAGATTAAGATTAAATTTTAAGGTCTTAAAGAAGCCCACTGTTGTATAAAAAAAATTGATCTACCGCAAGAAAATTGTGAATATTTTTGAGAAAGCGTATCTTATAAAACTAATAAATATTAATATACACTTTACTTTATTTCCATAAAATGAAATATTTAATTTTTTATATATCAAAAACAACACAAACGCCTGTTTTGTTTTCCGTCTATTTTAAAAATACTTATATCCTTATATCATAAAGGATATATCGAGGGATATATCTATAAAAACAGATAGTTATCTATATACTCTTATTAATATCTTAAATTTGAAGGTCATAAAATACGTTTTCTATCACGAGAATTGTTATTATTAAACGTATTTTAGGTGTCAAGGCAAGTGCTCTGCAATCTACGCTTAGTCATATTTAATAAACTTATATAATACATAAAATAAGCTAAGTTTATTTTACTTTAATGTGTTATAAACTAAGTGTTAACTTTAATTCTTGTTATTCACATATTTAATTCATTTTATTTTAATGTATTTTATTTAAACAAGTATTCGTTTTGTTTCTAATCAATCGGTTCGTACCAAATGGGTTGTTTCAACTTCAGCTAGTCAGTAAATATGTTAAAGAAATCTTAAAACAACTAATTATAAAAAATATTAATCATCATGGAAAAAATGGCAGCATAAAACTAGGAACAATTAATGCACAAATCTAAATATTTAATTCGATGTTTGTAATATACCTACTTACTATAATTAAATGAATTAATGGGGAATTGATTTATTTAAAAAAATTTCAATGCATATTATTATAACATTATGACCTTAACTATCAATAACTATTATGTTACTTATGTTACTTGGAAAATAAACCAATAGTATCATATTTGTGCATTTTAAAACCATAATTAAAACAAGTTAGTGGTTACTTTTGTACAAACATTTGTTTATTAGATATAGCCACACCCTGATTTAGCTCATAAAGTTGAAGTGTTTTCTAGAATGAATAATATTTTTCAATTTATCCAAATTATTGATTGAAAACTGAAAAACTTTAGAAACCGAAAGTTTTTCATCCTATTTTTTTTAATAGATACCGAATACGATAATGACCACTTTTATGCTATGACTCACTCATTTTATAGTATAAAAATATAAAGCATTGTTATAGACAACTTAAATTTACAATTCCATAAAGGTATTCAGTATCAATAATGTGAAGGTGTTCATAATGTCCATGTCGGACAGAGTGAACTGCCGTTTTAAACGGTTTAAACTTATATTTATTCAAATTCTGTATAAATCGTAAGTTTTAAATAATATGAATTATTCAATAGCAGATACATTTTTTGCTAACGCATGTCTTCACATCATTAAATTGTTGACCTCTATCTGCGAGGTCAACACCCATGGATTTCCAGGATTTCTTGGGTTATATCTAACTCCCCCATAATCTTTAGTTGGCACTTCTATTCTGTATAATTAATTATCTTTGTATCCTTCGGCGGTAATTAATAAATAATTTCATATGATGTTTTCTTTTGTTATATGAGGTTTTCCCAACACGCGTACACAAATGGAAAATTTTCAAACATCGGCGTATCTAGGACTACATCTGTAACAATCCAAAAGATAATTGATAATTGGTACTTCTCTACAGATTTTTTATTCAAGTAAGTTGAGCATTTGGAAACTGAAACTCTGTGTAAATGAGAACCTACACGATCTGTAGTACTCCCAGTAAGCCCAGAACTAACTTAACAAATATATCCCCAGGTTAATTAATTTCTTTAAAAAAATGTAGTGCAACATTCAATGTTGTTGAATGTCTTCAATGCCTAATCCGATCTTGTGAATAATGCTCAGCTATTTTTTGCCAATAATAGCTTTTCAAAAACTTCAGTATTTATTTAAAAGTATTTGTTGATTTAATTATTGAAAGTGCAATAACACTACATCATTGAATATACTAAATTAAATATAGATACAATCAACCCCTTTCTCATTTTTGGAAATTTTATTTCAAAATATTTTTTAATATGGGCCTGGATCTGCTCAAATAAAATTATTAGATATCACGTATTGTATTCTCTTGCCGAAGAATATTTGTAGCCACGACACAGTCGAAGGCTTGTGACAAGAACGCGTTATAATAACAAAAGAGACATATGGGTCGTCCTCGGGGTCGTCAGTCGGTATAATCCATGTTGTTCACGTTCATGTAAACAGCATATATCGTGCACTATGCGATGACGTTTATTATCTTTCATAATTTGTTCGTGGCAGGAAATCATTATTCATTGGGAGTTTATGGACAATAAGAAGACAAGGAATATTTTTTAGAACAATGCTAGATGTAAACCACACCCATAAACAAATTTAGCAGTATATGTGTCATGTATTGTAAATTATAAGAAATTCATTGACGATCCATTAAACCAGACGAGTGTCGTTGCACATTAGTTAAAGAAATGTGTTACTTGCATTTACGAACAAACGTGCATTTTCCAAAAAATTAAATTAATCAAAACCCGAGGGGTAAACCGCCGGCAAAAATCGTGTACACCTACTTCCACTTTTAAAAAAACTTCCACCTATTTCCACCAAACTTCCACGTACTTCCACCAAACTTCCACGTACTTCCACCAAACTTCCACGTACTTCCACCAAACTTCCACATACTTCCACCAAACTTCCACATACTTCCACCAAATTTCCCTCAACTTTCTTTCGAGCTTTCTTTTGAACTACTCTCGGAACTACCTAATAATAATAATTTTTTAATTATTATTATTAGGTAGTTATTATTATTATTATTAGGACTAAATAAGGCGAGTTTTCGCGCTCGGCTCATAACGTTTATTTCAAAAACAAATAAACTTAGCGACCCAAAAACAAAAAACATTTGAAAACCAGTCTTGTTTCCTAGGGCAGTCGTGTAATAGTTTTCGAACTTAATTTGTAATTATTGGGAATTAATTAGTAAAATATGCAACAAAATCGCATGTTTTCAATTTTTTTCCGATATTTAAAATAGGCTTTATTAAAAAATCGGTTACACGAGGGAAGTGTGCCACATTACCTTTGCAATGATACCAAAATATTATCGATTTGATAAAAATACTCAAAATTCTATGCTATATCCCGAACGTCTGCAGCACTCGAAAAACCGAAATAATAAAGTACAGCGGTCAATTAATTTCGAAAAACTATTACACGGTCTCGTACACGGCAACCCTAGGAAAAAAGAGCCTTTGATTGTTTTTTGTTTTGAGTCGCTAAGTTTATTCGTTTTTAATATGTGTTACGGCTGCCGATCGTGAAAACGGGGCGAATGAAGGACTCTTTATATTATCTATTTTGGTGATAAGCATAATCTAGGGGATAGGTAATATACATGAAATTAAATAAAATGCTTTATTTACATGCATTAAGCAGTTTTATTATTATAAATGCAAAACAAGTAAATAAAAATACCCAGCTCTAATTTAATTTAAAAAAAATAACAAGTCTTCCTTCTCTTTGGTTATAAAATGAAGTGCTAAAGTAAAAGTAAAGAGAATGGCCCAACTCCCTGTAATATTATCGGACCATAATATTATATATACAGTGTGTCCCACTTTTCACCACTACACCCCAATATCTCGGCCATTTGTTGATCGATTTTGATCAAATTTGGTATACTTCTTTTCTTTCAGATTGTGTTTAAAAAGTTATTAATAAAAAAATTTTTCAAACTTAAATACGCCTACTATGATCAAAAGAAATTGGCAAAAATTAGGAATTTATATTAGCGATTGAGATAGGGTTTTTGTTTTTACAGATTCTTGTTCAGCATGCCCTAAAACGCCTGTATACCAAATTTCGTTAAAAAATATTTATAAAAAAAGTGATAAAAATCTAAGATTTCAATAATAAAAAATAATAAAAGTTGAGATTTGATATTTTCTAAAAAAAAGTGCCCTAATGCTTAATTAGCCTCATTGTATCACCCGACTACCAAGTTATGTAAATATCCGACAATAAATAATTTTAATAGTAGGGTAATTATTATTGAAATCTTAGATTTTTTTTTTTTTTTTTGAAGGCATGAATATTGGTGACTGGTGCATATTCTACAACATTTCCATTTAAAATCATCCCTTTCTTCTAATTTTACAACGGGATCAACCATACGATTCTTCGACATTTCGATCGCAGACTTACTATCACATATAAATCTTCTTAATAGATCGGAACTTACTCTTTGGTTTTCTGTGCTTAACAACCAACACAATGAACTTTTTTTGACAACAGATATTTTGTCCTTGATAAAAACGCGTACAAATGGCCCCTTAACATAAAAGTTACCTCCTTTGCATCTGTCTGTATAGTCTTTCAATAACCAACCTTTCAGATACTTCCACCATACTTCTACTTACTTCCACCAAACTTCCACATACTTCCATATACTTCCACGCACTTCCACATACTTCCACATACTTCCACATATTTCCACATATTTCCACCTACTTCCACGTACTTCCATCAAACTTCCAGTGGGTTGTACACCTACACTTCCACTGGCGGTTTACCCCTCGTCAAAACCTCATGCAATTAGCTAGTCAAATTATGTTTGTGTTTTCAACTAGCATTTTATGTATGTAATGAAAAAAAGGTAATGTTCCGGTTTAAACCATGAAAATCGTTGTAATATGAATTCTTATGAACGAAACTGCATTTTTGAAATACTACATTTTGCGGAAATATATTTTTTAAATTCTGTAAGTAATGAAAATAGTAGTTTCTTCTTGAAAAGAATCATGTATAATGTATTATTGGACATATTGACGTTTTCGTATTTTTTATATGAATTACATTGGAACAAAAATAATTTTAACATATTCGCAGCCATCTAGATTGACAACTAAAATTCGAATTATTTTTCGTGCAACCCTGTATAAATTGTTCAAAATAGTACAAATGTATCCAAAATGTGATCTTTATTTCAAAAATCTAAAAACATACAGGGTGGACCATTTAGAAAAGACTACTAGGGTCATTTCCGGTGAAACCGGAAGTGACAAATATGGTGGATAGGTCTCAAAAAGTCTCAAAATATCTTTAAAAACGAGGAAGTTACAGGGGTGGCCCACTATTCGTTTACACCCGGTATATGAGACACTTGCAATGCCACAAACAGCTGGGATTGAACTCCTATGTAAACGAGGACCGTCGTTTTAAAATTTTTTGTCTTATTCAAAACCAGTTTTTTAATGTCAAAAGAATCGGATGCAAAAGTAATATATTAAATGTCTCTACATGTATTTTCATTTTCCCAGAGTTATAAGCATTTAAATTATTTACATTAGTCACACGATTTATATAAAAAACAGTCCGTTTTCTCAATCAAGTGATTAATATAGATTATTAATAATAGAAAATGATGCCATCGATACGTAGTTGAACCTTCACTTTGCGTTTTTTATGTCACGTAATTTTCTTACATAATTTATCTTACGAGGTATTTTTTCGGTCCATTTTACTTAAATTACTTACTTTGTATTAATAATAAAAAATCGCCTTTATTGATTGATTAAAAATTGGTTAAATTTGAGAAGTCTAACAAATCGAAATTGAGTTTTCCACATTAAATTTTCAATAATATGAATCAAAGGTAACGGCTAAATAGTAATGAAATTAAAAAGCAGAAGTCTTTCTCTTTAAAGTGCCATTTTTTATTTTTTATTTGATTCAGTGTATATTACAGAAGGTATATTTTCTGTCAAGCGTAGGCACATAATTTCGAGTATACTACCCCATCCGCCCCACCGCGAGCTACTCACAATACTCTGTGTATATTTAATCAAAATTAATTGCAACTATGGGAAAAAATGCGTAAAGTTTTTTTTTTTTCTTAAAAAAAACTGACTTCATTTACTTAAATATGGACTGAAAGTGACATAAATTAATCCATTATTTAGCAATTTTTAAGATAAAGCTGATACACTCTACACTCTACACTCTACACTCTACACTCTATGTCTACAAACATTTTTTACCCTATTTTATCAATCAAACTTCACATGTTTCCACAAAGATATCTTCGTTATAGTTCAGGAAAATTGCCAGCATTTAACAAAAGACTGGATATGCAAGTTGAAATTAGTCATTTTATCTACAGTTTGCTAAAGAAATAATGAAAATTGAACTAAAAATAAAAAAATTTAATTTCCTGCAAAATTGCCTCTATGAAAAATTTCGATTTTCCCAATAGTTTTTCCGTAAAAGCGAAAAAAACGCATGTAACAAAAGTGAATTAGAGAAAAAATTGCGGAAAATTCTTAAATTTAAATTTTATGATATAGGAAAGGAATTTTCTTGAGCTGCAGAGGTGTAATAAGAAAATAGTTTTTATATCAATATTTAACATGAAAAAATAGCTTAAGTATTTATTAATTTAATTTTTTTATTTATTTATAATTAAGAAACAACTTTTTTTATTTATTATTTTTAACAATTTTTATGGACATATCTAGGTTTCTTATGTAAAACTGCTTCATCGCTGTCGCATTCTTCGTCTTCTTCGTTATCTTCGTTATGGTCTTGAGATTCTATAACATCATCTTCCATAAACAAAAACATATCACGTTCAATCTCAACAACTTCATCTTCATTATCAGATATAACTATATTATGTTCATCTACTGGATTATCAATATTATCCTCGGTTGTAGAAAATTGGTTTTAAAGTGAAATAAATATTGTGGAACCTGTAAAGGCATGGACTCTTTGAATGTGGAGACGGCCATAATAAATTCAATCCAAGTAATTTCTGACACTGAAGATAATATTGATAATCCAGTAGATGAAAATAATATAGTTAGATCTGATAATGAAGATGAAGTTGTTGAGACTGAACCTGATATGTTTTTGTTTATGGTAGATGATGTTATATAATCTCAAGACGATTACGAAGATAACGAAGAAGATGAAGAATGTGACAGCGATGAAGCAGTTCTACATAAGAAACTTAGATATGGAAGTCCATAAAAAATTGTTAAAAATAATAATTAAAAAAGTTGTTTTTTTAATTACAAATAAATTTAAAAAAAAATAAAATTAATAAATAAGTCATTTTTTCATATTAAATATTGATATAAAAATTATTCTTTTATTATACCTTTACATCTCTAGAAAATTTCTTTCCTATTGTCATCCAATTTAAATTTAAGAACTTTCCGCAATTTTTTCTCCAACTCACTTTTTTTACATGCGGGTTTTCCGCTTTTATGGGAAAACTATTGGGAAAATCGAAATTTTTCATAGAAGCAATTTTGTAGGAAATTTAATTTTGAACAATTTGAAATATTGGCCAGTTTTTACTACATATATCTTATATATCTCAAAATGCTGTATGTTGCTGGTGGTTGCGTGTGTGACATATTTTCTGACCTCAAAACTTACACTTTTCTATAAAAAAATCTCAGAGTAAAAAAGTTCGCTCATTTTTTCCTTATTTTCCTGGAGTATTTCGCGTTGAAATCCATAGAAGCGATTTACAAGAAAATGTTTTTTGTAGGAAAACAAGAGGGATTAAAAATGTATAAACGCGAAAACTCGAAGGGGTTAAAAAGTTATTGACAAAATAAAGCTTGCCACCCTTTATTTACTGTTCCCGAAGATACCGACAGTATCAACTATAAATATTTGCTAAAAAGCCCTTTTTTGACTGCACTGCCTAGGGTATCTCCATCAAGAAGAATTTTGGAGCCATATTATACAGTAAATGTAAATAAAAAATCTGTCTCGAGTCGACAGCTCCCTTTTAAATATTTCTTTCACAAATTTGAAATGCATTTGTTTTTATTTTGTGACTCTTAATAATCATGCCAATACTAGAGTTTGATGTTATTATATTTAATTTTTTTAATGCATTATTATCTTTTACTCAATGATCTCTATATAAATAAACCAAGAGATGCAAACATAAACAAATCAACCAGATGTAGTTTACTCGCCCATAGCACAAGTCTGGCCGCAACTCAACAGCACGAGTTTATATTTTGCAAATAGTTCTAAATTGGTGGCTGCTGCTTTAGATGGGCGAGTTCAACTGCAACCGCAACTGGTACGGAGTAGTCTATATATCCAACTTAACTTTTACCAAAGTAAATGTTAATGTAACATGTTTAATCACCAAATTACAAGAGCCACACTTGAATACGATAAAAATCAGTGATGCCAACATGCATGTTAGTCGAACCGTTTTCGCGAAAAATTGCGACATTATAATAATAAAAATAATAATGATAATCTAAAATTGTATCAAATAAGACACAGAACAAAGTTTTTTACAAAACTTGTATTTATAACTGTTTTTAACTGGAGTTATCAATTTGAGCTCCTTCATTTAATTTTAAGTCATTATTATAGCAGCTGATTTAGACATTCTATTGTACCTAGATCAAAATTAATGATCAGTTTGATAGCATTTACTAGAGAACCAACCAAATAGAGAAAATAAATAGAATATTTTGGTTCCAAAGCTCTCGAGAAGCTGATGATTTATAAAAGAATTTTCGGGTTCTCCTCCACGATGAACATTTTCTCGTGGTCTTTTTTTGACGCGAAGTTCGGATCACGACAAGATGGTCGAAATGTCAAAAATACAAAATATTCCAAGAAGAAAACTACAAAGAAATATTGATGGGAATCCGTTGCATACATAAGAAACAAAAAAGTCCAAGAACACTGCCCTGTGGCACACCGGTTGTAATATTGCATAGGTACGTTAGAGATCTAGGCATTTATCCAAGAGGAACTGAGGGAAGAATTGAAAATTACAAATTTATTTGTTTAAAAAAGTTTCTGTTGTTACGTTACTTAAGAACGCTTCAAATATCTTGATTAAATTTGTTATACATCTATCCGATCAGTGTTATGCAAAAACGATTAATAAATATGAGGAGCGGCATGGCGTTCTTAAATTAAAACAAATTTGTAAATACCAATATTTTGAATTTCCAGTTAACGTTCATTTTTGCCGTGTGTCAATTATTTATAATTATTCTTACAAGGAACCTCGGCATTGTTTTACAAAAGATTTTTTATACATAAAAAGGATAAGGACACTTTGATCTACAAAATTCAACATTCTTCCATATTTCCGGGTAAGTAGTTGTCTCAAATCTTTGTTCCTCAAGTTTCAGATGTTTGGCTCATCCTTATTAAAAATGAAAACTTGCCAATTTGCCGTGCTTGATACGCTTCCTTTGTTTGTGCTTAATTAATAATTAATTATTTAAAAATTGGGGTGCCTTACATCTGAACCCTTCTAAAACATGTATTTTGTTTCATACTACACTAAAAATGTGTATAAAAAATGTATATTTTTAATTACTTTTTAAGTAATGGGATCTGAAATGAAATATTCAGAGGTAAACAAAGTAAAGTTTTTAAAAGCGAAATAGCAGGTGGTAGGGTGGAACTTTTACAGATTCGGTTAATTTTCGTTTACAATGAGGCATAGCATTTCCCAAATACATTATCTAAATTGATATTAGACAGTACAAGGTGGTTATGTTTCTTGACATCTACGAAAAAAGGAGAAAGGAGATAATTAAATGGCAATGGTTTCATTAAGAGGTTTTTTCATGTATTTGCAACATTGTTTATTTTCGGATTCAGGGATAAGGGTGTGGACAGGTGACTAGCTTGAATAGACAGAGCCCTGAGGTAACCACAGATATTTTATTTTTTTCGCTTCACCGTTAACATTCGAGACCGTCTGTCTGGGCAAGTCTGACCATAATTTAACAGGCGGAGGTAGGATTAAGTTCAACAACTCTCTCAAGCACCGTGAACCATCGTGGGAGCCATTTCAAATGCGATAACCAGCAGCCCATTTATAAGGGTTGGCCGAAGTGAACAATGATTTTTTTGAATGACAATTATGAATAGATAGCGTCTTCTGTTTGTTACGAAAAGAGGAGAAAACATTGAAAGGCCAAATTCGGTTCCCTAACGCAGTGGTAGACGTGTGGAAATAATTAAATATGACAAATATTTTATAAACACAAAGTATACACATACGCAATTTTATAAAATTTCATTGGTTTATAAATAATATAGAGAAAAAAAACAAGTGTAGTTTTTACGTATTCTGGATCTATGGATAAATTGGGAAATAATTTGAGCATTTCTTTGATAGCTACGATATTTATATATACAATATTTTTCCGAGAATGAGTCACTATTTTAAATATTCATTCGATGTTTTTCAATAAGGAATTGAATTAAATATTTAATATGATTCAAATATATACGTTTAATCCCCTTAATACCAGCAATATGAATATATGGTGTGCAGCGTCGTAGCAGTATGGGCACCCAGGGCAGTATTGGAGGCTCAGGCTCCTAACTTCGTTATTTTTTGAGATAAAAAATTTTTGAAACAAAAGTTTTAGAGAATTTTTTTACAACCATAGTATACAGGGTGCCTCATAAAAGCGGCACATATATTATATTTTTTTAAAGGGAACACCCTGCATCCTGTATATTTTTGCATAGTATGAAAGTCCTCATTTTCCTGATTTAAAAAATGCATAATATGTTGACGTTCATTATATTATTATATCTATGCATAATTATTATTGGTTAGATCAATGATCAATATTTCAGTTTTGCAATAAACAAAAACAGTACGAAATTTTGATTAACAAGATTCAATAAATACTAAAAATTATTGTAATAAATTTTCAATATGTCCCCCATTTTCATTAGTACATATTCTATAACCTTTTGTTTTTGGAAATCATGGCATACTGTTATTCATTCGATTTTTATGCAAATAGAAGCCGCTGTATATTGAAAATGGCCACAGTAAATGTCAACATATTATACATTTTTTTAAATCAGGAAAACGAGGACTTTCATAATATTCAAAAATATACAGGGTGTTCTATTTAAAAAAACCAATTTGGTTTGTCCGTATTTTATGAAACACCCTGTATACTATTGAATATGGTAGCAGGAAAATTTGTTTGAAATTTTTTTCTCAAGAAATAACGAAGTTCAATATAATCAATAACCCTGTAGTGTACACGGGGCATATACTGCAGCGGGTGCGGGGCCTCCGTCATGCGCGAAAAATTTTCAGGAACTTCAAGGTCATTGTGTTTTTTGGGGTCAGCTGCTCCCCTTTGAGGTCTGCGCCCCTGGCAGCCGCCCCTGTGGCCAGCCCCTAGCTACGACGCTACGACGCAAAATCATTCAAGAATGGTAAATATGGAGATTCATAACGGGATTTACCTGTTCAGTGCCTTGCCAAATAATAACGGACATGAATTTAATTATAAAGTAAGTTTAGGAAATATTGAAACGGTTTTTCAGTGTTTTCTGTTCCTTTATTATTGAAGATACTTTTTTTGTATAACCCGTATATTAAGAAAAAGTCACATTTAAAATATTAATTTTAAAATTTTTAATTTCACTTGTAAAGGGCTTATAATGGTACTTAAGAGTAATTCAAAATATAAATGAAGCATTTAATTTTTATTAAGACATGTTACCTCCTTTCGATTTGGCAATATTCTGATTCAAAATATCGCTAGAAATCTATTAAGTACCTATTTACAGTTTATTTAAATCGGCTTTAAATGATCAACCACTTTAAATACATTTAGAATAAATAATCACAAAAATACAGTTTATTTAGATAGAAATGTGGTTAATTTAGTAAAATTGCAGCTATATTTATATTTAAATTAAATGGTGAAATTGTAGAGTCTTTGGGAACACTACTATTACTTAATCCGTGTCGAGTCACGAATTGTAGATATTGTCTTGCAGACTAATATTTAATTAAGAATTAATTAAGATGCAATCAAATGAAAAACAGAAATAAAAAATAGTTAAACACTCGCCTGTTTATAATTTATAAAATATGAAAAGGGTTAGTGTCGAGTTCATAAACATGTTCTCTTGTTTGTTGAACAAGATAAACAAAATCTGATTAGAAAACGTTGTTCGTTTAATTCTCTTAAATATGTGTCATTATTACAAATAAAGCAAATAAATAATCGCGTATTTCGTATAATTCACAACTGGCAGATTTTTCGATATGGGAGCATATATAATAAGTGAACAACGTCGGATTCAAAATTTTAATTATTTTCAAAAGCTAATGTTTCCAATATTATAAAACTTTAATTAGGGTGATTCCCCAGAAGTGAGCTAAATATCCAGTGCTAAAAGGAAAAGTACTATCCAGCGTTAAAAGGAAAGTTCCACTTTCGAGAACATAAAAAATATTTACATTATCAGGCGTTTTTATTTGGAATAAAAATATGGTAACCTGTTGCTCTATATGGTGACTCATTATAAAGGTTCCGAGCTATCAAGCCTTTAGTTGTGATCCGACTAGTGATGTTTTTAAGTGAAGCGTTATTTTCGAGAAAATTAAAAAAAAATCCTTTACCATATAGGTAAAAAAATATATTACCATATCAAATATGACATTCCAGGTGTGGCACTTTGTGTGGCAAGAGCGAAATTGCTGCTTATTTTTCCTAGGGTCGAATCCCGGCCCCAGCAGCAATGAAACTTAAAAATTCTCTTGAAAGGTATTGTGTTACGCTTAGGATTTTCCAAAGCAGCAGTTTTTCCTTGACTTGATTGGAATGAACTTCAGTATCTTTCTATACTAGAGTTAATTCTTTCGGTCATCAAAACGTCTCTGTCAGTTGAATCTTTTGGTCTTTGAGTTATAACGGTTTTCAAATTTTCAAATACTTAATAGTATCTTCACTTCTGGTTGGCCGATAACTTTCCGTCTCCAGAGTTAAGGTTTTTTGTGAGTATCTTTAATTTTGGTAGGAATTTGATAAATACCAAAGGGTTTGGGTATTTTTTTGTGATAATCGGAATTTTCTACATTCGATTAGAGATTTATCCAGGTTTTATCAAGATTGGATGAATATTTAGATTTTTAACCTCTCTTATAAAAATCTCAAATATTTGTCTTGTCTATCCCTTTGCTCCCTTCGTTTAGCTACACGATATGATTATGGTAAATAATGGATTGTACCTACGCAGCTGTATAAACTTATTTAAGAAAGTTTTGGTTTGTTTAGGACTTTTTTTTTTATAAAAAAATGTCATATTCTCAACACCACTATGTAGTAAACTAACCCACCCTTGAGCCAGCCCTGTTTAAACTGCCAGTGTAATAACGATTACAATTGCATGTTGTAGTTCATGCTTTAGTTTTTATAAAACGCCTCTAATCTAGCACAATGTGTACTGTGTTACTATTTTTTTCAGCATATCGAATACCTTGATAAACAAATTATCTACTTGACGATAAACTTATCAGCTGTTTGATTGTTCATAAAATACTGCATTTGAATTTTTTTATATTCTCAATTGCTGAATCGGACGAGCATTCATTGCAATTACGATAAGATAAGGAATCAGATAATGACAACAATACTGTCTTTAAAAATTATGTGAACTAAGTACCTGAATCTTGGAGTGGCTTGTAAGCTTTAAAAATTGCTAATACTTCCTTTGTGGCACGAATATTTAGTAATTTGCATAATTTTATTTAAAGTGTTTACTTCCTTTTTACTTATATTTGGCACTATGTTCGTTTGATCGTATTGCACGAGTAGCATACAAACTTGTCGTTAATCGGTCGTGATCCAATGAGGATTGGTACTGCTACAATTAATTTTATACATATTTATGATTCGAAGATGTCAGATCTATTTGATCAGTTTCATTTATTGGGCATTGGACAATTGGACGTACTATTTATTTTTACTTTATAAAATAATTGGTGGGTATTTGGATTCCATTAAAAAATATACTTAAATGAATCGCGATGGCACCAACAATTAAAAAAAATAGTAGAATTAATTGTACCACTAATAATATAGTAAATATTTTGCTCGATGTTTTATATCTAATGGAAAAATGGAGGTACCAGTACAGAGCCTTGAGGAACATCATGTTTTACCCAATCGGATCTATCTCCAATAATATCAATAACCATTTTTGGAACTTATACTACTTGACTTAATCCATTGCAGAATATAATTCAGGTAGGAGAAGTAAACTCAAAAGATGGGAATTCTGTACATGCTCTGCCAGATACTTTCGACTAAATTTTCATAATGTAATTCAGCAACTTTATTAAATATACTACAGCAGATTCTTCTTAAATTTTGGTACTGATAGTATTCACTATTTAAAATAAATTTTTTCCCACTGCTAAAAACATTAAAAAATATATAAACATAGCAGGCTAAAAATATTAAATTATTTAAAAATATTTCCTCATGTATGAGCGGTTGGTACGCCAGCACATCATATAATGCATTTGGGCAATAAAAACAATGAATGCTAATATGGACTGCCCCAGAAACAGACAGGGTATCAACTGCATGATGTAAATTGATTAATTGCTTATTATTTAAACAAGCTCTAATACCTATTTCGGAAGAAATAAGTGAATGATGCAATACCATTTATGTTAATATTTAATTTGTTCTGGCTGGTATGAAATCTAATTAGATTAGTTGATTCAGCACTAAAATGTAGAGAATTATAAAAGAACCAACTGTTTAAAGTAATTAAAATATTATTGCAGTTATTTTTCAAAGCACTGTCCGTAGCATTTAGAAGTTATAACAGATATGTCGTCTGCATACATTGTAAAATGTGCGCTTGATGGCAGAGAGTCTACATAAAGGAAACAATACGGAGCTCCGTAAAACGCTCCGATTAAAGTTACCTTTGAATAATGTGGTAATAAAATTTATTCTACATTCACCCAATTTAGATACAATTAGAATAATTAGATCTTGGATTAACGCAGTCGATGCTCCTGCTGAGGCGAGTGCTGAGGTCACAAAATGTCCCAACAAGACACTTTCCTACATCAACTCATTGTAGTTTTTTATTAAAAGAAAAAGAACGTATAGCCCAGCTGGTTTACGTACCACTAGAAACACCGTGTTAATTTTTATCATTTTCAAGTGCCACTTCCCAATTCTGAAACATTCCTGTTTCGAAAAATTCATTGACAAAGTCTTATAATTAATTGTTAATATTCATTGAACTTAATTCTGGGAATCACGCCAAATTCTAAAAAATAAATAGAAATAAGAAAATTGCCAAAATATGTCAAGATAAAAGTGTAGTATCAAAGGCAAACCTCAACAGTTTGCCCCAGAAAACCACTGTATATAGTTCTAAATGAATATAAATACAATATTGTTATCTAAAATTCGTATCAGTGGTTTTATAGTATTTTACACTAGAAAATATAACAAAATGTATATTATATAATATATAGATATATATATTTATATGATATGTAAAAAACAATTATAAAACAATAACTTATCTTAATAGAACGTTTCGAACCAAAGTCTAGGTCCTTTTTCAACTGTGATTACAAAAAATGACTTGTCAAAAAAGATCACTTTGACACCTGACACTGATTATTAATTAATGCATAGATCACTAGATAAAGAATTCTAATTTATTTTGATATTTCCGTCACGTACTTCTTTTTGGAGAATCGGTAGCCAGACTTCGTCTAGCAACACTGAACTAGTAGAGACGCAGTCGGTACTATTTAGTTGAATACAGGCACTCTCTTTAAGTTTTCGTTTATTACAATGTGTTTCCGTTTGAATTATTTTTGCCTGTGTCCAACTAAATCTGTGGCCATTACTCCAAGCATGTTGTGCCAGTGTAGATTTATCAACATTGTAATTTTTAACGTTATTTTTGTGTTCAGATATTCTAACTTCTAATGGTCTAGACGTCTCACCTATATATAGCTTTCCACACTCGCATGGAATGCTATAAATACAATTTTTAGATTTTTGAACACTGTTAAAAGGTTTGGTTTTTGTTAAGAATGATCTGATGGTATTGCAAGTTTTAAAGGTGGTTCTTATATTGAACTTATTACCAAGTCGTCTAAGTCTATCAGAAAAACCAAAAATATATGGAATGGTCATTGTGGTTACCGGTTGTTCTCTCAAAACTCTCTGTTGTTGCTGATTTTGTCTATTCTCAATTTCAAGAAATGATTTCTCAACAAATTCCTGTGGATAATTATTTTCTTTTAAGACAGTTTTTATAAAAAGTTTTTCGTTATCAAAAATTTCATTTGTTGAAGAGATTATTTTAGCTCTTTCATACAAACATTTAATTACACCTTTTTTAACATTTTTAATACCATCATTATAATAAATAAAATCGTATTTTGCCAACCCACTTTTTAAACAATAGGGTTATTTCATGTTAAAGAAAAACTTAAAAATACCTATCAATTTGGATAGTAGAATATGCAAGAATAATGTATTGGTAAATACCATGTCTTATTATTTGTTAATTATTCATAAATCATTAAAAAGTATCGTCAATAATTTCAAATTTTATTAACTTCTGACGTCACGGTTTAGAACTAAATCTAGGAAGATTTGTTTTTGTTAAGAGTCTAGAGCCATTTGACACTTTTGACAGTTTGCTTTAGTTTGTGTTAGTTCATCATTTTTTACTATTATGGAGCCTAATTTCGTTAAAGCTAGCAGTGAAAATTTACCTGAAGTGAACTACGTTATGATTCAGGAATTCTTTGCGAAAAATATGGACTATTTCAGTGTCGAGTTTAAGAGCGTGAAAAATGTGAGGTTAGTTTTCTTGAGATATTTCATCTACGCTATACTGCGCATGCGTAAACATTGACGTCACGGCTGTTGGCGGGAACTTAATATTTTCAAATTACAAACCGAGTTTAAAAATACGTAGGCGCAAAAAAAATACTTTTTTTCCAAATATACAGTATTTTTAAGTGTTCCTGATTGTACATTTAACATAAATATAAATTGTGAAATAACCCCATTGTTATAAGAAAATAAAGTGTTGCGTCACACCAGATTTTTATATTAAAAACCGCATTGAAAGTAATTCCAATAAGTGTTTCGGTTTTATCATTTTCGTGTTTAAATAAATGGAATATTTTGGTCGGACAAAATGTTATTCCCTAAAAACCTTTCTCTACAAAAAATATTTACAGTTTTAATATCAAAGTAGATTTAGTGTTGTTTGTTGGGACGGGTTGTTTTTCTAAAAAGGTTTCCTGAAAGCCCTGGCGAGAAGAATTAAAGTAGTTCTGATCCATCTTCGTCCGCCCTATATTACGAGGGTCAAACTACCCTGGGAGTTCCACCAGTTTCCAACACTATTCAACCCCTTAGCTTTCCGTTTCTCCCCTTCACGGGATGGTCAGCGTGCGTAAAAACGGAGCAAACAAAATTATTTCGACTCACTTGGCGGAACTCGAAAAAAGTACGTCATGCGAAAAAAGTAAAGGTTACGATTAAATTCGTTTAAAAAAACTTACAAATAGTAATTTTGAGAGTCTATTTACTTTGTAAATTATAAATTTAAATTACATGTAGGTAATTAAGTTGTCTCTGTTTGAAATGTTAGCTAAGATTAATCTACTCTTTGATATTAGCTTGAATATATTTAATACCGTGGAACTGGATTTATACAGTCACTAGGGCGAAATAGTTGGAGTTGAATTTCGTACAGTAATATACTTAAAAAGTTTTAACCGCCTCTAACTAAATTTTAGAGGTGGTAATGTTTTTTAAGTCAATTGCGTATAGTTTTCAAATAAATAAAACAAAATAATTTATTTTTCACAAAACTCCTTAACGTGTATTCTTTCATTGCTGACGTCCTAGTGGACCTGCCACAGGTCGAAGGAATTTTAATTTAATATCTGGCTGGAAAAATAATATAAATTCTTGGCTAGTCAAAAGTTCATTTTCTCCATAACCAACTATAAAAATATTACGAAATTCTCATGTTAAATAAAAAATTCTTATATCTTTCCTGATGATAATATAATCGAAAAAAAAAACGTCGAAATGTCTCTGAACTGGTCAAATTGGCGCAGCTCATCTGCTTCATAGTCAATCTCTAGGAAGGAGCATAATAAGTATAAACGAAAATGATATTAATTCATTTCCATACAGAGCGCCAGCTATCAAACTTCCTTTGGCAAGTTCCAGCTTTTGATGCTTTAAGTTTTTACACCAATTCTCACTCTTAAGTCAATTTCGGTTTTCTCTTTACTACTTTTGTTATTATTGTTCGGTGAAAGCAAAAGTTTTATACAAGATTTATATCGCGAAGACAAAAATTTTTCATTTTATTACAGAGACCATTGTTCATTTTTATTATATTTTTCCAATAAGAAACAGGCAACCGAAATTTATTAGAGTTACAAAACGAGGCTTTAAGATATTGAGAAAGCAATAAATATACAAATTTAATTTGGCACGTACGGATATGGAAATTCTTGTTCGAAACAAAGAATATAGGCCCTGAATTTATTTAAAATAAAAAGCAATCAACTTGGATGTAATTTAAATACATATAAGAAATGTGTACAGGGTGTGTAATTTACTATTAAAATTTTTGCCAACATCGATTTTCTCAGATATGATGCAATGTGAAAAAGTGTCAATAGGTGTGTTTGGTGACCCAGTCCAAAACGTCCCGAACTAAAAGTTACAACTTCCCACTGTAGTTTTAAAATAAATATCGCTTTGAAAACAACTATCAAACGTAAAAATCCCGAGTGTACATGTTTGTACACCGAACAAAATAGTTTTTAAAGTTCTAGCAATTCGAGTTCAGTTCATATAATTCGCTGACTTTAGTCCAGGACGTTCCGAACTGGGGTCACCAAACACAGCTTAAGTATATGAAACTACACCGATATTTAAAATAATAATACATAACCGAAGTAAGAAGATGATGCTGTAATTTGGACGAAGACACACTACCACCATTGATGGTACTATTAAGTCGGAAGGTCTCCTCCGGTCTTGGCAGATGAGAAGGCTAACTAAACTACCTTTTTTTGGCGTTGTTCTGTCAGGATCTTATTCTTTTCTGGCAGGTCTGGAACCTATGAACCGTTGTTTCTGTCGACAACTATTACAAAATGCCATTTGGTTCTGTCGCGTTATATGCATGGATATGTAACATTTTTCAATTGGCAATTCATTTATTTGTATTACTTTTTGTAATCTAGTTTAAAACAGTCCGTTTTTATAATCAGTAATCACGCTAGTTGAATACGGCAAAAGTCGCTTATGTTTATTTCTCCCTTACTTACACATTAAAGATAATGAATTATCACACAGCGACACGACTCCAGAAATTATAAATAGAAAACAGAAATGCAGCAATAAACTTCACGATACGGCTTTGTATCAAAAGCATTCGTCTATTTGCGATAGCACCTCAACATTAATTATACTCGGCTTCGTGACGCTCTATTTTGCTAATAAAATAGCAGGTACCTTGCCAAATTATTATATTTTTCCTCGTATTTTTCACAACAAATTTTCAAATTTATTACCTATATTTTATTTTCAATTTTCTGGATTACTTAAATATTTCTGTGGTCCAGTGGAATATTTAGCATAGCAGAATTAATTGTAGCTCTAGTTTTGATTTTTACCAAGTACCTATAACTAAAAACAGTGGGTTACTGGGTAAATGACGTAAAACATAACGTATAATCATCTAGTAATATATTTAGTACCTCTAGTTGTACTTTTTTGAATACGCTACCAAACTGAAAAATAATGGATATTATAAGAGAAATAATTTTATAAGACAAAAACAAGAAAATTTTGCTAACTGAATCCAAATGACTTATTATAATACATATTAAGGCTGTAAGACATAATAATTGAGAAAAGAAAATGTTTACACGTTTTATGATAGACCAAAAAGACTGTAAATAGCGACATTATAATTATTAGAGTAATAGGAACTAATAGTAATGTTGAAGAAAAACAGAATGTAGCGATATAGGTATGTAACTTGCGGACCAAGTATCCGATGTGCCAGGGTTTGATTAATTAGATAAAACACTGTAAAAACAATTACTACCAAATAGTATGCAAAAACTAACACACTTGATTATAAATGAATCGACAGGTGAACAGCTGGTAACTGATCGGACTGACCTAAAATGTAAAGATAAAGTAATAATAGTAATAGTTTTCGACCTAGTATTTTAAAAAAATTACATTTTAAATCAAAATCAAAAACAGAATGATTTGAATTAAATTGCGAAAATTTTAGCAGAGTTTATTTTGAAAGTGAATGTGATTGACTGGACTGTAATGGCCTTGAAAACAATAAATGGAAAAGTTGACTATTTTGGCAAGAAGCTTATTATTGCCAATTTTTTAACTTGTATATACCGGGTGTCAACGAAATTATTAGACAAGTCTTTTTCCCAGAACTTTCTAGATATAAAATTAAGATTTGGAGGACATAATATACAGGGGAAACTGCAAATTTTTCGATTTGTTACATTACTTCAACTATGAAGTTTTAAATGCAAACATTTTTGGATTCCATGCAGAGACTATTTACGGTGCGGTGCGACAGCACTTGTTCGAGAAATGTTTTAGCTCACTTGATTTTTTTTATACCTATTTTTATTTCTGCATCTACAGGGTGTCCATTAAAGAATGGGCCAAACTATTATAGTAGGTTCCTTGAGTGAGAATAAATCATTTTACCTTAGCACCATTTTGGTTCCTTAAAAAGTTATGAACCGTTAAAAGTAATTTTTTTTTATATTTTTTGTTATCTCTATTACTATTAACGCGATTTCATCCAAATTTGGTATATGGCGGTTTTTTGAGCAGCTGAGAAAAGTCGTATTAACAATTGTGGCGAATATCGTAGAGGGCAATGCGAATTCCAAATTTTTTCTTTTGTTTTGGTCATTATTTTTTTGACCATCAACTTTTATAAAAAGTAATATTTGTTTTTAATGCTACGTAAAAAAGGATTACTTATTTTATATCTGTAAAATGCACCGTTTTCGAGAAAAATGCATTTACACTTCCTGTAGCACAATAAAGAGAATTTACCTATGGTAAAGATTAAATTAATAATTAACATGGTACATGATTAAAACTGACAGTAAGATAATTCCGAGGATAATTCAGTATAATAGATAAAACGCAGTTTTTAAGAAGAAAGATTTTATTAATTTAACAAATTAAGCAATTTAAATTAATTAGATAATACAATTGCTAACTTTTTAAGGAAGCAAAATGGTACTGGTATATTCAGCTAAAATGATTTATTTTTACTCAAGGAACCTACTTTAACAGTTTGGCCCATTCTTTAATCGACACCCTGTAGATTGGATGTAAATACAAATTAATGATTTAAGCTTATTTGAAGAGTTGTAAATCCTAAAATAGTAGAAGAAATCTGACGATTCAGTTTTTCTTGGTTTGCACATTCATGGCAATCTAGATGCAGAAAAAAAATAAGTCTAAAAAAGTCAAGTTTGCTAAAACATGTGCAGTCGCACCTTAAATCGTTTCTAAAATCCAAAAATGTAAAAATATACAGGGTGTGGGTAGCGTTTAAAATTTCATTGTTGAGGTCATTTCCGGCGAAACCGGAAATGACAGGAATGTGACAAATATCGGAAAATTTTCATTTTCCCCTGTATATTATGTTCTCCAAATCTCAATTTTATATCTAGAAAGTTCTGGGCTTGTCTAATAATTTGTTGACACCCGGTATATTTATGTATAAATTTTGCAGGCACAATAAAATTATTTTTTTCTTCAAGCGTATTAAAATGTCTAAATTGTGCTACCAAAAACAGAATTAGAAATAGGACATTGTTTTACTAATAACAAAATGTTAATACAGAACGCCACCGTGGTGGAAATTTTGTTACTAGTAACATAATGTTAGTACGGAAAGCCACCAGAGCGGCCGGTGACGCGCTATCTACAAACCATCTGTCATATATTATGTCATTACTCATTATTAGTGGTTATGTTGATATTCGGAGTCACAGGCGCCTGTCGCTGTGATGAGCTAATTTGAATAATTGTACATTTATAATAAATAAATAAAAAAATGTTTGCATTTTAATACGCTTGAAGAAAAAATAGTATATATTACACGGAGTATAGAACGCCTTTTTTTGTATTTCGGCCAGTTTCGCCTCAGCTGCAAATCCTGGGCTCAACACAAAAAAAGCGTGGGTTCTACTCCTAGTAATATAATATACTATTATTCTATTCTTTCTAATTGCAAATTTACAGAAACAATTCCACCCTGCATTTTTTTAAAATTAATCTCAGAACTGCTATAAAACCAGCCATTTATTGAATTCTAAAAAACAAGTTTCTTTAATATTATATCAAGAATCATTGATTTAATTATTATTTAAGAATAACTCTGTAGATTGATTGGTTTCTTCATTAAATATAGAGGCAAAGAGAAAAAGAGGTAATATAAGAGAGAGGCAAAAAAGTTTAAAATATTTAATTATTGGGACTAATAACTTGGCTATTACTAAATGTTCATACAAATTTTATTACATGAACGTATACCTACATATTTTTATTAGTCCTTAGAGTGCACTACATTTCTAACTTTTGGAAATAGTATTGTGTAAAACTGGTATTATTTGAGGCGCTGCTCCTATCCTACATATAAAATATTCATTAATTAGCCAGTACACTATGTCCATGACCCTAAACGTTAATTAATACACCAGCTAGTAATTTAAAAAAAACATCAACCTAAAATATCTTGTAATCCAATTAAAAGAGAGCAAAACGCGGTGTGTATTTATCTACGTAATGCGCAGAATTAATTCATTGTCTGTAGTATGTTGTGGGACGAATAACATTGTTATCTTTATATTTATTCAAATTGGTGCTATTTGGTTAAAATTATGCGTTGGCATGTCTGAATTGTTCGTAAAGGACTCATACAAATCTCTATATTCCAGAGCATTATTGGTTCATGTAGGTATTCATAGCCGGGTCACGTATTTTATTAAAATAATCAGATTTCTTGTGACATGTTGAAAGAACTTCTCTTTTAGGAGGCATCTACACGATAAGCGTAAAACGAGCACTTGTGTAATTTATCTTCATACACAATGATTTTTTATTAAATTCTTTTTGAAAACAATAATTTCTGAATCACATGAATGGATGAGTTTAACCTGTTTAACAAGGCTCAGGGAAAATAGAAGTAGGTAGTAAAATAACTTTTTTGTTTCAGGTGAGTTCATATAAAGCTTCATCCTAACTTGATGGTAAGTTAATTGGTAATGGTTTATAATACAATTAGTATATTTGCGTCGGTTTTAGTTTATCTGCGCTCTGCGGTAAAAGCAATCATCTGTTTCGAATGGCGTGTTTTCATATTAACAGAAACACACAATTTCAGACGACTGTCATTAGCATATTAGCACGAATATGAATAGAAATATTCTTGAAAAGTCAACTAAGATGTCATAGGTAATTAAAAGAGTTATAACATTACACACCGCCATCAATAGCAGCGGGCAATAATCACCTCTAGCTGGTAATGGCAATGGGACGTAATATTCATTACCAACCGCTGCTGCATGGAGATCTGTAAAATATATTTGTGTCTAATAAAAAATTAAGGCTAGCTTCTTTTGCATCTAATTTGCGTGGTTCGAAAAACCTTTAAGGTTTTTCGAACCAAAACAAAGTAACTAACTGTATTACATACAGTCTTTGATGTATAAATTTTAATACCATTTATAATTAGTTACATAAAGTCGATCAAACTTTCGCAATGTACAGGGTGATCATTTTAAGTGCCTCACTCGATTTTCCTGCTTTATTCTTCACCTAGGAAATAAAATCAAAAACCATACTTGTGTACTTTTTTCCGAGGAATCCGATTCCGAAAAGATAAAAACAATTGAATGTCATAGAAAAAAGTTATGGCCGAAAAACTGAAAAAGCAAAAAATATACACCCTGTATATTAATGCGGAAATGGATATGTGACATTTCACTGATTGTAATTGTGTATCAGATACATATTTTTCACTTCCGGTTTGACCGGAAATTGCTTTAATTTTTTTATTTTAGGTGATACACCCTGTATATTGAGCTCAGTTTAAAGAACATTTCTTTCCGAATTCAGCAATATATAACATATTATCATTATCTTTCATATTTAATAAGATATTGGGGTTTAAATTTAAAATAACACAAATATATGTTATGAAATAAAATCATCCATGAAAACAAACAAAAGCATTTAAATTATTTTTTATTTACTTCAAAAACTAAAGAATATAAGTTATTATGCTATATCTTCTTTTTGAATTTTTTTCCTAGGTGAAGAATAAAGCAGGAAAATCGAGTGAGGCACTTAAAATAATCACCCTGTACCTGGTAGTTTGATTATTTTAGTAAAGCCACTCAGTGAAATGGTAAAATTACATTTCTAAGTTCTCTAGAGACGATATCTTTTATATATTTCTGACGCATTATTGTAAAAACTTGAATATTTATTGAAAATCTCCTTTATTTATTCGTACAAACTTTGCCTTCAAAACCACCGACCAGTAATTGGATAAGTTTCTATTTTTAACATTTTCCTCACAGACTAATTACAAATGTAATTTAAATTGAGTAGATAGCTGTATTTAGATTGTCAATCAATTCCAGCAATACGTCGAATTTTCCATTTTCGCTTACTAGTATCAGTTGCTTCACTCCGCCAGTATATCTATACTCCAGTATCTAAATCAATAAGAACGAAAATTGAATTCGAGCTTTATGACAATAATCATCTTCCTTGAAGATTGTGATATAAATTTACAGTTATTCTTTTCCTTAGAAATAAAAGACACTGTTAAAAAACAAACACAAAGTACATTTGGCTTTGATGAAACAACTAGTGCTTGAGGAGGGAGGGCAGCAAATGTGACAGTAAGTGCCATTTGATTGTATTTAACGCATTAGACACTATTAATTAAAGGACTGTAGCTGATTTAGTGCAATTAAATGTTAAAATATGTTGGTGTGAAAAATATGCTCAAAATTAAAAAAAAATGTTAACAAACCGATCCACGACTAAAGAACATAAGTAACAGTCGACCAATGTCAAGAATTGTCATCCTACTAAAAGTTCAAGTTTGAGTGTAATAAACATTCCTATTCTACCAATTCTACTGAAGAAGGGTTTGCTGTGTGGGAGTGGTCGAAAATATTTGATAAAAACATGGGCTCATAGATGAAAAAATTCCGTCCTTCTGAGTTTCGAAGGAACTCTAAAGGAACATGAAGAAAAAACCGAGAAAAAAACAGCAATAAAAAATAACGTATAAAAATGATTTGTATTTAAAAAATAGTAGAGAGAAAAAGAAGATACACGGATGTGTTGAGCTAAAAAAAAAAAAAGAAGTAGCGGTTCAAAAAATACTACCAGAAGTTGTTAAAACAAGAGGGTAGGAGATGAGATGAAAAGCAAGAGTACAGGAGATGAGAAGAGATAAAAATATTCTGAAGATCTTCAACCTCCTGACATTTGTGCTTCTCATAAAAAGTTGTTCCTAAAGAGAAAAATTTATGTCCTTGATCTCTAACAACAAATTTATGAGCCATGGTCCTATAACTGAGTTAACTAATAGTTCAATAACATTAAATTGAAGCATCCTCTCGGCTTCAATAGTTAATCTTCTTGGGCTTTGTGGTTTATAATGAGGCAGCAGTCTGAATGGAAAAATGCATATTATGTTAATTTTGCAAAACAAATCAAACTTTCATCCGATTGAAATGGTTTTTGACGTGATTGTATGTGATGGAATATTACGAAACCAGTAACTTCATCTACGGTATTCCCTTTGCAATTTGCAAAGCTAGGTTCCCTAGAAGATACTTCTTTTGAGCTGCTATCACTACTTTTAACACAAAATTCATCACCAAGTGATCATCAGACCGATGATGGTATCGCTCCAATCGATTGAAATTACGAACACGCAGAAAGTATACCATTAAATTAATCTTTTAATTATCTGCTAAAGATAAAGTATAAACAAAAGAAAATATGTTTGTCATTGTTTCCAACATTCATGATGTTTTATTGAACTGACCTTCCATAATCTATGTAAACTGGACTCGATAAAACATCAAGTCATGCAAACATTTTTCTTTCTTCCTAATGTTCAAATTGACTATGCCGTTTAAGTCAAACAGAATACATGTATATGTAAATAATAGCCAGTCATAGACGTTTGTTTGCGGTTGTAATGGGGATCGAAACAGTTTCTGACAAAAAATATCCAATGCAAATTTACGACAACGTGGATCAAAGTAGCTGTATTCCATTTTATTATTTTTATCGTATCATTGAAAATTAAGTTTCCTTTAAGTTAATTCTTTATTGATAATTATAAATATCATAACATTACAACATCTTCACAATAACTTAGTAGCACATAATACGTTAGTTACAATATATAATACTTTGGTTGCCATATCATAATACCCTAGATACGAATTTTATGTTAATTATAAACTTTGACGTGAATATTTTGACAGTTCTCAAATTTCAATGATACGATAAAGCTTTGAATGTAACTCGATTATTAGCGATTTAAACCATCTCGGACAATGCCAGGCGACTCGGCTAGCGCCTCGTCACCTGGCAACGTCTTCGATTATTATAAATCGCAGAATAATCTCGTTACATTAATAGCTATACTGATACTAAAACGTAAACGAGACAAAATAGGATTAGCTGAATAATAATAAACTTATTCTATGTTCATTCATTAAATAATGAGAAAGACTATTCTTACGATACTAGCGTCGGAAATATTTAAACGGAAATATATCATTAAATCAAGCCTTTATTATTGCATTAAATTAACAAAATATGTATTG
This sequence comes from Rhagium mordax, assembly GCA_963680705.1. Classification (NCBI taxonomy): domain Eukaryota; kingdom Metazoa; phylum Arthropoda; class Insecta; order Coleoptera; family Cerambycidae; genus Rhagium; species Rhagium mordax. Next base: position 63,671,208 of record OY796659.1, on the reverse strand, counting down.
TGCTTGTCAAGGTTTAAAGCCACATCAAAAGATTTTTAGTAGTTAGTTTAGTAGTAGCAAAGATCATTGTAGTAGTTATTTAGTAAATTAGAATGTCCAAAATGAATGCAATAGGGAATTTTTTTTTTTTTAAACAAAATCGTTAAATAGTCTAAAACGGCATTTTTAATTTCAGTTTTTCGCGCGATAACGCTAACCGCCATGATTTGTTTGGGCGTGACGTCACTATTATAGTAAACACAGACAGGTACGCTTTATATGGTATTATAATTAGTTTCCTGTTTAAATTGACTAATAGGTAATGAGTTATAATCTCTATCAATGGTGTGGTGCCGAATTGCAAAAGTACAAATATGAAAACACCAGAAAAGTTGTTTATTAAAGTGCCGAATGATATTACAATGAGAAACATTATTTGGGTTAAACTAAAGTTGTAAGAAGAGTTGTAAGAGAGAATTATTTAAAGATCATTTCGACGTAAAATGCACTTGTATCTTGTATCAATTAAAAGAAATAAGAAAACGAAAATGAACCATATTAAACATTCAAAGCGCAGGCGCAAATCGGGGAGAGACAACTAGATGTTCTGGCTTGAAACTCCCATAAGAATGTATATAGTACTTACATACAAAATGTCTTTGTAAAATGTTCAAATTAATAATTTGGAACAAATGTGTGTGCAGAAAGAAATACTTGATTCCCCTTTGACCACATGAATCGATAAATTCTACTGAAAAGTTGATATGAAATATTGTAAAATAGAGTTTGTTGAATTGTGGGCAGTTTCAAATTGCCCGCCATATTTTCCTGCACAAGTTCCGCCAGTATTTTGACAGCGCACGGCGCGGAATGAATAAAAAGTCAAACAAACTAACAAAACATTTCGAAAAATCGGTGAAAAATGCCCGGAGCATTTTTGCTTCACAACAAACTTTGCTAATCGCTTCACAACAATTTCAATAATTACCAAATCTTCAACGTCAAAATTCATATTCGACAGATGACATAAACTTCCGTTCTACTGTACTGCGCATGCTCCTACTTTTTTTATAAATCCTTGGTGGAAGGCGAAAATGCGAATTATTAATATGGTCCATTATTGTCATAAAATGTCAGTGTTCGTATATTAGAGATTATAGCTTTGTTTGTCATCAAAGTTTAGTGCAGAAAAGTGTAGGTTTAAAAATGTACAAAATGTTAACTAGTGCAGATGTGTAATTCTATAACAAACAACTTTAGAGTGGACGTACTCTTGTCAGAAAATCAACATAACCTATAAATAATAGCAATAATAGATTCACTACCAGTATCTTCACTCTCATCATTAAATAACTGACAAAATCACATTATTTCAATTCATACCTCTGTCAGACAACCCGTTTCAGTAAATCTCAAACTTCAAACCACAGAACAGCTTCAAACTTCAACTCAGGTGCCTGCGCTGCACTATCGACACTCGTTACACCTCCTCAGGAGTCAGTGTCAAAAGTGCAAGAAAGTGTACACTATACTGTTATACCAAACGGCTAGCACTGTCTGCACTAATTTATAACAAACGACTTATTGGCAAAAAGTGTAAAAAAGTGTACACTAGTGGCTGATGACAAACAAAGCTTATAATAAGAGTTTGTAAATAATATTCCAAAACACCGTAAATCAATGAAAAACAAATAAATTTTTTGTATGTGTAAGTTGAAAAACAATATGGAGGATTATATTGAATATAAAATAATAGGTTCAGTTAAAAGAATCCGAATAAAGCCAAATTGCAAACCATCCAGATTCGATTGATTGTCAAACTGATAGGAAACGTTTGGTTAACCTTTTATAATCTGTGCTTTTAGTTTGCTATAATAGTGACGTCACATAAGAAACCATCATGGCTCTCCATGCACAGAGACCATCGTATTTTCATTATTCCACAATTAATTTTTCATAGTACCCTAATTTTTAAGTACAATCCTGAACATATTGGGTAAACAATCGGCGAACAGCCTTCCACAGGGATTCATATTATAGTTTTTATTTATGTTTATAAATACGGAAAGGTTAAACAGTTATATTTGCATATTTTATTCTAACGGTTTATCTCTTCTATGCGTCTATGGGCTAGTTGTTAATTGCTATTGATTAAGATAGAATCAAGTCGACATAATCTCATTAACATTAGCTGGCATATACATAGTAGATCAGACTGTCGATAACATCAATCAGTCACGGGTACCTACCGGATTTAACGTTTAATATGTTGTTTGAAAAGAATCGAAAAAAGTTATTAATAATGGGCTAATTTGTTGTTATTGCTTAATGTTATTCCTATTCGATCTAAAAATAGCAGTAATAAAAAGTTTTAAGGTCACTGATTAATTCGCTCAAACACGTTACTTTCACATACAATTTTAGCATAGACGCTGGAGAATAACCTTAGTCAGATATTGATTATTGAATAACACTGAATTTCGAGGAATTTAAATGGGACACGCTGCAGAATTTAATTAATTGAAAATTTTGCGTCAAAATTCATTTTATAATGTTTCATATTTTAAAATGGTGCAATTGTGCAACTGAAATGAATGGATTTTTAAATCACAAACCAAATTTTCCTTTTGCGCCAGGAACTGCAATTCTTTACAAGGAAACTTCAGATCACTTGAAAATAACAATCAATCATGTGGTTTCCGTAAATAAAACTGTAGTCCCCATTATTGAAATAATGAAAATGACAAATAGACTACGGAACTAATTAAGGATATCAGCATGTTTTTAAATACGAGTATGATTGATTATGTAAATGAATGACTAATTTTGCGGTTTTCATTTAATAAAAAAATAACTGCATGGTGTCCATCTAGATACATATAAGATAGACATTTGAAGACCTTGAGGTGGTACATTTCAAAACGTAGTTTTTAACAGAAGTAGAAACTACGTTTTAGAATGTGAATGTGCCTCCAGTGTATACAAAGGGTGTTCCATGAAAGAGGTAGCCGTTTCATTTTTATAATTAATTCGATGAATAAATAAACAAAACAGAAGTGTTTTTTTTGCATATATTATTTATTCAGATTTATGGCATTTACGTTGACAACAATATCATTCAAGCGACCGTTTATGCCTCTTCGGCAATATATACTCTCTTAACGAAGTTTTCCACCACATCATAGCATAATTGTGGAGCTCTATAGAAGATCAAGATCAGGAAACTTTAGTGATCAATATTCAATGTTTCGTTAGCTGTGTTGCTGTGTAACACTTAACATAGTGTATCGTCCTATTGAAACCACCTGTCATGCAATCATTGATTTGTTGTGGAAAAAAAATCGGTATTATCATTTTTTTTTTTAAAAACGTCAGCTGCAACCATTCTCCAATAGCCAGTTACTGGGCATGATCTTTTGGCTTCAATTTTTTATTCAATTGAAATTTGTACGCAGGATAATGACAAACTAAATTCGGTGGTATGTGGTTTCCAAGAGGTTCACTTGTTTTGCACAGTGTTTTATGGAGATGGTGTCTATAGTTACATTTTCCAAGTTGGATTGTTCGTTTAGCAGGTACCAGATGGTGATCGACATACTGTCCTACATGACCTGTAGAGTATCAACTTTTACAGACCACCCCAATAGAAATGGTAATTTCAGATCAGCTACCTCTTGTTGGAACACCATTATTAAATACAACCTAACCTCAAAGCAAATCAACATGTCAAAAATAAATGAAACAAAAAAATTTTAAAGCACTCTAAAGAGATATCATTTCCGTTTTGATGCAACGGTTCTATGCATACAATTTGCAATTATTATTGTGTCACACTAGCTATTTAACGTATTATCAGGCATATTGTTTTAAAGGTTTTTTTATCGGTGCTGATACCACTATACAAAATACTATAATTATCCAGATATCTCATTGCCATAAACTTATTAAGGTCTTTTTTATTTACAAACTTGATCAGAATAATAAACTAGTTCATTCATTTCAATAATTGTAATCATTTGTTCGACTTTTTCGCACTTTTGTTAATATTTACTTCTTATTTATTTAAACCAATTTAAATTTATTCGACCTACAGGGCTGGTTTCTGTTGGATAATAAATATTATAGGTTAGTCGCAATAGACGAAAACCTTTGTTTAATTTAATTGCATATTCATAGAAACGTAATTACTTATTTATTAGCCCTTATTGTGTTGACAGGTCGACTATCATTTGAACCTGCGCCTCACTTGCTACCGTATCACACGTTTCAGACCTGCCTACATTTTATATTAATGACTTTTGGTTTTTATTACCAATGACCGGTTTCAACGATGTTGCCGGCTTTATTTCATTTCTCTGACCCCTTCCAACAGATTAAGTGGCAACTTAATTTGTTTATCAATCATTAATTAAATGTTCGTAAATTACTGGGCGGCTCATTAGATTTAGAAATTAATGATCAATTTTATTCGTTAAACCTTTTTTTATTAATCTGCGTTTTTATGGAACCTCGTAAAATAATTAATTTAATAATTATTGGGCAATTAAAATTTTGCTTAGTACGCTTTTTAATAATGTTGGGATATTTTTTAATTGCAATGTTGGGATGTAATGCCTGCTCCTTTTTTGTATAATTAAATTTGAGAATGCCGGCGCCGAGACAAAACCATTACGATACATCGAAAGGAATTGAATATTGAAGAAACATATGGAATCTGCTAAAATTAGTTATTAATGTATTGAAGAAAATACAACTGCTCACGTCTTGAAAACAAAAATGCAAATGCGAATCATTATTGTTGGAAGCCAGTGTTTGCGCTTACTAGGACAAATAAATGAATACTCATGGCACAGGCAAGTTTATTTTGTATATTTTTATTTTAAAACAGAAGACATTTAGAGGGAAATTAGAATTTTAGAGTGATGTAATCGGGAAGTTGAATTTTTTTTGTTTTTTGTTTTATACATGCAAATGAGTCGAAAACCGAAAAAATTAGCAAATTCGGGCTGGGGTTTCGCGAGAAAAGTGCATAAAAGTGCATTTTTTATGCATTTCGAGTGAATCGCTACACTATTTTTTAAATATCTCCGGCTCTATTGGTCGTAGAAAAATTTAAAAGGAACTAAAATGCTCGTAAATGAACAGCCTATCAAACTGTTGGAGTATACAGATATGTCCAGGATGCTTCGAACACGAAAGGGATTGGGACGAATATACGAGTGGCCGACAACTCGCCTCAGTTCGAAATGTGTACAAGGAGAAGGGCAGCTGTGGCCACTGGCCACTCAGTACTCACTGCTCAGCAGTCGGCTCGGCTGTTGTTAATATCTCATTAACCGTGATGTAGAACTCATGTCTGAAAGATATTTGATTTACGTATTTTGGAAATTTTTCTAACTTCGATAATTCATCCTAGATAGGATTAATTATTGTAATTTCACACGGTTTCATTCAGGGTCGATCCACAATTTCCAACCTTACGTGTATCACACAATTTATCTCTACAGTCGTTGATGAGGGAAGTCAGGTAGACATCATCTACACTGACTTCTCCAAGGCGTTCGATAGACTTGACCATGCTTTGTTATTAAGGAGTCTTGATGAAGTTGGACTATGCACAGGTCTATTAAATCTCTGCCAGTCTTACCTTAAGGACCGTTCTCAATTTGTGCAATATCGGGGCTTCAGATCTAATGCATTCCCTCAATCGTCAGGTGTTCCCCAAGGATCGATCCTGGGACCTCTTTTCTTCATAATTTTCATTAACAATATTGCCAGTGGTATTAATGTTCATTATCTTCTGTACGCAGATGACCTGAAATTATATTGCAGGATTACTTCCATTTCTGATTGTGAGAATCTTCAGAATAATCTTGCGATCCTTGAAAGTTGTGTTGTTGTGTCTTAATAATAACCTTCCCCTTAATCCCAGTAAGTGCAAAGTTATGTCTTTTCATCGCAAGAAATCTGCAATTTTGTTTGATTATATACTCAGTAATGAAGTTCTCGAGAGGCCTGATTTCGTTAAGGACTTGGGGGTCTTCTTTGACTCTGGGCTTACTTTTTCACACCACATTGATACATGTTTAACTGGTGCATATAAAAGTCTTGGTTTTATTGTTCGAAATTCTAAAGATTTTAAAAATATTGCAACATTGCGTCTACTGTATGTCACTTTTGTGAGACCAAGGCTTGAGTATGCTTCAGTTATATGGAGTCCTATATACACAACATACATAACAAGAATTGAAAGAGTTCAAAGAAGATTTTTCAAATCAGCGGTTTTTATACTAGATGGAGTCTATCCCATTAGAGGTACTCTACAAGAGCTTTTTCTTGAACGATTTGATTTGCAGAGTCTCTTCACTAGGCGTACAATGCATTCAGTGGTGTTTCTTTTCAAATTAATTCATTACATCATAAAGTGTGAATCTATCATATCGGAAATTAAATATCATGTTCCTAGAATTAATGGCAGGCATAACAGCTTATTTTTATTACCTACTGCACGCACTAATCTTATCACAAAATCGCCTTTATATCAGATGATAAATAATCATTGTAATGTTGAAAACATAGTAGATATTTTACTTTGTAGTTTGAGTGATGTCAAAAAATGTTTTTTATAAACTGTGACAAAATGTATTTGCTGTCCTGTTTTTAATTTTATTTTTTTTTTTTAGGCACATTTTCCGTTTTTGTTTCTTTCTTATTTTGGTTTACATTTGTAGTGTATTTACTGTGATGTATAGTCTTTTAATTGTATTCTGATTTGTAACTTGTTTTTACTTATCCTGTAATTGGGCCTTAGCCCGTTGGATATTTTATTGCAATAAATAAATAAATAAATAAATAAATAAATTTTAAAAAAAATCTCAAAACACATTTAAATATTTCCATTGTTTGTTTTTTCGCAACGAAAATGTGATTCTACAACATAAAATTAATTGTCGCTGCACCTCGAGTGTTGCAGGTGTAAAGACTTAAACATAATTAAAAAAATTAGAGATAAGAAAATGGAATAAGAAATAAGAGAAATAATTATTCCAAGTTTTAAATAGGTACACACTCGGGTACACAATACTCAGCGCGATAATATATTAGTGCTTATTCGATTTAAAATTCAACTGTTCAAATTGCTCCTTGGTTTTCGGATATTATTATTTGTTAATTCTATTCCATATGTTTTATTTCTTATTTCTTATCTCTTATTTTTTTCATTGTGTTTAGGCCTTAATAAAAATTATTATAAAATAATCCAAACAAGAACAGTATATGCGAGAGCCATCGGCTACAGCGCGGAGATCCACGATTCCCAGCACTGTGTCCGTATGCCTACAACGGGCACAAGTAAATCGCGCAACCTAATACCCATGTTCGAACCTCCTCGGTCTTTACTGTATAGTAGGGCCAAAAAGAGTAGTCAGTAAAGTCAGGGGGAACTAGTTGTGGTTTTCATCTCTGGTAGGCGGATAAAACTTGATATATTTTTCTCAATTATATGGGATTATATGGTAAAAAAAGCTGCCGCTTCTGTATTCCATAACAGCTAAATACTTTGAAGAATTGCCGGTGAATGTTTTGATTTACTGACTACTCTTTTTGGCCCTACTATAGTTACATTAAAAGTGCATCCTAACTTCAAAAAATCCAAGTGTCTCACTTTATTTTTTTTTACAAATTTTGCAATAAGTGGGGTAAAAATCGTCTGATCTTTACGAAAATCGGAGAAAATATATATTTTCATGCAGTAAATGATTAAATTAAAGAAAAAAAAATTATTTTTACTGTCACAGTTGAACGTTTTCGAAAAAAATTAAAACGCTTTCCATTTAATGCAAAATAGTCGTAGATTTTTTTTTCTTTAAACGACGTTTTAACTTGATAAACAGATTCTGGTATATGTTCGCAAAAAAGTACATAAAAAGTAAAAGACCTACTCTTAAAAAAAAAAAGTTTACCACGATCATTTTGCATTAAATGGCGTTCTATTTTTTTTCGAAAATGTTCAATTAATTATGATCGTAAAAATATATATATTTTTTTAATTTAAACACGTTTATAGCATGAAAATATGTATTTTCTCCAATTTTCGTAAAGATCAGAAGATTTTTACCCCACTTATTGTATTCTTAGTAAAAAAAAAAATAATAAATTGAGCAACTTGAATTTTTTGAGGTTAGGATGTAGGTACCTTGAAAGTAATTATACCCCAACAGTTTGATAGGTTATTCATTTATGAGCATTTTGTTTTTTTTTTTAATTTTTCTACGACCAATAGAGCCGGAGCTGTTTAAAAAATAGTGTAGCGATGCACTCGAAATGCATCAGAAATGCACTTTTATGCGCTTTTTTCGCGTAGCCCCAGCCCGATTTTGCTTTTTTCGGTTTTCGACTCATTTGCATGTATAAAAAGAAAACAAAGAAAAAAAAATTCAACTTCCCGATTACATCACTTTTCGTCAATTGTTTTGACCAATTTCCCTCCACTAATACGGTCATAGCTACTCATAACATCGATTTGATCAAAAACTACTTTAAGACCTTCATTAGAACTTCATTAAATCTTGCAGCAAAAACTGAATAGGTAATTAAGTTAAACAGTAAACAAAATTGAAATAGGTACCTATATTTGATTTGTATTCCCCATTCTGTTTTATAGTGCTACGTCAATTTTGGTGCTATTTTTCTAAACAACTTGGTGTTTATACTGTTTATCTGTTGTTAAAAAAGATGTTCTAAAACTTGTAGGAGATTTAACGTAGTATAAAGCTGTTGCCGACTGTAAATGGATTGACCTTGGATTTTTGCTCAATTGTGTCGGCGCTAGCTATTGTCGTTCATTTTTAAAATGGCACTCATATTGTTCCTCCATCTTTATAGAATCAACAATTATCACTCATATATAATTTGTTTGAAACTGACGTACAAAATTAATTAAATAAAAATCTCAATAAATCTATGAGAAATAATTATATAATATGCAATAATATAAATAAACATCGTTTTTTTTTTAATTTATTTTCGCTTTTGCAAAACCAATGATGTGTAGGACGTTTCCAGGCCTTCTTCCATGTCGATTGTTTTGAGTGCTTGACGTTCCTACCATCCTGTGATCTTTTTCGGAAGCATCAGGCGATTACAATGATAAGATAATCGAAACGCCAGAGAATCAAAATAATCAGCGCGAAGAAAAACCTGGAAACCATTTTATAAACCTGGAATCGACGTGGAAGAGGACTTGGAAACTACTCTTCAAATAATGTTAGTAATCATCAAAAAGGCCATCATCTACTGCTTGGACATGTTTATTGTTATATCGATTTCCTTTCGAGGAATAAAATATTTGATCTTCATCAATAGTGGTAATGATTTCGCTTGCAAACCCATTGTGGCCGTTATATCATCTAGTTTTATGGTAATGGATGTCAAACCCTTTGGAGATAGACTTTAACTCTAAATCCGTAGACACAAGCAGAAACGACTAAAACTGTAACTGTTTCTACTTTCAAAGTAAAATATGGTGAAGTTTTTTTTAAAAAGTAAAAAAATTGAAAAGCCATATCCGTTATTTGCGATAATTAGTTATACCTACCTGATTTTAACTGTTGATTAAATAAATAATTAATTTAGTTTACAATAAGTTGTCACATAGCATCAAAGACAATGTGTCATCACGCAACGCGACGGTTTTTCCGTGAAACTGACACAATTCGTTGCTATAGGATATTTTGTAATGTTACCTAGAAAATTTCAAAACTCAAATGGAAGTCGACAAAATTTTGCTGTATGGGTAATATTTTAACAAAATAGGTATATTAATTTGATACATTTTGTAATTCAAAAAAATTCCTCTTAAGTGAATATTCCGGTTGAAAAAATTTAATTAAATAGAGATTCACTTTCATAGATTTTATTGGAAAATATCAATTTGCATAATTATAGTTCAACGTCTGTTATGCATTTGGTAAAAACACTTGTTTAAATTATGCCCTTCTGCCCCTCTATAACCCCACTACAGCGCATTGTCTGATCTTTGCAGTATAGCCATTAACATAGAGGGGTGGCAAGTATCATTAGTGGGCTGGTCTCTTGAGTGGTCGACAATAAGGCTTCTGTTGAAGGCGGTCTACCACGTGTCACGTATGTGAACTGTTTCACCCGAGTAATATGGGGAGTCTCAAGTGGTTACTTTAGATACTTATATATCCAATGCATTTGGTCAAGTGTACCACTAAGAACCGATGAGTTTTACCTTTATGGTCGAGCGGCTCTGTTTTTTGACAATTTTGACACGCAGGATTTTTGCCTACTCTTTTAATATAGGGAAGAAACGTTCTATGACTTAAAAGAAGTCATGAGGTGTATGGTATGCTAACAATTGGGTTCGATATATGGCATGAAGAAGAACTGAAAAGTTTGGAAGAGACGTATATTTACACTGATTTTAAATATCTAGGTTTCATGTAAATTGGGTAACGACTTGTATTATTTTGTCATCAGTCGTAATGTCTAAAACTTAATTTTGGTAATTTTCAGAATACATATTCATTAATTAAAGACCCCAATTCCTCGAATCCTATTCTTTATTTTTGGTTAACCCTCCTGTATTTTCATGGTCTGCTAATGCGGAACTGACGGAAATGTGATACTGCGTGCAGCGCACCTTTCACACGTGCCGAAAGCCGGCCCTGGCTTACCATCCAAAAACTAACATTTTATCAGCTTTTAGCTACTATCTATTCTGTAATAGACATAAATTTGATTATAACATTTGTGATTACATTTATTTCCATATTGATTAAATAATTTAGGCGATTTAATTAAACATATAAAGGTAGACAGAAAAATAACATTAATTATGAGATTCATGTTCCATTATATTGTGGAAATGTATTTATGAAATCATTATTAATAGATTTAATTAATGAATTACTATACAGTGAGTACGTAAAGGTTGGAATAAATTCCTGAAATCGTTACAAAGCAAGTGAGAAGAATTCGCTCAGATACTTCGATTTTTAAATGCATTTCTCAATTGTTTTATGTAAAAATAAATTGTTTTTCAAATATTTTTAAAAAATTATTACATCATCGGCATTTTATTTAAATGGCAACCCTCATTTTGAAAAGTGTCATTTGAAGAGCACATTTTTTGGCATACAGATTCTGCAGCAAATAAAAAAGTTGAGAAATGCATTTAGAAATCGATGTCTCTGTCGAATTTTTGTCACTTGATTTGTAACGATTTCAGGGAATTTATTCCAACCTTTACGTGCTCACTGTGTATTATTCACATTTGTAAATACCTTAATTTTTAATGGAAGCGAAAATTAATGACCTATAGAATTCTATTCAATAATTATTCATTTTCATTTTGATCGAAAATTGTTGTAAATGAATATTCCATCTGATGTTAGTTACATACCTACTATGTAGTTTCACAACATTTTTAACGAGATTTTTAATTTCTACATAAATATTTACCTTCGAATTTCTTTTTAAATCTTTTTTAAATTTGGTCATTTCTGGGTTGTTTTCCTCGTTAGTTATTTTGAATTCTTGACGATAATGTTAAAGAAATAAGTTTTTACAATAAATCCGAGAATAAATCATTTGTTAGTCTTAAAAACAAATAATGAAACGTTACAGTGTTACGTTTTTTGGCACTTACATTATTCTCTTTACTTACGTTAGAAACAATTTCTTATATTTATTTGCTTTATATTACAAAATTGTACTTTGTTTACGTTTTGTACTTCGCCCACGGTTTCAAAGAAAACAAGTGTATTTATCACAACAGTTCTGTCTGATTCTGTATTAATCATTATTTCCTACTCACACAGTTGACATTTATATAATCCATTTATAATTATTGTATTAAAATTCATGTTAATTATTCTAAAAATTAACACTAGTTGATGTGTTTGTGAAAAAAAAAGAGAAAATAAATGCAAATAGTAAATTGTCAAAATTTATCTGGAGAAAGGGATCGCGATCGTTTTTTTAAAAGAATTACATTATTCAGACAAATAACCTACCATTAAGACCTTGCATCGAGAGAAAATAAATTACAATATAAAGGTTTTTTAAATAGCCCATTTTGCAACTGAAAAAGTTGTTTATAAAATATCTAGAGCTTCCCTGACGCCATAGTTAATTAAAAAAATGTAATTAGTGTTTTCATAGTACTGTGAAACTTTCCTAGAAGTTTTTTTAATATACAATTGCTTCGCTTTACTTTACTTATTTAGTAATAGTAAGTTGGTGCGGTGCCCAAACCAGTTACTGACACAAAAAGGTGTATTTTGTAACTAACAATAAATTTAAAGGTCTGTTAAAATTCATAAATAGAGACCAATCAGGTGCAGATTTTAAAATTTAACGACATGTTTTGATTTTAACAGTTGCATTAAATGTTACAGAATAGGCCCCAATGTTAATGTTTTATAGACAGATAATTTATCCTAAGAATACAAATAATTGGTTTTTGATTTTTGAAAATTTTGCATGATAACTATATATCTTGTAGAACACCCTGTACATTTCTGTATTTTATTGTTCGTTGTGAAATTCTGATATCAGCGATGTCATAACTTGATATTTATTTAAAAAAAAAGGCGTCAAAAATGGGGAAAATGTGAAAAACATAAGTAGGGCCCTGCGAGATTTTATTTTTGATGCTTATTGAAAGTAGTGATTGGATTTGATGCATGGACTCGTTTTATGTCACTCCAAGTACCTACGTAAACTTCTTAATTAGATAAGCGTGATTCCCCTCAGATTTTGTATTTTTTAAAATTAATGGAAAACAATTAAATTTTATTAACTTATTTTAATTAAGAACATATTTTTTTGCACTATAAAAAATTGTATATTTTCAGCTTTCAGCAGCACTGCAAACGTAAATGTCCAAATAAACTATTTTTAGTAGATTACCCCTCTATGACTTGAGAGGTAAGTTGTGCTTGTGGGCGGTTAATGATGACAGTGCTAATTATGCAATTTGGAGTGAGTCTGACATCGTGGTTACTGTCACGTCTGTCCTTCATAAAGCGCCGGTCATTCAATTTTTTATTTATTATATGCACGATACTTTTTATTCATTGAAGTATAAACATCGAACCATTGAAACTTTATTCATATCCGTTCTTTTATGTGGTTTGGGCAAATGCTTCGTTGTACTACATGGGCGTCGTTAGAAAGTAATTCAGGGGAGAGCTAAAATGTATTTATAGTATTATTAATAGCTGCTTAATTTTCGCCCAATATTTTTTGTGCGCTTTTAAATCGTAAAATATTCGACGTCACCGGTCGTGTTTTTCAACCGTTAAGATTAAAAATTGTCAGATCTCAGAGTGTATTGGTTGCAGGCAATGCTTGTGCGACGTCGTCCCTCAGCCTCAGATTGTATTTGTAGACCAAAAATTATAGGTACTATTTTCACTGGTGAGCTTCTGCTGTTTGTTACTTCACTTGTGGTTCTCATTGGAGATTATACTTCGCATGTCTAAAGAACTTTCTATATAATACACTGACTACCAAAATTAACGCACCATCCAAAATTTACCATGATTTTGAATTTGATTTTTTTCTAAACCGTTTGTCTGATTTTAACTCTTCTGGAATATACAGCCGTTCAGATTTTAATTAAGAATAATTTTTTCTTTAAATATAGAGCGTAACAATAAAGCTATATGTTTTCTTTCAAAAATTCGAAACACCCTGTGGGAATCACCAGCAGCAAAACTAATTCCAGTTCAGACCCAATTGTAGCTTCATGTTTTCTTAACATTTGCTTTCTTATCTTTGCTATTAAAGGAGTTATACCGAGTGGGGAAAAAATAAACAATTTTTGTTTCTTGGTTACTTAACCGATTCAAAAAAACTTGCCATCATTAGATGGGAAATTTAGTAGGCTACAAAACCTATAGGTCAAAATGGTAAATGTGAAAGAATCAAAATGTTAGAATTCTTTAAAAATTCATGTTTTTCTATCCTCGTTCTTAATTAAGATCTGATTGAACTAAATCTAAATAAATTGGTTACGAAAATTTGACCAATTAAAAATGTCTGTTCTGACGCTTTTAAGGCCAGTCCCCTGTAATAGTGTGGTCAGAAATTAGGTGAATAGGCAGACAACTTTTCAGCTGGTCGTAATGTCATAATTACTGAACCTATTTAGGTTTTCCACAACTACCCTCAATAATTTTAAATGTATGCTTTTAAATAGCGTTTACTAGCATTTTTAATTGGTCATGTATATGACTGATGGTGGAGATGGTAGCGTACCTGCCTCTCACTCAAAAGTCCCGGGTTCGATTCCCGGTCGTGGCAATGGAAAATACTGTGAGAGGGATTTTTCCATTATACACGGATATTGGATGTGTGTCCCTTGTCTTTAAATGTGTAGCCCCCTCCCGCACAAGGCTCTTCTGCCTTCTGGGATAAGGGGGGGTCGTAATTACATGTGGTGTATTATTATTATTATTATATCTTCATAATCATTTAGCTCCGTCAGATTTTAATAAAGAACGAGGATATAGAAAAACATACATTTTTAAAGGTGTGTGCCATTTTGATTTTTTTACGTGTACCATTTTTAACTATAGGTTTTGTAGTATACTTAATTATCTATCTAATGACGCCAAGTTTATTCGAATCGGTTAAGTAAAAAAATCATCCAAGAAACAATTTTTTTCCACTTGGTATATCTTATTTAATAGCGAAGATAAAAAAGTTTACCAAAAAAGTAAATGTTAAAAAAAGATGACCCTACAATTGGGTCTGAACTTACGTTTAATTTTGCCTCTGGCGATTCCCACAAGGTGTTTCGAATTTTTGAAAAAAAAAACAGCTCTATTGTTACGCCCTATACTTAAAAAAAATAATTTTTACTTAAAATTGGCATGGCTGTATATTCCATAATTGTTAACCTACAAAACAAAAAAAAAACATATTAAAAATCATACAAACGGTTTAGAAAAAAATCAAATTCAAAATCATGGTCAATTTTGGGAGGTCGTCAGTGTGTGTTGATCACGTACACTTGCCACTCATTACCTTTGCTGTTGTCGTTCTTTTTCGTTTGTGTCTTGTGTTTAACTAAAGTATTTTTTTCAATTTTTCTTAATATCTTCAGTGAATCTTGAACACGATATAAAGTTGGGTCGTTCATTTGTGCTCTAACAGCCTCCCAGTGGGTAACTAATTTTATATCCATTCAATAGTAAATATTCTCCATTGTCTTGCCGAATACCCCGTTATTCAATAATTTATACTGATCTCTTTCAAATTTAATATTAACCTTATTTCTCATATCAGGGTTTGGGTCAGTATATTTTTTAAGCCAAGGTGATTGTAGTCAATATTCTCCATTGTCTTGCCGAATTCCGCGTTATTCAATAATTTATACTGATCTCTTTCAAATTTATTATTAACCTTATTTCTCATATCAGAGTTTATGTCAGTATATTTTTTAAGCCAAGGTGATTGTTGTCAATATTCTACATTGTTTTGCCGAATACCGCGTTATTCAATAACTTATATTGATCTCTTTCAAATTTATTATTAACCTTATTTCTCACATCAGTGTTTAGGTCAATATATTTTTTTAGCCAAGGTGATTGTTTGAATTTAAGTATTCTATGTGTTCTTATAAGCATTAACACGTTATCCAGCGCTTGTGTCAGTTTCTTTAATACACAATTTACCCCCACATATCGTAATTACATGTGGTGTTATTATTATTATTATTGTTTATCATGAAGACTCCTCGGCTGAATGTGCTGTAACATTTAATATTAATTGTAGTTTGACGTATTATGCTTGGAATATCAAACTGTTCTCAACAGAATTGATGAAATCATAATCTATTTTCAAAAAATCACGAATTTAATTTATTTTGTTTGTTTGCAAAAAGTTGCAATTTCTATCATTTACTGTTGATTTATTTATTTGTTTATTTATTTTATCAAAGACGCTTGTGCAGAGTTCCAGTTGACTGATGTTCGTGTAACTGTTTAATACACATTCCATGAATAATGAATATTTCTGTCGCAACAAGAAAATTCACATCCATTATAATGTGCGAATGATGCGATCCGAATTTTGGTCTAATAACTCAGGAAGAGCTAGTGTTTTATAGTGAATTATTTTTTAACACGTCTCATATAAGTGGTAGAAAAAATATTCTCTTCGACAACATTTTACTGAAAAGTCTAGCAAACTTGATGTAGAAACTGGAAATAGCTTTACCTGCAAAAAATGTAATAAGGAAATGCAAGGGCTTGTGAGCCGATTAAAACCCCCCTGGGATAGATGTGCCCATCAAACTGTTAAGACAAGTCAAGTGTAGAAAAAGAAAGTTGTCTTTCATTAGATGTATTGAATTTGTCTGGATTTTATAATATGAAAAAATCATAAAAGTTGTCTGTAAATGTCTTTATAATCAATGAAGTATCTGCATACAACAGAGAAGCATTATCGCGGAAATGTCTTGATGGCGTCGTAGAAGAAGTTATATAATATTGTCTTAGACAACTCCAGTGCATAAGAACCTACGTAAATTGGTTTGTTGTACCTTTAGTTTACCCATATGGATGGCTACAAAATCTTCTGTAAACATTGAACACGATTTATTGGGTCGTGTTATTAATGCATTTACGCCTATACTCCGTCTAACATTCTCCCAGTGGGTAACTAATTTTATATCCAATCTATTGTCAATATTTTCCATTGTCGTGCCGAATATCGCGTTATTCAATAATTTATACTTATCTCCTTCAAATTTATTTTAGCCTTATTTCTCATTGAATGGCTCGTTGAATTTAAGTATTCAGTGTTTTTATAACCATTAACCCGTCATCTAGCGCTTGTTTCAAATTTCTATAATGCACAATATGGGCCAAAATTTTTAAAATTCGCGATGAACACAAAAATAATAATATGATAGTAAGAGAAACAGTTTCAAACATTTATTTAAAAAGAAATGCTAAAGATTACTTAAAAATTCCCAAACTTATTCTTATATTATGCTCCAAAGAAATGTAATTCTTTCAGATGTCGTCGATCAATTTTTGCCTGAGTCACATTTGACTAATCTGAAATTACTTTAAACCAAATGCAAGGATTTAGACACCGATCAATGTATAACCACATATCATTTGTTAACGTTCTTTCTAGATCCCACCAAAACAGAACACAAATTAACAGGCATCGAAAAAAATTGTGCTTTAAAAGCCTCTACAGAATTTAATCCCATGGTTTCATGAAAAAGCGTACAATAGTACAATCCTTATACTGGTGGAAATCTAAAGGAAGTGTTGCTATTATTGAAGATTCCCCATAATCAATCAACTTTGAATACCTGGTTTAATTAATTATTCTACTCGTCCAGCAAACGACGCCCGGTATACAATGTAATATGTAGATCGAAATTAAACTGACCTGTTGTGTTAACGAATTTACAACAAAATAACCGTGAAATTTCCTATAATGCAGCCAACGTAATCACGGCTCGTTTCTTATCTCGATCATAATAAAATTTTGATGCCTTTACTAAGGAAGTTCATTGATTTCGTGATGAACACGGGAAAGGTGTATGCAAAACCAACCACACAGTAACTGTAGACATGCTGCAGTTACAGTGTTGGTAATGAGCCTGGCGTGAGGTAATATAAAGCAGATATTAAGAAAATTATAAGTTTCCTTGAGATTATGTTGTTATTCTCTGAGCAATAATTGTAACCAACACTATTGTTAAGTAAAATCTGATTTACACTTGACGTGACTCGGAGCAATTTTGACATACCTATGGAATGGATAAGGAACTTTTTATGTGGTATTACAAACTATCTGAAGCAGAATGGTTACTTAGTTGTCGGCCGTAAAACATAATGACAACATTATGAAGAATGTACAAATTCTCGTTTTCTATAAAAGTACCTTCGAAGTTATTAGGAACTTACATGATATCGATTTGCAGCTAAAGTATAAACTGAATTAATTCACAATGCAAAGATATATTTAATTTATTACTAATTGAAAATTATAGTCGGAAATGAATTTTTATAGGGTGCAGAAAAAAATTTGGAGTGACATTTGGAGTGATTTTTTATTCCCTTTTGTCAGTGACTATTATAATTTTGAATGTAAATGTAGCGAGCATGGACCTATAAAACTACAGTGGACTGCACATGATTCCACAATGGACGTTCCACAATAAAATTGTTGCTACTGTCCAACATTTAGAACCTAGATTATTTCAGAGCCAGAGCTCAAACAATTCGTCGTTTATAAGAGAGAAGTCGCTATTATTATTTGTAAATGTAAAGGACAGGGGTACGAAGTATCGACTGCTTTAAGTGAATTATTGTAAAGTTTTTATGGTAATTAAATGATTGTTAGTGCAATTAGTGTTATTTATATCAGTTTACAAATCTTTGATTGGGAAAGTTATGGGGGTAGCAAACACTGCATCGTGGTTTTAACTAAAAAACTGAACCAAAATAATTATCCACAAAAAAGTATTTCTAATGTAGATAGAAGTTATCAATTTCGCAATAAAATCGCGTGAATTAAAAATCAAGAAAGCCGTTGACAACATCCAAAATTTAGTTTGGCAGTCGTCCTAGTACTGTACAATATTTTGGTGCATGCAAAGGAATGTATTTTCGTAATAATTCAAGCCAACAGAGAAAACTGTAAAATTAATTTAAGCCAATTATAAATGTGCCTTTGGACAACCATAAAAAATACTTTCTTGTTGGAAGCCGTGCGTGTTTTCGACAGAAAGGTTTGTAAAGGGTTGTACCTTATGATAAAAACAAATGATTTAGTAGACTCGACCACCGGTGGAAAAATAATGTTTGTTCAACCCGCACACATATATTCACCACTTGGATCTCGGATCTATCTCTATCCACTCCACCTAAAGTTTCCAATTCTAGACCTTGTTATCCCCGGATTATAAGGGTTGTTTCATTGATTTCCTTTTAACATATCTGCTCTCAGACCTTCTTTCAAGTGCATACATATGATTGATGATAACGTGTGTGGAATACAAAGAATGTGTTCCCTGACTTTATTTCGCCTGTATAATTTTATTATCGAGATGTTATGTTGACTTCAAGTTAATAGTTTCATCATTTATCGTCATAAATTATTAGAGAAAATATAATTTTCATGAAACTGTATGCCATTCGAAGCAGTAAGTGCATGTTTGGCTAGTTCTCAATTTATTATCGTTCCACTATTAGTTTTTTTGTAATAAAACAATTTAATTAATTGTGTCTAATCTATACTGAAGGGGTACCATGTTTTTATATATACAAGGTTCATTAAAAGGCCCGGGTCAATTATGTGCCTTTTTAATGTGCGGGGAAAAAATTAACAAATTTATAGGACTTTCATACGGTCCAGCGACGTATTTTGAATTGGTTTTGGGTTTCCCCTCCTCTTCGGGGGCGCTAGAGGAATGTCAACCCTTATCGAATTGTACAGAATTTTTCCTTATAATTAGCCCCCCCTACAGATTTTGTGCATGATTGTTTTTAGGTTTACAATAATGGGAAAGTGTAGAAAAAATATTGAAACATCAAAATTTAACATAAGAAGAAATTTTTATTAGTTCAACAAATGCTCAAATTGTTTCTTTTGAAGAAGCCTGTAGTACACATGATTTTCTTAAGAAGTAGGTTTCGTTCTGTTATACGCAGAAATTTTTTTACACTTTTCCCATTTTTGTACACCTAAAAACAATCATGCATTCGCATAGAGAATTAAAAGACCTTTAAAATGAGGGGTTACTCGACCAGCTTACCGTAATTTTTGTTTTTGTTGGGGGTTGTTGGGGTTAGGGGGCCTGACAAAGTCAAATTTGACATCAAAATGTGCCGTTCAAAAGATAAAAGGTGACGTATTTCAGGATTTTTTCCCAAACAACACCCCCACCTTAGTTAATCTAGAGGGTGCTTTTCATGGCGACGAAAAAAAAAATTGAAAAAAACTAATTTCGACCATGCTGACGCATAGAGAATTGAAAGACGCTTCAAATGAGAGGTCGCTCGACCTCCTTGCCCTATTTAAATTCTTGAGTTAGGGGTTGCTGGGACTAGAGGGTTGATGTGTCAATGTCAAGTTTGGCATCAAAAGTTGTCCCCCAAAAATCAAGAATCGACCTGCCCGAGTGTTTTTTCAAGAAACTACTCTAAGTGTCCCAAAACAGGCGTGTTTCGTTTTCAATGGCCCACCCTGTATATTTATATCTAATGGAAGGAATGCTAGAGCATCATTAAGAGAATACCAAAGAAAGTTTCCACAAAGTTTCCATTAAGGAGGCAACCGCAAAAAGGAATTTTCAGATATGAGGTATAATACCCGAACATTTGTAAATGAAAAAAGAAACAGAAGAAAACCAGTTGCAACAGAAGAGCAGCAGAATATTAAAAAAACGTAAATATAGAACTTTCAGTCAAATACCTGTTCAAAAATTACTAACCACTTGATAATAATTTACGTCTTCATTTTTGTGAAACAATGTTGGGCCGATACAACATGAATAATCCTATATTCCATAATATTTTGTGGACTGATGAATTCTCATTCAAAACTTCAGGTTGTTCAACAGGAAAAACACACTAGTGGGCCTCTGAAAATCCACATATGTATCAAGAAATTCAATTTCATGGTAGGCAGTCTATAAATTTTTGGTGTGGATTTCTAAACAATAAAATAATTGCGGTCCCGAGTGCGATCCAATATTTTTTAATGGAAGCCTTACAGGAGCAAGATATTTAAGTTTTTTTACGGAATAATCTCTTAGATGATAAGCCCCTCCATGAAATAAGAGATATAATTTGGCAACAAGATGGTGCTTCTTGTCATAATGTTATTGGAGTGAGACAATTTTTAAATAATAATTACAGAGGGTGGATTGTTAAATATGGAACAATTGCATGTCCCCCAAGGAGTCCAGATCTTACTCCCTTAGACACATTTCTGTGGGGAAATCTGAAAAATAAAATCTACTTGTTGCCAAATTTGACTTTGGATTTTGGATATAATTCAAAATGTAATTACAGAATAAATAGAATTCTTAAATAATAATAATATTTTAAATAATGTGACTAATATAATAAGGAGATATAATTTATGTGTAGAACAAAATGGAGGCCACATTGAAATTTTTGTGTAATATCTATTACTTATTTGTTTGTGTGTCCCATTTTAATGTTAAATTCGATAAATCTTAAGTCTGGTTCTGATACATTTAAATAAATTATTTCGTTAAAATTATTTTTACTAATGGATTATTGGATAAAACAAGTACTGTAACGAAGTTATTTTTTTCCAATCAAGGAATGTCCGTTTTTGCTTTAAATATTACCGTCACTTGGGTACACCCTGCCACCGCTTTTTAGTAAGTAAGTCCTTTTAATTAAGTTAGTAATGAGTTGTGAAAAAGCCCGCTGGTAAACAAGCCGTCAAGTAATTAATCGATTAATTTTCGACAATCCCCCGTATAAGTAAAATCCGAGAATTATTATAAATAATGACCGAGTCGGAAACAAAAATCATTAGTTACTAAAACCCGTTAAAATATTAATCCGTGTCCGTTTTAATCCGTTTCTTTTTGCAACATAGGCTAGAAATTGCAAGTAACCCATTTCCAGTAATTGATGTTCTGAGGCTATCTTGCCAATTACATAATCCGCTCGACCTCAGGAAGTAACGTTGTAAGTTCTTCGTTTCAAGTGGGTGACCGCCCCTTTAACACGCCATCTAGATACATCATAAAAGTATTAAAAGGCCAGCAGAGGAGCGTTCCGTTCACTCCGGGGTCAGTCCGAGAAAGTCCGCAGCAGTCCAGGTTCAGTCCGAGACCGTCCGCATCAGTATCAGATCCGATCTACAGTCACCTGTCCCAGATCAATTCGAAGCATTCACCGTTTTCCGTCCGTAACCGCCGCCGCTCCGAGTTAAATTAATACACTTATTTGAATATAATATTGGTAAGAATACACCGTGGTCCGCTACAATCCGTAGGTACTGCCTTCAGTTAAGTATAGATATTCAGAGATCTTATTGTTCGTGAATATCGCTGTATTATGCTACTAAATCAAATTAGAGCTAATTAACCCTACCTCCGTTGGTTTTCTTTTGTTTTATAATATATGGATCGGCTTGTTATATCTGTTCACTTGGGCCATCTATAAAGCTTCAATGCATAAAGGTTACCGGAAAACCTACGTTAATCAAAATAGTCATTGATAAATAGCTCTACGTTTGTGGCAGTAGTTCGCCGTATTTTAAAACATCCAGTATAGACTAAAATATCTATAGCTAACCGATTGCCCGCCGTTCATAATACATCCTGTCGGAACTTTCCGTTTGCTTGCCGTACGAAATAATTTCAAGCCGCGAAAACAAATCCCGGTTATCCAAAATTCCAAAATAAAATCGTATTCACGCGTAAAGATTCTTGATTGCCAGCTTGCTTGTTTATTATCGTTTTAAAATTTGTACATACTCGACTATACAGTCGCTGAGATATTAGACTTAATTGATTTGTTCATTAATGTGTTGCTAAATAAATACGTTGGTATAAAGAGGTAAAATTCACGAGTTATTATTTCCGTCATTTATTTCTGATTAACCCGTTTGAGCAAGTCCATTAGATAGATCTTCAGCTCCCGACCCCTGACATTCCGTATCTCCATCTGTTTAGCTACACCGGATTGTTCTCCCAATAGGAGAGCCAAAAAAGTGCTGTTCCTTGCACTTAAAAATTAAGGAACTGGCGCCCGAGTTTTCCGTCTAAAAAGTTTACGTAAGTATAGAGAACGAGATCACCATTACAGTACCTAATATATATTTTTGAAATCGGAAAAACTTGACCAATTCAAATATGTGAAAATATATAGGGTGTGAAATTTTTGAACTATCTCAATATTTAAAGAGATAAAAGGGTGTCGAAGTTATGTACAGGGTGAGCCAGCGGCTCCGACCAGTACCAAATAAATTTGGTGTAAAGTCGACCACATCTTTATAGTGCACGTAAAAAACGTCGGAGTCTTTCAAGTTCTTACAGGCATCAAAGACGCCGCCGTTTTTTGTGTGCACTGTAAAGATGTGGTCGACTTTAACCGTACTGATTTCATTGGGCAAATTCTTATATAAAAACAGTTCTTATGGGCGTCATTTAGAAAAATATATTTTCATATACAATCATGTCTCCTAATTTTTCATAGAAATTTTAAATCTATGAGAATGGACTTTCCCCATGGAATTATTTAGATTCGAAATAGATACCTTACAGAACTGTAAGGTATCTTGAGAACTCAAATTATAAGTCTACGTGCTAATTTTGATCTATCTATCTAGAATCTAGAGCATTCATTACTCGTATAGCTAATAGAAAAATATATTTGTTCTTTCAAATGTTATGATAAAGTAATTTTTGTTAGGACAGCGGAGGACACCCAGTATATTTTGTTATATGACAAAGGCTCTATTGTCTAAAAGTTATTTGTGGCATGTTTTAGTTTTTCTTTCTGTTCTTATTCTGGATTTTAAAAGGAACAGTTAAAGGTTGGTTTTTGACATAAAATATAAATAAACTAAAATAAAAACAATGATGTTTCGTAGACGTTTCGGAAACTTAATCTGTTTCGTTTTTCAATGCTAATAATCTTTAGTTTGTGTAAAAAAGGCTCTATTGTCACACCACACACAAGAATCGATAGTAGAGGATATAAATAATGGAGGTCTTCATTTCTAGGTTGTCATATTAACGATGAATTCCATAACTTAGCTGTCTGTGTAGTAGATAACGTTTGTCGTCTGATGCTTCTGACCATAGCTTGTTTCCTGTTTTAGTTTTAGATTGGAATATGTAAGGTATGACACCCTTTACTTACCTAACCCCCATATTTCTTCAACAGTATTTTAAACTTGCATTTAATATAAAATATACACGTTGCAATAGAAACTTTTGAATGTGACCTAAAAAGTGACAGTAATTTAATATTTCGGGTGCCACTATCACTATCTCTATTTTTATACGCAGCAATCCAGACTCATTTCTTCATTGCGTACGGAGGTGGGAAAAATGGTGAGAGCGTATCCGACATGAGCCTATATTCAGAAGCGTTTGTTAAAGTCGGGCTCACCAATGTTTGCGGCTGACTTATTACTTACAGAAGATATTACGGACATGCATGCTGTAATACTAAATATCTCATATGCACATTTAGTACAGTTTGATCAACTGCACTAAACGTGCAAAGAAGATATTTAGTATTACATCGTGCATGTCTGTAATATCTTCTGTAAGTCATAAGTCAGCCGCAAACATTGGTGAGCCCGACTTTACAATGTGTATACTTTTTTTCGTCAAAATATTAAATTAGTTCGTTGATACAATAATTTATTCTGAAATTTTTAATATTGCAGAACTTTCCTCGAATAGTGGCGATATGTGACATGATGGAGTCGTTATATTGGTGTATAAAAGCGATTTTGGACACCTCGTAAATAATTCCACTGGCGTTATCACAGTATGGAAATCAGGCAACATGTCGGGCATAATCTAGAAGTATTAAAGACAACTTATTTCCCCATAACCGTATATCATGTAGATGCCTATCGGACCACTGGTGCATAGTGGGATTTCAATGTACCCGTGATTGTTTCGGTGGCAAACTCGTAAAACGCGACACTAGATCGCACACGGGTGCGACACGCAGCTGACATTGTGTACACGCACGCACACGCACTCTTGGAAGTAACCTTCCTCATTGAAAGAAACCAACGGTGCGTTCTCACTGACTGATCAATACCAGCCACGAACCTTTCTCTAATCGTACCGTAAAATACTGCCTGGAAAGTTAACAACTGAGTTAAATTGTGTAGCACATTGGAGCTTTTATAACGGGCTGACTAATGAAAATTTTTTCGGACCCTTTTTACGACAGAGGCCTAAGTTCAGTGGAAATAGTTCAAGGAAATAAAATAAACACTGTCTTAATGGGCTTGCTATAAATGTTTTTGGTATGATGTACAGGGTCATCACGCGAAAATGTCCTTTTTTGAAATAACTCAGCCATTTTTCATGTTATGACGTAGATGTAAAGACATTCTTAACTAGTTTTTTCCGCAGAATCTAAATTTTTTATAAAAAAAACAATAACGCATCGCATTTCAGAAATACGACATAATACTTTCTCTTTTAAATAGAACACTCTGTATATTTTGAAACAGTTCGATACTGCTTCTCTTTCTGAATGCAAAAATGTCAACATATCTTATGTTATCTCAAATAGTTTTTGGGATATTTATATTTGATGATATTTAAAATCTGATATATAAATTTGACGATATTAAAATAACGTGACCGATTTTGTTAAATTAATTTTGAAAACAAAGAAAAACATTAACCATAATGAGAAAATGATCTTTGAGAAACATAGAATGTTGATTTCATACATTTATTTAACAAAGAAAATATTAACAAACATTAAAAAAATAAAAAATATTAACAAACAATTACAGAAATCATTTTTTCGTTATGGTTAATGTTTTTCTTTGTTTTAAAAATTTATTTAACAAAATCGGTCACGTTATTTTAATATCGTCAAATTTATATATCAGATTTTAATATCATCAAAATATCATCAAATCTAAATATCTCAAAAACCATTTGAGATAACGTAAGATATGTTGACATTTTTGAATTCAGACAGAGAAGCAGAATCAAAATATTTCAAAATATACAGAGTGTTCTATTTAAAAGAGAAAGTATAACGTCGTATTTCTGAAATGCGATGCGTTATTGTTTTTTTGATTGAAAATTTAGATTCTGTGGAAAAAACTAGTTAAGAATGTCTTTACATCTATGTCATAACATGAAAAATGGCTGAGTTATTTCAAAAAAGGACATTTTCGCGTGATGACCCTGTACATTTAATTAATTTGAATTTCTTATTTGGGATTATTCTGTGTTCAAAAACTAGGTATTTTCTTCAGGTAAAATTCCCTTCCTGTTTAAAATACTATAGAAGAATATAAAATAATCTGGCTGTATGGACAATTTCCGGAATATCAGCCTACTCCCTTGAAAAACAATTTTTTAAAAAATGAAATCTGTTAATGTGCAAATGACTAAAACGTTGTACTAAAAAATGTTTACGTAAAAATCTACAACCTACGACCTATGCAGTATTGCAGGAAGTTCGGTCTATCTTAATGAAAATTACAAATAAATAAAATTACTAGATACACTGAATAAATGAGCGTAAATACGATAAAAAAGTTGAATACTTCATGGATATTGATTCAAAAACGATTTTTTTAAACCAATTGATAAATAATTTATTAAACTAAACAGTTTATTGTGTTACTGAAAGTAAATCCATTGGAAAGATGATGTTACCTAATTTATTTAATATCGAGTTTAATATAGCATGTTATTGCCACAAAGATTAATCCTTTATGTTACAGTAACTAAATTTTGTTGATTCAATAGTCGTTCATTATTAATTCAATGTATAGTATATTTTATAGTATTACGAATGGTAGTAACAGTTACAATAAATAAAATTATTAATACAATGAATTTTATTCGTTGATACAATATCTTCAGACATTAATTTTGATCTACTTCATCAGATAGTACTTGAGTAGTTAAGGGTAAGAGGACGTGAAAACCTTTGTTGTACCTTCATCCGATTTCACGATGTGCAAAAAATACAATTTTGAAACGTTTATAATTCCTAAGTTTGGCCAAAGCACAGCGAATGCAAGGCCAGAAAATGGAAAAAAAAAAAATTCCTAAGTTTTTAAAATTCTCCTTCTTTGCTTGATATAGGTACATTGTTTATAAATGACTTTATTGAGGTTTTAAACATGCATCAGGGGCGTAGCTATCGCTGTAGCAATTGTAGCAATGATACAGGGCCCCCGAGTTAGAGGGGTCCAACATGCTTAAGCAAAAAATTGTAAAATCCATGTTACTTGATTTAAAAATTCATAAATTTACTTTATCAATACTGAAATAAATAAATACTTATTCATACTTTTACGAGTACTTTTATTAAGTTATATTGGCTCAGCCTAATGAATGACTAATAAAACACTCCTCCCATATTATTCTGTCTGGGGAAAGTATCAATCAATATGCTTTTGAAAACCCCCGCCCGAAATTCACACTAAGTTGGAATCTTCTTACGAAAAAAATTGTCTAAACCCCTTGTAGATTCAACGAAAATGTGTGTCAAAACTAAAATTAAATGTTTAATTTTATAGCACAAAGGAAAAAGTGGATCAATGATTGTAATAACTTTTTCTGGATTTTTGTAGATCTCAGCTTCATATTAAAAAAAGACAACATAAATTAGTTAATTTGCTGCTGAAATATATCTATTTGTTTATGAACGACTATTATATTTTTATATTATTAATTGGAAGACTGTTTAAAACCCACAAAAATTATATTTCTGTATCCAAATATTAAAATACAAGAAATTAATTCATTTTTAAATTTCGATCTATTGATGTTATTCACTCAAAACATGATTTAACTGCTTATACAGTTTTTCTCCGGACTGAGTTCACAATAGGAAAAACTTTTTTATTTTCGATTTTTCTCAATAAAACCGAGAATAAAACCTTCTGCCTACTTTGAAAATAGCATTTCTGCCAAGAGTGTTAATATTTTCTGTACGGGGTAATTCTTGAGCGAGTATTTTTATCAATAAATCGAAAATAAAAAAGTTTTCTCCAGATTATGGACTTTTCCGGTCACCCTGTATATAAAATAGTAACACTCTTAGCAGAAATGCTATTTTCAAAATAAGCAGGAGTTTTTGTTAAGAGACACTTTTCTCGAAAAATGGAAAATAAAAAAGTTTTTCCTATAGTGAACTCAATCCGGAAAAAATCTGAATAAGCTGTAGCGATTTAAACCAGCACGTCAAAGATCGTGCCCTTTTTTACCATCGAAACGCTTTTGCGCATGAGCAACTTTAAAATTTCTGAGCCAGCTATTGATATTTATTTAAAAATTCGAATATTTTTTTTAAAGTTTTTTAATATTGTTGATTTTATTATTTTCAAATAGATTTTGTTTATTAGAGTGTTTTTGCCGAGGTTTTTGTTTATTTTCCGAAAAATGCCCCACCCCCCTAAGAAATTTTGATACAGGGCCCACTCAGGGCTAGCTATGCTACCGACAAGCATAATAATAACAAACATATCCAATTTGACACACATTAAAAATTACTAAATTCAAAACGATTCAAAACGTCTAAAAATGAATTATTGAAACGAGCTTCTTCTTCTTCTTGGGGGGGCTTCATTTTTTGATTGAATGAATGAATTTTGTGGCCAGTTAAAAACATTTTTATTTCATTAATTTATTTTTAGATGTTTTGAATTTAGTACTTAATTTTTAATCCAATTTTTATCATGTATTAAAAAAGTCCAATAAATTTTATAATTGTATGTTTAGAGATGAAACATCAATATAAGTGTGTCAAATTGAATATGTTTGTTATTATTATGCTTGTATACAGGGTGATTCTAAAATGTATGGCCAAATTGATACAGCGTCAACAGGAGACCAAAATAGGTTGATTCAACCCAATTTACCTATATACAAAAATGCACCCCTAAGAAGTTACAGCCCTTTAAATTTCAAATAAAAAAAACTTTAATTATTGATTATTCCCAAATGGCTGTAGATATCTTTTTCTAATTCAGTGTACATTCATTACCAATAAACGCCAATGTTTTGAGATTAACAGCAATAAAATACATTAAAGGGTTAACCAGCCTACTTGTACATTAAATAATAATCAAACAAAGAAAAAGCTACGCTACGCTGATGAGGAGCAATAACTCCGAAACACGTGTCCGTAGCTGCATCATGTTTCTTTCTTGGGGTAAATGGCAAAAACTTTATCTATTAAATAATAATATTACATATTTGCTACTGAGGTTAAAAATAGTTCGATGCATCTTCTTCATTTTTCTTGTTTAATTTGCAAACTATTGATATTATCAAAAAAATAAAAGTTTCCAAATTAAATTATCTATCAAATGATACTGGAAAATCGACTATACGTTAACGCACAGAAAAATAAGGGTGTGAAATAAAGGGTGACTGCCCCTAAATTACCCCATCCCTTTAATGTATTTTATTGCTCTTAATCTCAAAACATTGGCGTTTATTGGTAATGAATGTACACTGAATTAGAAAAAGATATCTACAGCCATTTGGGAATAATCGATAATTAAAGTTTTTTTTATTTGAAATTTAAAGGGCTGTAACTTCTTAGGGGTGCATTTTTGTATATAGGTAAATTGGGTTGAATCAACCTATTTTGGTCTCCTGTTGACGCTGTATCAATTTGGCCATACATTTTAGAATCACCCTGTATAACCCAAATAAAGTCATTTATAAACGATTTTTTTTGGGGAGAAAAAATAAAATGTTTATTCTTTATTTTTGGGTCAAACTGTATACTGGGTGCACAGTCGAATTAATAAATGGCAACATATGTTTCTTGAGCATATTGCAGGCCAAAAATATATTCCTGGGGGATTGCATTTGTAGGAAATATTTCTTACTTACTATGGAAGCATGTATTCTGACTTATTTTACTCCAATATCTGTATTTGGCTCGTAACAGAGGTTTTTGCTTATTGAAAAATGTAATCGGCACCACGTAAACGACAGCATACCAATATTTGAGCAAATTAGACGGGTGTCCACTTTAGTGATATTGGACTTATAATAAGTACTATAGTTCAATTTCTTTATCGTGCCATAATTTAAGTAATTTAAACAATTTAAACAAACAATACCAAATCAGAACTTTATCCTAGTCGTAGATTTACAGGTGCATTAAATATTCCATATTTAATTTTTTTCCAGAAGGGCAGCTGCCGGCAGAAGTGGAGTAGCTATTTATATAAAAGTATACCTTTAGTTCACAGTTAGTAACTTTTCATTTCACAATTTGCAATACACTTGAACAGGTTTGAATACACTTTAGAGCTTCTCAAAGAACATTTTTAACATTAAGGAGTCCATTAACGTAATTTGATAGAATGCTTAAATGATATTGAAAACATTTTATTTTTTGCTATCCCCACTCCCGATGTTGTTTTGTGCTCGGGGTACGTTCATATAAACTTATTTATTGCCGATAAATTCCATTACTAATTACTTTGATGCTCAGTTTTATGAATTGTTTAACAGGATTAGAAGCAGCACCAGAGAAGGCTGGTAGATATTATTATTAGTTATAAATAACTAACTGTTATATAGGTTAGGAGTATGTTTCGATGTTGTGCGATATGTTGATCTTTTGTGAGTTAAGAATAGAGAAATCATCATTCAAGATTATATCGAATCCCAAAATATTTAAAGAACTTGCCTTGCTTATTTTCGCTGCAACAAAATAATACATAGTAACTAATTATGTGGGATAAAAGATAAAAGCATTTTTACGAAATTAATATTTTTGTTGGTACAACCAGAAATCACAGTGAAGGATATTGTTACTGATGTAATGTCCAATATGAGCAATTTTGAAATATTGCGGGGTATTTAATAAAAAGAAAACATTTTGAAGTGTGATATTTCCCAGAGCTATCGAAATTTCATAAAGAAACGCCCACCCATTTTCAGCTGATATTGTTGCACAATGCACATATCACTTGTTCATGGTGAACGTTTAACCACCTATCAATGTTCTTGATTCTAATACTTTTAATGTTTTCTTCTAAAAAATTAAGAGTGGAATAATTAGAGAATATGTTATATATAAAAGTTTTTCTATTTTTTCATTTAAATCAATGATTTTTTATGTTTTAATAAAAATCAGATTTTACTCAACCTTCATTTGTAGACCAGTTTGAACTATCAAATAAAATACCTATATATTTCTTGAACTGATGAGAATAATTCATTAAGTTTCGTTATATTAGAGGGATGCTAGTAAATTTAAGTTACCTTGCACATTTATATAAGCCTACATACTTTATTTCGAATAAAGTTTAATGGAACTGATAATAGCGGTAATTCAGATATTTCATCAGAACTTATTTCTCACTATAAATCATCCTTGGCCCTGACCAAGTTGATAGTTGAAGATAAGCATTGCATAATTTCCTAACCTACGATAACACGTTTAACATAATTTCAAAGTTAAGTAAAGTGTTTATTTTTCCTTCATCATTTTTACCGCTTTCCCATTTTTGATGATTCAGTTATTGATTTGAAGCAATTTTGCTTTATGGAAGTTTTTGGGAAATCAATATTATTCTGTTACGATTTCATGACGTACATCAATTCGTGTATATACATATAATAAGATAATCCAATGTTTGTGGGATCAGTATAAAAAATTGATATAAAACACACCACATTAATTAGAAAAGCCACAAATCTAATGCCAAGGTTGTTCGAGAGAGAATTAAATATTTGAAAATAGGCAGATACATTACACATCGACGTTGTTGAAGTCGAGAAATCATATTTCATCCTATTGAAAGCAGCATATCAACAAAACTGAACAACTGTTAAATAGTGGACTCCAATTATTTCCGCAGGTTAAGATGCAAGCCTCAAAAAAAAAAGACTGACTGTTCTAGTCTAGTGCCTGTTTAACCAACAAAAGAGAACATTTTTCATACACTGATTAAGTCTGTAATTTCGCTTTTTTTATTTAGACGTAAAAAATGGATTTTTACCAAGAACCACTTATTTTGTATTGTGAGCAGATTATCGGTTATTACCGAACAGATTCCATACGTGTAGAAAGGTGTGGTGAACTCGGGTGTGGCTCAGGCACCTTTTCTTTGTGTGTGTGTTTTTTTATTGAGTGGTAAACACAGTAATTAATTAATTAATAGCGAGACGTCTAAGTTCCAAGAATGATTATATGGGATTATATGAGAAAATGTTCCGTTATTCATTGTTGCTGCGCGAATACATTTTATATACATAATTAATATTTCAGTTTATTTTTATATCGAACCGATACGATGTAGGGTAGAGAAAGAATTTTTATTAAAAGCGCAAAAATGATTCCCTAAAATACATTCATAAAATACTTCGCCTGAGGCATAACTGGAAAAAAATTTCATTTAAAAAATTGTCTCTATACATAATAACGAGTAACGTTCGTGAATTTATAAAAATGTAATTTAAAAATATTTTCCCGTAGTCTAGGTAAATATAATAATCAGATTGTCGCTCTCGGCATAATTAATCTCTTTGATATTATCATTAGAAGAGTTCAAGTTTAAAAGCGAAGGTTATGGTTAATATTAGAATAGAACATACTATGAGATTATTGTTCTTGCTCCTCTGGTCGTAAGGTCAAACGAAACTAATGGAAATAGCTCGCACTTAAGCGTTGCTAACTGCAACTCGACGGTAAATAGCAGAAATTTGTATATAATTCAAGTTTTACAGGGTAGCAAAAGTAATTTCTTACAATTAGGGATTTGACATTAGTGGCATTATTAAATTTCGTGAATATGTCTAAAAAAATTAAGAGGATATTCGAATTAAAAATGTCAAATAAAATTAAGGTAAATTATTGGTTTGTTTAGATTTCCGAATTAAAAAAAAGGGTTGAAAATTTAGCGCATGGCAAAAGAATACATAAAAATTGCGACTTTTTTGTGAATATTCTGAACCAATACAACGCTACATCTTAAAAAATAACTCAATCAAATGACACTTTCAGATTTTTCTAAAACTTTGTAGCACATCAAAAAGTAAAACATTAGACTTTTTTTTTAATTTTGCTTCACTAAGCGATACTTTTCAATCGCTGTATTTTTGAATCTAAGTTATTCGTTCTTAATATTGGTAGTTAATTTATAGACCCACAAATTTAAAACCTATAAAGCCAAAACTCATTCTTCGATAACTCCAAAATCGATGAACCCAATCCATAAACCAAAAATCTCCCAAAAATCCATAAACACATGAACACCAGATCCGTATAGACTCAAAAACTTATTAACCGTCACAAACTCTCAACCCACAATCAAAAGCGACAAATCCAAAACCCATAACTCAAAATTTAAAATTGTAGGTTTATTCCACGTAGGTAGTTTTTACAGTAATGCTAGGAAAATCGATGAGTGGATTGGGTAGTGTTTCTTGTGAATATCATGAGTGCTGTCACCTGTATATTCCTAATAACGAATGAAAAAGCCCTATGTCGAACTTTCTCATTACTTTATTCTCCAAAACGTATTTGTGCTAGGTATACTATAAATAAATACGTATACACATCTAATTATTTGTAAATAAAACGGAATATGGGTTATTATCCTTAGTGCAACCAATGGCATACCTTCATGACCTTAAATGCGAATGAGGCCACTCGAAATAGAAGATTATGGCTGACCAGATTAGTTGCAGAACTTTTTGCTTGGAAAAATCCCTCTTCGTCTGTAGCGATTAGTTTAGAAAATACCCTAAACATTGTAACACCCGACTTTCAGTCCTTTATTTGAGACACATTCATCGTCATTTACGACTTGATGAATTCAATCGAGGCACAATATTTTACGTAGCATCTCTTTTGTATCTAAATGGCTCTTTACTAAATCACAAGTAATAGTATATTTTCATTAATTTGTAAATATTACGCTTTGTTATTTTTCTTTGCAATAAATACAGTTACAATAGTTATAGTTAATTTTGCGGTCTATTCAATCTTAAGATAATCAACTATATCTTATTGATTTTATTTCCAAAAAATATTTTTTTGCGTTTTAATCATATCAGGGTTGGCATGATTTAAGTCAATTGATTTAAATCACGATTTAAATCGTGCTGATTTTTTTAAATTAAAATCACAATTTTAATTACACTTGAATATTTTTTAAAAACATTTTATATCCTACTAATGAAAATAAAACAAACAAACAATGAAAACATTCTTCCAGAAATTTAATAATAAATAAAAAATATACCTAACTCGAGTTATATTTTTGTATTATTAAGTTATATATTTTTCATTTTCGTAAAATTTATATAAAAACATTAATTTGTTTGCTTTTTCAATTTCGTAAATCGAAGTACCTACACAAGTTCAAAAGTGCCAAATACTCGTTCCAATGATGCTTATATAACAAATAAGACCATATTTCCAGAGTAATGTCCTTGGATTTAATATTTTTAATGTTCGCTTCTGAAAAAAATGGGAGTGGAATAATTAGATAAAATATTAAATATAAAAGTTTAACCTAGAAACAAAATTCTGCCTAATTTTAAATTTTACTGTCTATGTTAAATATTTTTGAGCACAATTTTACCTGCCAATACGAGACAAGATAATACATAATGTTATTTTTCTTCAAGCGTCAAGAAACGACATTTCTTAATTTCATGACATTTTAGACGGCTGTGCGTTGCCATTAGCAGCGGAGGTAAAAGTACTTTTTCTGACGCTATGAGCGGCAGAAATAATACAAAACTTATATACTTTAATTATTAAATAAAAAATACACCACAATTTAACCATTTGAACATTATATTTAACAAACAATTATTCGAGCAATTATTATTAAGTGTGGCCTCAGAAAAATTGATGCCACCTAGAATTACCTACTGCATTTGTATCATCATGATCTATTTTGCTTGTACTTTTTTGGTTTCACGATAATTTGTAAAATCTCCAAAAACTAAAAATTATAAATAAACCTCACCCGGAAAAATATATGAAAATAAAAAATAACAAATTGAATTTTTTTACTTCAAGAATACTTGATAGAATATATCTAAGTAGCTTGACTCCACCCCTGTTTTATTACTTTTATATAAAAGTCAAATAAATAAAACAAAATAATGAAAAAAATTAATAGTCCTTGTTGCTTTATTACATATTTCAAGGTGTCCTTTAAATATTTTGTACTATCCCTTGAATTTCTCTTCTGCAATTTTTACAAATTGCCTTACTACCAGTTTTATTTGGATCTGTTGTTTTCATAATATACAGTGTGTTGCACTTAAGAGTGAAACACCCTTATAACTTTTTTCATTTTACTCCGATTTAAACCAAATTTCATTCAAAGTTAGAGCACATTAGGGTCAATTGATGGCCAAAAAACTATTCGCCCCCCTACTAATGCAAAGCCACCAAAACAAACGGAGAAAATAAAAAAGCACAAGCAATTTTTTATCGGAAAATTTTACTGATGAAAGTTGTTCATAATTGTCCAAAAACCTTGTGTCCAAAATTTGATCCAAATTAAAAAACATTGATATTTTGCTTGAAAAATTTTTAAGTCCGAAAATATAATTTTATATCAATTATCGTTCGTTTTTAACTGCAGAGTATTTCTTTAGTGTTTTTTTTTCATAAAAAATAAAATATTACAATCCATCTGAATTTAATTTTAATTTTAGGAATAATTTTTTCTTTTATTTACTAATAATTAATTTGTGAAAAATTTGTTCCTAAAATTAAAATTTAACTCAGAATGAATTGTAATAAGTATTTTATTTTTTATGAAAAGAAAACCAAGGAAATACTCTGCAAGTAAAAACGAATGATAATTATTTATATTACAAAATTATATTTTCGGATATTGAAATTTTTTCAAACAAAATATCAATATTTTTTAATTTTGATAACATTTTGGATTTAAGGTTTTTGAACAATTTTGAACAAGTTTCATTGGTAAAATTTTTCAATAAAAAAATGCCTAATATGCTGTCTTGATTTTTTTCGTTTATTTTTGCACCGTAGGTGGCTTTGCATTAGTAGGAGGCGGACTTATAAGTTGATCCTAATGTACAATATCTTTGAGTGAAATTTGGTTCAAATCGGTTAAAAATGAAAAATATAAGGGTGTTTCACTCTTAAGTGCGACACACTATTGTATAATATTGTCATATTATAATATCGTCTTTTCTTCCATCCATCAATGGTTTTGATTTTTTCTAAAAATATTTTATATTTTATAAAAATCAGATTTTGTCCAACACTGAATCATAGTAATATTTTTATTTATACATATTTAGTGTATTTTTTTTATAAAAATAACTCATTTTAATTTCTTTTTCAGGTAAGCCTTTAGTGTCCAGTGCTCGCTTTTTAAAGTAAGTGTTTAGCATATCTAGTATTCACAACTTACAAAATAAATATACCCTCCAAGAGATGGGTATTGATGTCTTTTCAAAATCCGTAGTACAAGCCCATTAATGCCAGAGCATTTTCTGCCTCCCATGGGTCGAATATGGTGTATAATCGTCAAATGGTTAAGATATTGTTTCATTGGTCAGTGGCGTATGTTTAGTTATTTAAATATTATTAATAGAGTAAACTCGAAATTAGTTAACTTTCTTGATTATAGTTCAAAATGTTTGTAAAAAATCAAAATGTTTCTAAAAATCATTAACTAATCCTTGGGAAGAAGTCAGCGTTCAGTAAGCGTTAGGAAATCGCCGTTTTGTATAGGTTAATTGTCGTAGATTGGCTCATGCATTTTTCAACTGCTAATACCTAATAAGAAATTATCTACAAATTTGTAAAATTTTTTGTAAATTTTTTGATATACTTAATCCGAGACTTAATCTAAGTATAAACGTTGGATAATACACATTCCATAATTTTTAAATTAACTTGGTCTGTAAATTCCTGAGATTCTTGATCGTATAAATGGAAGTTATTTTGTATTTTCTGATGTTTCGGTTTATTCAGCCATCCTCAGAGAATTTTGTATTGTGATGTATTTACGCCGCTTTACAGGGGTCTGTAATTCCCAAAACAGAGTTAAAAGTAATAACTAGTGTTATAATTTAAGGGACTAATTATTGTAATTAATTAGTAAGTTAATAAATTAGTGGTTTAGTGTTAATCGTGTTGAAATTATTATTGAATCCACGTTTGGGGTGTTTACTAGAGATGTAAATACGTAACAGTATCTTAAATTATAAACTACTTTAGTTCTATTAGGTAACTTAGGACACAATTTTTTTCTAATTAAAAAAACAAAAAAAATTCAATTGTATGATCAAGAATCCTAGGAATCTATAAATCAAGTCGATTAATCCAACGGCTAAGTAACAAAAAAATACTATAATTTGTAAATGTTTATGAAAAATAAACTTTACGTCTTTTTATATACAGTGTGTTGCACTTAAGAGTGAAACACCCTTACAACATTTTTCATTTTTATCCGATTTGAATCAAATTTCACTCAAAGATAGAGCACATTAGGATCAACTTATAGCAGCCAAAAAACCATTCGCCTCCTACTAATGCAAAGCCACCTGCGATACCAAAATAAACGGAAAACATAAAAAAAAACATATGAGGCATTTTTTATTAGAAAATTTTACCAATGGAAGTTGTTCAGAATTGTCCAAAAACCTTAAGTCCAAAATTTCATAGAAATTAAAAAATGTTGATATTTTCTTTGAAAATATAATTTTGTAATATCAATATTATTCGATTTTAGCTTCAGAGTATTTCCTTAGTTGTTTTTCATAAAAAATAAAATATTACAAATTTTCGGACTTGATTTTTTCAAATAAAATATCAATGTTTTTTAAATTTTGGTCAATTCTGAACAACTTTCCTTGGTAAAATTTTCCGGTAAAAAAATGTCTAATGTGCTTTTTTGATTTTCTCCGTTTGTTTTGGTATCGCATTGCGGCTTGACATTAGTATGGGGCGAATGGTATTTTGGTCATAAGTTGATTCTAATGTGTTCTATCTTTGAGTGAAATTTGGTTCAAATCGGATAAAAATGAAAAAAAGAGTGTTTCACTCTCAAGTGTGACACACTGTATACATATATATTCTTTTTATGACTTACATAAATCTCAATAGCCGAATCTGGAAGATTGCGTCTCCAATAGCAGGATCGCTATGCATGCTGCCTATTCCGTGTGCGTGCGAAGCATAGTTCCCTTTATCGACATAGTAAGTGGCCACACAGAACTGCGTACGCTATATTCGCTATCTTGGCTACATCGCTGAGCATTTAATTCGCTCGCTGTGTTTCTAAACGTCGCAGTTTTGTTTTTCAATGACATCTTTCAGTGGCAAAAGTATAACAAAATGGTTTGTACCCATTCGAAAATATTCTTTGAATTTAATTTCATCTTCACCTAGCTGTTTAATTAGTTGTTGTGATTCTTTCTCTTACGTTTATAATACGGGTAACAAAACAAAAAACAAAAACATTAATTGTGAAACAGAAACAAAAAAAAATATTCTCATTATTATCAGCACTCCTCCAGGTCGAATTGCCATCTTGAACAAATTATTGCAGCAAATATATTGAATGTAGTAAATGAAAGCTGCAGGTATGCCCTTTCTTATGGTGCAAAGAAAATCTGCTCTTTAAATTAAGCGCAGGGGCTTACTTGTGTTTTCGGTGTTTTCTGTATTTCAATGCCATTTTTTAAACAAATGCAAATTTGACAGAATTTTCCTGTACATACAGTTGCAGTTTTGGACGTAAACGATGTAACGATGGCTGGTTTTCCAGATACTTACGTAATCTTTTATACGGAAATCTCGGGCGCCAGTACTTTAACTTTTGAGTGCAAAGGACAGCACTTTTTGGCTTTCCTATTTGGGAAAGCAATCCGGGGTAGCTAACAGCTGGAGATACGGATAATGCCAGCGGGTCGTAAGTTGGGGGTCTGTCTAAAGGACTTCAACCCCTACTCAAACGGGTTAATCAGAAATTTTTGGACAGAAATAATTACTCGTGAATTTTGCCTCTTTAAAATAACGGATTTATTCAAGGATAATAACGAACAAATTAATTTACTCTAAACCTCCACGACTGTACAGTCGAGTGTGTATAAAACTATTTCAAAATGATAAAAACAAATCGAGCTGGCAATCAAGAATCTTTACGTGCTTTTGCGTCGGAATTTTCGGATACGTGGGATTAATGAAGTCTTATACACTATTGGTAAGGACGAATCTGGGAGGCCGATATAAATGCATCAGACGGAGATAACTTAAAGCATTTACAAGTTAAACAGACAACGCGGTATCCCCTACCTCCCACCTTCCATTCTTTACAACACGCAGTCGAAGGGGACAACGGAATCGGCCAAATGTGTCGTCCGGCCGCGATGTCGCGTCCAACAAAGTTATTCTGTTATTCATCAATAAGCCTTCCTCCTGCGAAGTACAAACTGTTATTTTTAAAATACAAGTTTTTATTTCGTTTTTAGGTTTAAGGCTAATAAATAACATCAACTCTTAAACCACTGTTGTATTGTCAAATGCAACAGCGATAAACATGATAAAAGAATGAAAACATCGTAAAAATATCTCACGGCCGTAAGCTGAACCGATGGCTGTCGTCGCACACATCCCCTCTTTAGTAGGAGTGTAGGAATGGTTAGGCGTCTCTTGTTAACTGAAGGCTTTGCCTCTATGTACCTTCTCTCTTAGTTGCATTACAGATTTCGCATTCCTAGATTAATACTTGCCAATAGTGTATACGACAAGCAAACGGACCTTTCCACTAGGATGTATTATGCACGGCGGGCAATCGATTAGCTATAGATATTCTAGGCTATACGGAATTTTTAAATACACGGCAAACTACTGCCACAAACGTAGAGCTATTTGTTAATGCTTATGTTATTACACGTAAGTTTCACGAGCCAGTTCTATGCAGATCACCCGTTTGGATGGCCCTAGCGAACAAATCCTCCCAGTTGATGCATATAATGGCTATTGAGTTTATCGTAGGTTTTCCGGTAACCTATTATGCAGTGGGGCTTTTGAGGTGGCCCTAGCGAACAAACCTCAGCGGCTGCTGCATATATTAACAAACAAAAGACCAACGGAGGTATTACTACTTAGCTCTGGTTTGATTGGGTAGTATAATACAACAATACGTGCGGACACAAAGACCTTTGAATATTTATACTTAACTGAAAGCAGTACCTGCAAAATGCAGTGGACTACGGCGTATTCTTACCAAATTAATTTTCAAATAACGTGCTGACGGAATTTACTATGCAACTCGGAGCGGCGGCGCGAAACTAGACTGCTTTGATTTGATCTGCTACTTCTGAAGGTGGATCGGATCTGATGTCCACTCGAGGGCGATTTTTCCTTTTTATTACCTTTCTGACGTATCCATATGTCGTGTTAAGAGGGGCCTACTGATTTGACACGATGGGATCGTATGCTCAACACGACGTTCGTTGCAGAGTGCAAGCGGATTATGCAATTTTGAGCATTCATTCAGAGCGTCAATAACCGGAAATGCGTTACTTGCAATTTCTATACTATGTTGCAAAAAGAAACGGATTAAAACGGGCAAGGATTCACATTTTTAGTAACGAATGATTTTTATTTCCGACTCGGCCATTATTTATAATATTTCTCGGATTTTACTTATACGAGGTATTGTCGAAAATTACTCAATTAATTACTTGATTGCTTGTTTACCAGCGGACTTTTTAACAACTCATTAATAACTTAACTAGTACAGGACTTACTTACTAAAACAGCGGCAGGGTGTACCCAAGTGATGGTAATATTTAAAGCAAAAATTAACATTCCTTGATTGGAAAAAAAATCACTTCGTTACAACGAAAGTCTGAGATATTGGTGGCAGAAATTTTGCGGTTTGTCGCTCCTATTGATCGTAAAGAG
Organism: Rhagium mordax; assembly: GCA_963680705.1. Taxonomy (NCBI): domain Eukaryota; kingdom Metazoa; phylum Arthropoda; class Insecta; order Coleoptera; family Cerambycidae; genus Rhagium; species Rhagium mordax. The sequence goes on along the minus strand of OY796659.1, from coordinate 63,630,547 downwards.
GCGAGTAAAAATTAACTTTACACATAATCTAATAGTAGTCGAGTAGGTACAAAAATGTATAGAACCAAGTGGAAAATTGACACCTGCTCGAGGAGTGGACTAGAAAAGAAAGACAACAAATTTACGAATTCTTCACAATATTGTGCAGGGCTGAACCAAAGCGACAAAATTAAGCATAATATTGTTAATTTCGCTTCATTTTACGTATCACTGATGACAAACGGGGGCTATGATTAAATAAGGGCGATTGGTGAATATCAACACTCGTAATTAATTTGTCATCGCCAAACGATGACCTTGCATTTTGTATAAATTTAAAAACTACCCTAACAATGGGAAAGTCTACAAGCTGTTTTAGCAACCACTCCCATATAACCCTTGGTTACTGACTGAAACGAGCCGACAAATTTTGGGTAAAGTTCTATTTTTGCTAACCTAGCCAGATCTCCACAGCCCTCAAGAGTATATCCCCGTATGTGTGCGGCAATAATACGCTATTGACCGCAGAATATTTCTTCAAAAACTACGGATAAGCTGCTATTAACAATATAATACCAAGAAATTCCATGTGGCTTCAATGCGGCTTTTATTCGTAAATTACTAAAAAGGTAAAAATATACACTATATACAGATTACCACGAAATTCGCAGAAATCAATTTATTGAGTTAGCAAATTTACGTCAAAGCTGTATGCTACATTAGGCGATACCTGTAATTTCCTTACTTAGTAGGTACGCGTTCATCGTATTAATAAAAATTGAGTCAACCAAATATTTCTCTATTATAACTTATTTATGTCATATTTAATATACTATCTCCTGTTAACAAAGCTGGTGTGTTCCTATAAAAAAAAATAAAGGTCAAACCTCTATAAGAAAGGTATTTATAGTAAGTATTAAGGAGAGAAACTAACTGTTTCAATGAGGCCCTGGAATATTGAAACGTATGTTATTTTAGAATAAATTGCATATACAACTGTATATACGTATATGTTTTATACACGTAATAATCTCTAATAAACATGAATATGAATTGGACATTGTCAGAATAATAGCCCTAATTAATTTTTCATTAAAAATAAGTAACTAACAAATTATACTTCATTCATTCATTGAAATTTAAGTTACTTTATACCTACAGTAAAGTAAGTATTAAGTACTTAATAATAATTTTGATAGAAAATTAAAACAAGATATTTATTTACTAAAGCTTTGACGAAACATTATTAAAAATAATAATTGTTAGATTGTAACTGTGTGAGATATATCAAAGGAATCAGATTCAAATAGATCTGCAGCTAATTTAGTAACATCGGAAATTTATCAGGGATCTATTTTAGGACCACTGGTTTTTGATTTACATGATTGATTACGAAATTTATTAGACATTGGAAATTCAGTTTTATGGAGATGATTCTGAGATACGTCATTATTAAATTATTATTAAAATTAACAATTTTACCGTTATTTTTGTGTGATATTGAAATGGCCTTTGACCACAAAAAATTAGATGAAAATGTGTGAGATATTGAGATATCTCAGTTAGTTTAAATATGGTCCTTACCGTTCGAGGATGTATAGAAATTGAATCGATCAAGGCGATAAAGCTGCCAGCCCCTGCGGGGCTGTCTGACGGGATTAGTTAAGTGATTAGGGGTAAAATCGGAGAAATCAAATTTTTATTTGCCTAAATTTAAAAAAATTTGTTTGGAACCGGCTGTCAAAAAAATGTCAAAGTAACGTTTGGGAACGGGTACGGCCCCTCCGGACTCGCCCGCGATCGAATTTTACGATTCTTCGTCGATTTTCCGAAAAACTGTCAAAAGCGACGTTTAAATGTCAAAGTGAAAGAAGGGTCCTGTCGGGAAACCGGACACTCCGAAAATGCAATCGGTTCCTACCTGGGATCGAAATTTTAGGGCACATAACGCAAGTGTAAACCGCGGTTGGACCGGTAGTGTAAACCGCGGGAGGACGGCGCTTAAACTTTTGAAAATTCCGTCGTTTGCAAAATTCACAGCCACGGATGGATATATTAAACGACGAAATTTTCAAGGATCCGAGAGGAAAGTCGGTTCTAGCTCTCCTGAAAGTCCGGTCGAAAAAATCCTCCGGGGAAAGAAGCGAGGGCGCCCGGAAGAGTACCGGTTTTCGACAAAATCAACCTTTTTAAAAAAATTATATCTCGGGCCTCGGCTAATATTGGAGATGGACGAAAAAAAAGAATTCTTCATTTTTCCTTCTTCTCGCCCACCGTCCGGGATCCTCCAAATCCAAAGGGAAAGGCTGTGACGCGTTTCTAAATGGTGCGTGTCTGAAAAATGATTAAAATTCGACAAAATGGCCCTTTTTCAGAAAATCGTAACTTTCTTGGGAAGCAAAATCGAGAAAAACGATTTGCGAGATTTTCTAACTTTCATCTAGTTTTCGCCGGTCCATCTCGAAGGAGGCGCGAGTTATTAAGCTCGTCGGACCAGACGCGTGTTTGAGGCAACCCGAAAAATTGAAAAAATTGCGGAAACACGAAAACTTCGAACACTGGCTGTACAAATGAAAATTAACCGAAACGAGGCGAATTTAACGTCTATCGATCAAAAAACGGCCGGCCTTTTTTTTTCAAAATTTTCACGTCTTGCACCCTTTTCCAATTTTACGGGCTTCAACTTATTACTTCCGTAATCGAAGGTATTCGTTTACAATTTTTATGTTGCTTATTTTCGAATCAATCTTCCGTAGAAGACGATATTTTCTCGTATAACGCAGAAAAACTTTACTTTCAGAGGTCAATTGCATAAATTACTTCTTACCATGTCTGTAGAGCTGTAATAATTCCGGGAAGAGACTTTTTTTATGTATATTGTAGATGGGGTTCCTACAACCATTAATTCACGTTTTTCTCAAAAAATAACGTTGCCCCTGCAGCCGCCATCTTGAAGAAATTGTTAGGGAAGCTACAACTGTTCCAATTTGTCGCTTTAATATTGAAACAATTGATATAACAACAAAAAACTTGTGGGAAATTTAATTATGTACAATATTGCTAATAACCAATAGATGTAAGAGCAATGGAAATAGAGATGATTGCAAAAAATACAGTGAAACAAAAATGTTCACCTTTCAAATCGCTGATGTCGTTGAGCATTAACATAGAAATAATTGTTTAATCAAAAGTTGTAGCTTTTTCCATTCCCTACAATATTAGTAGTAATTTCAGGGTAGAATTAACAGAAGAGGAACTAATTTAAGAGAAAAGGTTTTTTCTCGTTTTCCTGGTGGCAGCCAAAGTAGCAACGATATTTTGGGACCAAAAATGTAAAATAAGGATTATATAACCTCCTTCCTCTAAAAAATTCCTCCCGGACGTATTGTAGGGTAAAATGATCAGGGTTGAGCTGATTTAAATCCTGCAACTTATTTAAATAAAAATTAAAAATGATCTTTTAGCTCTGCGGTAATTTTTTATTATGGATAATATGGATATTTTGCTTCTTTTTTTCATTTCCCTTCAATTACTTCGATCTTTTTTCTATCCATTTCTAGCTCTACCACTTCTTTGTTTTTCATTTCCTTCGTTTCTTTTCTTTTTATGAAACAGTTATTAATTTCATTATTTGTTAAATTGTATTAAATTTAAGTTAATTACAGGCTTCATCAGCAACTGGTTTGTATCAGTAAGCTGCAAAATGGCCTTTTATTTTCAATATATTTTTTTTGTGAATTTTCTGTTTCTATTTGTAATTTTCTCGTAATTTTCTATGTGGAAAATAATAAATATACCTAATACTATTATTATTATTATTATTATTAATAATTACTTAGATGCTTTAGTGCCCAATCCATTCGTAATATCTATATGAACAAGTCCAAATGAAGAACACTCTTTCCTCGTCTGCAGAAAGAGCAACGGCACACAGAAAGGGTGTTATCAGATCCAGTACTTTAATAATTTTAGGAATATCTTTTTGAGATTTCCACCACTTCACAACGTGAACTAATATTTCAGTTGAAAACATTGTTTCTGGGAACGGATTGGATTTCGCTCCCAACTTAATTATTAATGGTAATAACCCTGTACCAGAAAAATGTTTGGAAGCATATCTAAAGCAGTCTTTTTTCCTTCTTTCGACAGTGGATATTCGTTTTTATTTCTGATAGGATCCAGCAAATACGCCAGAAAGTGAAAAGGCGTTAAAGCTTGATCATAAATCTTCTTCCAACCTCCTCTAATTTGAAAAAAACATTGTTGATATATACTTTTCCCATGATCCAATTCAAGGTACCATCATGAATCAGATTGACCTTGACATTCACTAAATTATCAAAATGCGTGCACTTTCCGACCAACAATAGAACACATTTGACAGTTGTGTAGCATTCTGGGAAGTGTGGGTCATCAAACGAACAAACCTATTTAGTTTTGTATGAAATGGGAGACACCGGTTACCCAATGGATTATGTCGATTACAGCATACAATAGCAATACGGAAGACGGAAGCAGGCAAATTGTTTCTGTGGTTTTTAGAAACGAACATTGCACCAGATTAAGGACACCATAAATGCTTCAGTCAGAAACTATGTATACGTTATTTTTGTTATTTCAACAAGTGCCTCCTTTATTAAATCAATCAAGTCAAATATTGCTACTTATTTATTTGCTTAACGTTTTATCTTGATCCAAATCCTGCTACTCCACTAAACGGAGCAAAAAATACGTTATTTTTAACCATGCATATCTAGCAGAGTAAATACCATCTGCAAACTTAGTTAAAATTATGTTTTTATTGATTGCCACACTTAATGAACGTCATAGCGAATGATTAAGTCATAGGAAATTATTTCTAACCAGAACCATAACCTCAATAAATTTGTAATCCACGTACATATTTCCAGATACAATAAAGTATAACTCAACATTATAGTCTTTTGAAAGTACAGCGAGGTGTTTTAGGGAGCTCAAACAAACAATTCTACCGGAAACACAAACACAGGGTGTTGAAATTGATTTATCAATTCCGTGGCCATGTGCTCGGCGATGTCGTCGGCGTGTGTGTTGAGGTTGAGAAGCGACAGCACTATTGATCGAGAGCACGATTTTACCTGCCCTTGAGCATGCGCGGTGTAGTTAAGGTCAAGGTTATTGGTATCATCTTTATGCGCTCTGTAATGGGCACATTAATAGTGTGGGTGATTATATTGACCCAGCGCAATTGCTGAGTGTTCCTTATAAAATAAAACTCATTACATTAATAAGTAAACGCGGTGTCTTCTTGAAAATATCGTTTGTGTTGCCGTTGTGTCTGTTGGCGATTATGTCACGTGGTTCCCTTTTACTATTCTATTTACGTTACACTTGGATAAAGTCAATTGCTTTTATCTGACAAAAGACAGGCCTGATAAGACAGGCCAAATAAATAGTACAAAGGAGATATCTTGCGATTTTAAAGCTGGTTTATTTTAGAACGAGAATAAAAACAAACTGGCTCTTTAGAAGGATATCTAAAAGTAAAAGTGAATGTACAGAGTGAATCTTACAAAATTTAACCTTAAATTTCTGCAGAAAATAATCGGATTACTTCCAAGTGATAATGCATATAATATTTAAAGATGAAACTGCATCATAGGCATTTTGTGATGTTAAAAAATGTGGTTGATATTCTTGTAGGTCCTCTCAACGTTATTAATTTATAGTTAGGTACTTGAATCTGATAACGTTTATTCATAAAATAAAATATATTTAAAAAATTAAAACCAATCAGAGTCGGCCGTGACTGTTTATGAACCAACTGTTTTTAAATTTGAAACATATACGTATTAAGAAGACTGTCAGCGCTATAATTAGGGTAAATGGTGCCATTTGAACGATATATAAAAAATCGAAAAGAAAAAAACGTAGATTACGAAAATCTGAATGCGGACATAGAAATTGGTAGCTTTCACCCCTTAACAGGCCTTAAAAACCCCTATTTAAGAAAATAATAGCCGACCGTAGGGGCTATCACCTACAACCCATTCATCCGATAGCCAGCCCGTAGTACAACCCATTCATAGAACCTACTTATAAATAAAGCCCCGCAGGGGCCCTGAATTCTTTTTTTGTTTTCTTTTCAAATTTTAATCCTAAAATCCTGAATTTTTCCCAACTCCCCGACCCCTCGACCCCATGTCGGACTCTACTTCTTTCCCGAAATTTAAAAAACCGTCTTTCAACTCGAAACCCCGAGATAAAACAACTGATATAGAGGGTCACCCTCGCAGAGATGTCTATGTCTAGTTATGTACATACATATTTCCATTTAACACTAAAAAATTAAATAATTCAAAAATTAAAAAATTAAAACAAAAATAAAGTTTTGCAGAGATCAGATTATAGAATTTGATCTATAGATTCAAAAAATAATAAGATATTATTATACAGAATGTTTAAAAAATCAAATTTGATGTTATTTCCGTCGAAACTGGAAATCGGCCATTTTGACTGTATACGTCACTAAATTGGAAAATAAGTCTTATAATAATATACATGTTCCAAATTTCAAAACAGTTGGATCATAAACAAAGAAGCTATAAGTCTGGACCAGTTCTCGTGGACACCCGGTATAAATATGTTGTGTAAGAAAACTCCATTGACTTAAATTTAATTTTAAATCTAAAATAGCAAATTTAATTACAGTTGAAAAAGAGAACTTAATTACCTGCAGAAAAAAAATTATAATTGGCGGCCCTAAAGATACAGAAATGGTTTAATTTTGTTGAAGATGTAGTTACACAGATGTTGAATACAAAACTATTTATTTTTACTTATTTCCTATCAAGTATACTGGGCGTGTCTACTAAGTACATACATACATTGATAATTTTGAAAATGTTTGAGTATAGAAATTTATTAGTTTTAAGATTAATTCCCATTCTGGTTTTATTTCTAAGGTTTTGGTTTGTAAGATTTTCGTTCTCTTCCGCTTTATTTCTATTTTTTATTTTTGATGATGCGACCATCTTGTAGTAGTTTGCTTCATTCATATTATAGGTACCTTTCAAAATCATCTGGTAAATAATTTTTTAGTAATATATTTTCTTTTTTCTTTCAACGCTTTATATAATTATGCAAACATATTAAAACCAATTTTTTTCTATAGTTTGATGGTATTCCTTACTGCAAAATATTGTTCTACTAAAAAAAAATATCTTACGTTAGGTGTTAACCAACTAAATAATTATGGGCTAATCTGTCTTCCAACACTTTCCAAAATCTTGGAAAAGTAGTTGACGAACAATTGGGAAATTATCGTTCTACAGCCGGTAACTTTTAAACGAATTGTTTTAGCGGAAAAGTGTTAAGGGAAAAAAATTCTATATCGTGTGAGCTACATTTTCGTATTTTCGAAAAAATAAATAAACGTCTAACAATTTTAGAAAAATAAAAAACCGAGTTAAAAAAAATGAGGGAAAAATTAATTTTGAAATTATATTTGAAATCAGTGCCCAAATTTAATCTAAATTAGTTAGGTAATAAATTTTTTTTTGTCAAATCACAGCTTGCTTCAATTTTGGCAATTTAGATTTCCTATATGATTTCCCTGTTTGATTTATCCTTCTACAGCCTGTGACTAAAGGGAAAAAATTCTATATCGTGTGAGCTACATTTTCGTATTTTCGAACGTCTTACAATTTAAAAAATAAAAGAACCGAATTAAAAAAAATTGGATTAACTTTCCCAGCAAACACCGCTTCGAAACTATTAAGGAACATTAACGCTACTTATATTTCGTGTTACACTTTTGTTTCAGTCACAAAAATGCGTGTTTTTGGTGATAAATTGCTTATTTGTCCGCAACATTGCATCGTTAATAAACTGCAACTATTACTTTACACAATTGCGAAACAAAATATTCGTAACAAATGCCAATTTACATTTGTAATAAATTCGTTTTTACCAAAATCTAACTCCGAAAATATCTTGAAACATTTAGGCTTTTACAGTTTCATTCACCAAGTTATTTGTAAATACAAAACTTATATAAATACTTCGCAACCGTTATGCAAATTTAGTTTAAGTACAGATACACAACAGTTGCACGTTATTAGAAACCTTAAGGTTGCTCATTAATTTCAGAAAAGTTGCTTATCATAAGCAATATAAATATTACGATTTACTTTCAAATCAGTTTCTTTTTTGTTTTATACTTATTATGCAAATAGTCCAAATAAAGTCAGGTTTGATATATGTGCACAAATCCACCTCCCACCCTGATCCCTCACCTACCCATTCCCGATCATTGGAGTCTTTTTGTTTTTTAAATGCATATAGCAGCATTTTACAGACGCTAAAAAATATGACAGACCCTATCAATACATGCTGTCCATCTTTGCCGAACCACTTATTACCAATCACTGTTGAATAACTCGAAAACCAAAAAGTGTTTTTTTGGTTCTCGCGAGTTGATTAACAGTGAATAAATAATTTGTTCGGCAAAGATGGACATGTACTGATAGTATAGAGCCAGTTATATTTTTAAAGCGACTGTAAAATGCTATACTAAATACATTTAAAAACAAAAAAGACTCAATGATCGAGTGCGCAGGTGAGCGATCGGGGGCTGGGGGGTGGATATATGCACGTATAGCAAACCTGGCTTCGTTTGTTATTGGACGAGTAATTTTCTTTTCCGAAGACAGCAGTCACATTTTGCCAGTAGTGGGGCTCGTTACTTTTTCAGGACCCATCTTTAAAATCACTTTTTGCAATATTTAACAAAATTCACTTTCTCAATCTCTCATCTTTACAGACCATAAATCCATTTAAGACAAACTCTTTTCTATATCTAGGTGAAATTAATCCTTGATCCTTAATATTCACTGTTAGTGTATTTGGAGGAATCCTTTAAAATATAGGAAAAAGATAAAATATTGACAAATAGATGTTCAAAACAATTTATTGTCCATTGTACAATAAAATAATTAATTCATTTTCTCTGTTTTCTTCAATCTCTGGCTGGCCGCTCTAAACCAGTCCTTACAGGCACCTTCAAAATTGGCATCAACTGTCATAAATGGAAAGCATTTCCTGCATGAATCTACAAATAAAAGTCAGTTCTTAATCAAACTAGCAATGTACAGAGTGAACCCCAATTTATTTATTTCCTTAAGGTGAGTACGCTAACCCCACCCTATATCTAGTTTAAAATAAAAATAAGAAGAGGAGGTGGGGGATTGTCAAGAATTTGACACGGGTTTATTTTTGTCATGAAATGGGAAAAACATTTCAATTATGAAACCTGTGTATATGTAAACTCTAGGCCACTCAATAAAATAAATGAAGTTAAACAATTACATATATTATTATTCCTGAGAGAAAGAAGCTTGTTGCAAAGGGATGGTAAATCCATATAAAAAAAATGAAAGAAATACACGCGGTAGTTTTTGAGAAAATGAAATAAAATACGTCAACATTTTGAATTTAACTGGCCTATCTCATTTGAAGGGAAAATAGGATAGATTTTTTATACCAGTGTTTACACATTTTAAACGCGTCAACTTTATTAGCGGCCTTTTTGTGAAGTTTTTTTGGATAATTTATCCTTCGAAGTACATAAGAAACAGACAGACAATATACTTTGTCGATAATTTAACTATCTGGTGTTTTTTTATATCTTTGGCACAGAGGAAGAATATAGTGGACGGCCGACGGAATGTCTTTGATCTATTAGACACTTTAAGTTGTGTCAAAGACGTAGACGTAAACGTACGTTTTGGTAGTCGCGCTTGCGCAGTTCATAAATTTTCACGTTATCGTCTTACGTATCTACGTTATCTTACGTATCCTCACGTGTACCTAAAACGGTAACGTACGCTAACCGAAGTGTACCGAAGCGGCGGCGATAATTCGCGAAGTTTATTTTGATGCATTTTTAAATAACTTAATAACTTACGTAGTTGCTTTATAGGGTTTACTTAAATAAATAAAAAATCCAAAATTTGAACTCGACAAACACAAATGTACGTCGGATTTTTAAGGTATATTTTGTGGACATTGTTGACAACCAAAATTTTAAGGTGACCTACAAACTACTTAAACTGAATTGTGAAACAGGACGTAAACGTGAAAGTTGTACGTTAACGTGCACATCTGCATCTACGTATCACGAACAACTTAAAGTGTCTATTAGCGCTCACAGCTGTGACCTATACGTTTATATCGGAAGTGTTGAATGTTGCGAAACTTAAAAAAGTTCCCCAGGAGCAATGTTGCCTTTTACCTCCTTTTAGATATTTTTATAAAATGAAAATATTGGACGTTTCTTTAAATTCTCTTTTTCAGATTTTTAAAATTTATTACATAGCAACACTAGCAAATAAAGTACGAATAACAATGACTTTTAAATAAATAAACCTAAAATTTAATTATACTTTAAAAGTGGTTAAATTGCTTACTTTAAAATCAATTACCCTGAAAACGGTTACTCGTAGCGACATTTAGAAGGTATATCTTTTTGACATAAAAATAACGGGAAAGCAGGAATTTTTATTAAAAAAAAATAATAAAAAATCCCCCAAAAACATAACGTATGAACGATACGCAGCCAAACTATAATTACTGAGATTTGAATCCCTCGATTTGAATCACCAAATTTTGTTAAAATATTTAAATTTTTAAAGATAGGTATTATTTAATAAAAAACGAAAACATTTTGTCCAATTACAAACCGAAGTGAAATATTGAAAAAGACAATCGGTAAGATAAATGGCTACTTGAAGAGCAAGACGATCCATAAAATTCAGTTTCATATGTTACAAATTGTGGAAAATCAGATAAAATCAGAAGTGAAATAAAATATTCAACGCCCGCTATCTCAGAAACAAAAATCTTTAGAACATAATATGTTCATATAAACTTTTCTTCACTTCAAATCACCTGAAGAATTACTTCTTTAAATATTTTGTTATTTAGGAAGCATCCTGTATATCAAAACTATTTTATTCATTACGGCAAACCAGTAGTTTATAAAGAAATTAAGAATCATGTTTTTAGTCACTTTAACGTTAAAATTGCTATGTTAATCCCTGAACTTCATTCCCTTTTGATTGAAACAATTTAAAAGAAAAACATGCGTTTCTTGCTCATCGGAGAATCACCTCAAAAAGAAATACAAAATAATATATTCCTAAGCAAAAAAAAAGAACACTCAACGATTCAATTTTGCAAATAAATACGTAGGTACTGTGCAAGTAAAGTAGATATAATAATCTAGGTGTAGATTATTATAGTTAGTAGCAAAGTTTTGTACATATTCTTTATTATTATTTATAGTTATCCATTTAAATAAGCACGAAATTTTAAGAAAAGCGTTTGTTTTATTCGATTTATAGGTAATAGTAAAAAGATCCGCTACCCACGCTGTTAATGTGCCCAAGCCATGTTAGGTATTGTCCAGGAAATTAACGCTTTTTACAATACATACAATTAAAACTTATCTAATTTTAAATCTATTAGTACTTATTACTTACCTAATACTCTAAACGTGTATATATTGTGCAATTGTTTTTCACAATAGTATTTTTTGCACAAATACCAGACACTTGTTTACACCACACGTGTAAGTACACATTACTACACATTCAGACTAACTTGTGTTGAAGCCGGAAACAGTTCTTCGCGCTGGCGCGGCGCAGCTTCCCAAGATTCTATTGGTCGTTTGAATTTTATCTCTCTCTCAGAAATAATTCTAGCCTATAGAAACGACGCATTTGTTTGAACATGTATAGCGAAAATGTAACGTATTACTAATTATGTAAATTTTTCAACGCTTCACAACTGAAAATGAATTGTTTCAATAATTCCGTAATTGTTTCTGTTTATAGCTACTGAAGGAATACCGCATCAACAATTGCGTAATATTCTCAAATTTTAACAATTGAAAGTATGGCGTTTTGTAAGTTACGAAATATTTACGTTTGTGGAATTAAGAATAACATTTGTTAGGTAACAGTTTCGAATTTTTCCAAACCCACCAAAGATGTTTTGTATTATATTAAACAATTTCAAAACAAATCTTTCAGGTACAGATATATTGCCATAATTACGAATCTGTTTCACACTTTGAAATATGCTTCTAGAGTTACTTATTTGTGACTTAACGTTACGAAACAGTCACACTCTGCGTTTGCTGGGGGGCGCTGATTTCAAATATAATTTCAAAATAAATTTTTCCCTCAAATTATTTTTTGTAACTCTAGGTTTTTTATTTCTCTAAAATTGTTAGACATTCATTTGTTTTATCATACACCCTGTATATACAATATACAGTTTGAAGGAAAAGAAAGGAGTGGTAATTATAAATAATAATAATTAAAAAAACTGAGACTAGTAGAAAATGAAGATACAGTGGGTGTAATATGTTGATGTCAAAGGTTTGAAATTTCATAAACCATAATATATGTTTACTTGAAAAATACAGGCAATACAGTTACGCATCACAAAATATAAGTACGTAAAAATAGAACACCAAAACAGTATCTATCTTATTAGCAAAGCTAAATCTGCACGAGATATTATAAATTATGGTATCTCACAGGGGTTTATATTGGGTCTAGTTATTTTTTAATGTACAAAGAACTTTATTCTCACTTTTTAAACTTGTCTATTTTTTTATGATAGGTACCAGGATCACCTTTAATAACAAACATCATAACAACCTAATTATTCATGTTAAAAATCGTATGAATCTATTATTAATTGATTTAATTAAATGCTAACAAGTGATTAATAAATCTACTAATTAATGTAGAAAACATATTTAATATCACCTGTTAAACTTCAATAAAATGAGGTAAGTTTTTTTTATAAATACAGTATGGTCTGTAGTTCTGAAGTGGAAGTTGTTGCTCACAAAAAAATTTAGGGAAAAGAAGACCGTACATAGTCTCATGAACTAAAACTATAAAAATTATATGCAGCTTATTTTTTACCTGACAGGAAATACTTGCTATTGCAAATTATAAATTGGCAATTCAAATGTTTCGGAGACAAAATTACTCTTAGTGCAGTCGATTCATTGTATTTTTTATCTAATCATTGTTGCAAATCGTTCTAGCAGTTTTTACTTGTACATACATATACATACATATAATATAAATAAGGATTTTAAATATTTTTTGTCTTTCAGTAATATGAGTTTGGTTCAATCCCATCTTAACGATATGACAGTATCTAACAATTGTTTAAAATATCCCCTTCAAGCCCCCCTCAGTACCTATCAGTTGGGAAGAAAATAAAATAAATTTTCTGTTTATTTACCTTATATCCTTAGTAATTCATAATTGATCAAGATATAAAGGATTGTTGTAGTAGTTGATGTTATGTGTCACCAACCTAGTACATTTTATTGTCATTTACATACAATAGCTATATTTAAATTATTTTTGTTGTACATTAAGTGAAATTATAATTATATAACTAACTCTTTGGTAGTTAGCCAAAAAAATGTTAATCGAGAATATTACCTTGTTTTTGTAAACAGATCATTTAGTGCGTTGGCCCTGATACTCGTGTTTTTTATTTTTATCACAAATTGTTGTAGTAGCTAGTAGTTGTTAAAAAGATGAGGAGAATATTTTATTCTCTGACTCTATTTTTCATTAGAATGTTTTCTTAACTGCCGCTCCCTGGAAAATCCTAGAATTTTGTTTTATTTAGGCAAAGAGAGATGAGATCCTGTGGTTTAGGGGTCTGAACCACATCAATGCTTATACTTAGAAAATTATATACGGGAACAGTATATAATATCTGCAATACTATCCACCCTGTAGCAAGTAGCTACTTTCTTAATATCAAGTAATCTGGTAGGAATATTATTGCCAAAAGTACTAGCTTTCAATATCTGAAAAGTGTGGTAAAGTCGGTTGAATAGTTTTGAAATTATAGGATTTGAAAAATGAATGTCAAGTTTTCGTTTAAAATTTCATTCCTTGAACAGCTTACTAAGAATTTCATTTTATTTTGACGTCAATGCGACAAAGCTTGCATGTATGCGTGTCATTTTTCAAAACACTTTATAGTAACGCAATTAGCCGATAAAACCAATAGAAATAAACTAGTCACAATGAAGCAGGCATCACTTAGAGTGGAGACATTTCTTTAGGTTTTAAGCCAATTAATTCCAAATTTACATCATTTAGGGCATTCAACGCAGGGTCTATTTTTTCAAACATATTTATTGACCAATCCTCGAATTTTGCATATTTATGTTCCATACACCTCTTTTTTGTGTTATAAAAACCTGGATTCCTTTCCTTCTTTTTTGGGTGATTAAACAAACTTCTCGAAATAAGTATGCATATTGTTGGATTATGAATCTTGGAAGACCTATTATTTTCAGAAAACAACTCATGTAACTGATTAGATTAGAAATTTCCAGTTTAAGTCTCCGATTAACGTTTGTTAGTTCAAACACTCAAGAAGTACATCTCTTGTAGGTACCTCTAGCCTGGCACATCGAGGAATCAGAAGAATCTTTTGGCCAAGAAAACAAAAACTTCGACACAGTACAATGGAGCCGCACTCCAACTCTTTGGTATGTCACTGGCCAGTCAAGAAGGCCCTATTTAATTTTGTAAAAAGATAAGGTAATACCGCTTACTGCCTAACAAACCTGATTTAAACCCATCTCTGCTACCTTCTTCTGGGATGAAGGTTGTGAACTCAAGAACTATCAGCAACTCAGAGATGAATCGAAAAGTATTCCCTAAGAAATTATTCGTTGATTCTGTCGAACCTTGCCACTGTACTGAAGCTTTGATAATCATCACTGCTGATGTCAGTAATTCAAGTAATTTGCTTTAATCACTATTTTCATTCTCCCCCTATGTGCGTTTAAAACATGGTCTCGTTCAATGAAAAAGCAACGATCATTTGAATGAGTGCCTATCTCATTGTGACCAGCTTATATTACTGCGATGTTTCACGGTATTTGCTAAAAAACTTTAATAACGGGGCAATTCATTTTTAAATCCATGTTATATTACACGATCATCCTGTGATTCTGACAGCAGCACGATCATTTGTCCAGATTTGAAAGCGCACAGGATATAAATATTTGTTAAATAAAGATTTAAAATCATTCCATCATTTGAATTTGTACATGTAACACCGAGTGTAACACCTTCATCGCGATAGTGGTTTCGTCTTCAAAAAACAGGCAATTGTTTTCTTTCCTGATAGTCATTGAACCAGTAATTTTATTCGGAATAAGAACTATCTGTCAAGAAAAACAATCGTCTTTAATATCAATATACTGTTCTTGAAATAAAACAAGACAAATTGACGGTCGGATTGCTTATGATACGAGACAAAAAAATCAACAACTGGTTCCCGACTGTGAAGGTCACGGACAAGCACGCAAGGTCGCAAATATCGTGAACCTTATCCTTTTTATAACTATAGTGACAAGAAAATTTGCAGGCATGCAAATCACATGTCGTGAACCTTATTCTTCAAGTTGTTTAGTTGTCATACTTTTTAAAGTTAAAAATAAATATTACGTTATACAGTCCTGTTAGTTTTCTAATAACCAATATTTTTTTAATATAATCCCGAAATAACAGAAAATTGTGAGATTAGACTAGAATAAGCTGCGTTTTGTAATTAGTTAGCTGAAACAGTACAAAGAGTTCTATCTGTTTCGGACAGGCAATAGTAATTTTCGTCACAAGTCCGGAAGGTGACTTGTTACAGTCGAGTAGATATTATGGACGAGGCGACGTCAGGAGCCGAGTCCAGAATATCTAAACGAGACTGGAACAACACCTTACGGACGTGTGTCGAATGATATTTTATTTCATCCCGTCATTTCTTGTATATTAGTATATTTGTATAATTTGACACTTGGTTATTTTCTTATGTCATTTGACATTTGACACTATTTTTTAATTTGCGGTTGATTTTTATATGTCAAACAACTGTCAAAAGGTATAATAACAGTTTGTGATTGGTTCGTAATAAGTTTCCGGTGGTTTCCGGTACTTTACCGGCTCTGATACCGTAATGTCTCATTTTCCGGCCGCATATGAATACTGTAGTGTTGTACTTTCCGGACGGGATGAAATAAAAAGTATTTTCATCCTCATTCATCTGATGCAATCCGAAGTTGCATTCCTTCTGTTCCGTTTCTTTTTATAATCGCGCAATTGTAGGTTCAAATTTACTGACCTCCAAAAATAAAATATGTTAAAACCTTGTTTCTCAGTTTCTTTATTGGACGATATTTTTTCGTTCCGTTTGGTAATGAATTGTCGAGCGAATTGTATCAGAATTTTATGGTCAACATTGTTGACTTGTTGAATTGTTTTTGGATATACGTTTTCATCAGTAGTATGACGACTTTGCCATTTATGTCCTAATGCGACACATTTTGAAGATGCAATTTTAATATTCTTTCTGCATACTATTCCAGGTAATCCTTTCTGGTGGTGTGCTGTGTAATATGCAGCAAAGTCAAAGCCAACAGGTTTCACATTTTGATTATCGTCAATTATTCCTTAAAATTTAAAATCTGGCTTATGTTTTTTAAATATTGCTCTGCTGAAAATCTACTCGAAAATTAATGATTTTCACATACTTTTCCACCTCTAACTAAATATTTCACCGGAATGAATGCTTGAATGACTACATGAATTCAATGATATTCAGTTGTTACCATTTCAGTGTTTACACTGAAAACTCCATTTTTGTTTCGTTTCACGGTTACATAAAATGCAATAACAATGACGATTCAAGGACTGACTGAAATTTGGATTTGAGACTCGGTTTGAAAACGCTTTAAAGAAAAATTCATTGGAAATGCAATCAATCATCTATAATTCATTTACCATTTGTAAGTGTACAGGGAAATTTTCATATTTTCCAAAATTTTAACTTTTCAGTTCTTTCAAACTTGTTGCCTATTTTTTTACTGCTGGGTCTTATCCTTAAACTAATATCCCGAGACAGTCTCGTATCTCTATAAAGAATGCCAAAAATTAGGCAATATGATACGAATTACAAAACCGTTTTTGAACGATTCTGAATGCAAGGTCGTTAAGTTTTCAGAAAAATGTAAAGGATCGTCTTATATTTTTATGATACAACGGACGTTTCAATTATTAACCCCTGCATGGCAGCTGTTAGCTGTGGTCTGATCTGCATCAAAAGAGTACTGCGTTAAAATGATCCAACAAACAATTTTCATAAATTCTGCTTAACATAGCATAGTTGCATAGAAGGACCACAGTTTAAAGAATATATTTAGTAAACATTGGTAGGACTAAATGGGATCTTAGTTTTAGTAGATCGGTGCAAATATGCGGTGGCCTGGGACATTAGTTTATTTTCCGACTGTACAGCTGTTTGCCATTCATCTAATAAGAAGCAAAACCCATCGACAAGTTTTTGCCCATATTAGCTTCAGTAGCACAACATGAATATAGTAATGGTTCACTGCTGTAATTTTTTTCTATGTATAGACAAATAAGTTGTTTTTATTACCAGCCCGTGGTCTGTGGCGTGGATTATTTATGAGAAAAATATTGATACATTTTACGATTTATGGACACAATGCGGTCGGATTATGTTCAAACAAAACGAAATACGTGTATTGGACATTGAGTAATGCCTTTATTTATCAAATTCTTTTTTTTGATGTGAGAAGATTCCTTTGTGTCTTTTACAGAGTTATGAATTGTGACAGTGTATTCATTCGGGTGGTAAATGCACGATTGATTTATAAACTGTCGTGGTATTTTAGGCGTTGAATATAAGGTGTCTTAACACTGGATAGGGGTTATAGGCCTGTAGAATTAGACGATGTGAACGGGAATCTGTAACTAATTCGTTTCAGATAGCCGTAGGTAAAAACAGGTGTATTTAATTATAAGGAATATACCTCTGCGATTCCTCCCAAATCAAATAAACAGAACATTGTTTATAAGTCACTTTTATGTGAAAAAATCATGAAATTTGGAGTTTTTTAAAAATTGCAGTAAGACTGCAGTAGATTAATTTTTTTGAATGTTTCTGTTTACTAGGTAATTCCAAACCGGTTAATTTAAGCCCCGGGTGATTTCATTTCATTGATTATTTATTTAAATAATTGCCGAAAACCATCGAAATTTTCGAAAATTTCAAGCATTTTTTACTCTGAAAGGAAAAATGCTAGACTCTTGAAACTTTGGTGGAATATGTGTGTCTCATTACCCTCAAGTTACAAAAAAATTTCGTTTTAAAATGTTTATTAGTTTTCGAGAAATTCTATTTGTTTATTAAAAACGTCCCAAATGTTTAATGAAAAATTGACCTATTAACGTTATCAAAAATAATTCAACCACAGCTCATTTTTTTTCGTCAAGACGTCAGTTTTACGAATCTGTTATGGGCGTATCGATTTTCAATAATTTTGACCGTCAAAATGGCGTTAACAACATTGCTACTTTTCGGAGCAGCGTTTTTTGCAAATAACTTTACAACAAATGAACGTATCTGCACAAATGTTTCATATTTGAGTTGCTGGTATTTTTCTACAAATTTATTAAAAAAAATTGTTGCTCTGGGACATGTAGGAGCCGAGATAATTTTTTAAATTGTTTAATGCGCCAAACGTTTCTTTATTAATATTTATGGCCAAAATTGAAACTGGTTGTTAATAAGATCTTGAATTTTGTGAATTCATCAAGTCCTGTTGAAAACGGGCCCTTCTTGAGGTCAAAATATAATTTTTAATAATTAATGATTTTAGAGCGTCTTCAATTTGTTTGGCTCAAGGGACAGGCGAATTTTTGATCAAACGAGTTTCAAATTGGGGTAGCGAGAAAAATTCGTCATATCTCCGTTATTTTCCGGCCAATTTCGACGTTTTTTTTTTTAATTTGGGGTAGCTCACGAAAATAATAACAATGGGCACATTTGCAATATCCAAATAATAAACAAATAATTGTTATAAAGAATTTTTTTTTTTTTTAATTTTTCCTTTTTTGGGCTTATGCAACTTATAATGTGCTAATGTATTAAATATAAATTTATAAAGATTATATAATGGTAACAATGTATGCACAAACTATTTCTCCATCAAACAATATACGATGTTACAGCATTGTTACCATTATATAATCTTTATAAATTTATATTTAATACATTAGCACATTATAAGTTGCATAAGCCCAAAAAAGAAAAAATTAAAAAAAAAAAATTGTTTATAACAATTATTTGTTTATTATTTGGATATTGCAAATGTGCCCATTGTTATTATTTTCGTGAGCTACCCCAAATAAAAAAAAAAAACGTCGAAATTGGCCGGAAAATAACGGAGATATGACGAATTTTTCTCGCTACCCCAATTTGAAAATCGTTTGATAAAAAATTCACCTGTCCTTTGAGCCAAACAAATTGATGACGCTCTAAAATCACTTATTAAAAATTATATTTTGACCTCAAAAAGGGCCCGTTTTCAATAGGACTTGTTGAATTCACAAAATTCAAGATCTTATTAACAACCAGTTTCATATTTGGCCATAAATATTAATAAAGAAACGTTTGGCGCATTAAACAATTTAAAAAATTATATCGGCTCCTACATGTCCCAGAGCAACAATTTTTTCTTATAAATTTGTAGAAAAATACCAGCAACTCAAATATGAAAGATTTGTGCAGATACGTTCATTTGTTGTAAAGTTATTTGCAAAAAACGCTGCTCCGAAAAGTAGCAATGTTGTTAACGCCATTTTGACGGTCAAAATTATTGAAAATCGATACGCCCATAACAGATTCGTAAAATTGACGTCTTGACGAAAAAAAATGAGCTGTGGTTGAATTATTTTTGATAACGTTAATAGGTCAATTTTTCATTAAACATTTGGGACGTTTTTAATAAACAAATAGAATTTCTCGAAAACTAATAAACATTTAAAACGAAATTTTTTTTGTAACTTGAGGGTAATGAGACACATATTCCACCAAAGTTTCAAGAGTCTAGCATTTTTCCTTTCAGAGTAAAAAATGCTTGAAATTTTCGATAATTTCGATGGTTTTCGGCAATTATTTAAATAAATAATCAATGAAATGAAATCAACCGGGGCTTAAATTAACCGGTTTGGAATTACCTAGTAAACAGAAACATTCAAAAACATTAATCTACTGCAGTCTTACTGCAATTTTTAAAAAACTCCAAATTTCATGAGTTTTTCACATAAAAGTGACTTATAAACAATGTTCTGTTTATTTGATTTGGGAGGAATCGCAGAGGTATATTCCTTATAACTAAATACACCTGTTTTTACCTACGGCTATCTGAAACGAATTAGTTACACCGCTTTTTCTATTTCTGCAGGCCTATTATATCAAACCGTTTGCCTGAGAATTGCCCTGAAGGAAGTTCATAACAAGGGCACCACTTGCCAAAATTGAGACACCATGCATATTCATATTCCCAATATATTTGCTATACGAGTTGCAATATTTACACTGTAATATTTCTGTTGTTCCTTAATATTAAACATATATTTCAAATATTGGAAAAATATTTCCAGTTATTTATAGGCATTTCGAATATTCTCAGGATTTCACGCAATTCGAATATAGGACCAACGTTTCCCATATTGGACCGATATTTTCCATATCAAACCGATATTGGAGCAATATTTCAAGATTTCCTGATATTTCTGTCATATTTCTGATATTTCCGGTATTTTTTTTTATTCCCAAATATTGTACATATTTCCATAATGTTATTATTCGTAGTAGAACACTTCCACCAACGAGTCGTACCTGACCAAAGGAATAAAAATTTGCCAACGAAACTTAAATATTTTTCCCAATATTTAAATGATGTTCACATTATATTTCCGGTATTTCGCAGTATTTTCTATATTCTTAATATTTCAAATCTTCATATTTTCTGGATTCCTCAAATATTTCTTTCATGTTTCCAATATTTTCAGTACTATGATATTTCCAATAATTTACAGTGAATCTTTGTACATATTTCACAATTATTTTCAATATTTCGTATATTTTTCATATTTCTAACTGGGTGGACGCCGTATTTCCCCAAGTGGTTTGTAACTGTTATTTGAAAAAAATATATCAAATTCTGTCCATTTGCGTATGAAAAGTTGACATGCGGAAAGACAAAACGTTGCTGGATCTAGGCAGGGTGAAATTTCAATTGGAAATGTTTATGTATGCACATGAACAGCGCTGATCCTCAGTTTGTCAATATAAAAGTTTCATTACAATGATTCTTTAGCACACAGCTTAACTACTATCCGTATTAAAGGGTAAATCCCACCACTCTCGAGAACACTCGTATATTGTATTCATAACAAATTGCGCTGTTGCCTCCATTCATAATTAATATTCGTCAAATATTCTTAACTTATGTGAATCAGTTTATCTAGGGAAGACTTTGTATGTTTGAGTAAATATAAATATTCACTAATGGGAACAAACAAATCTAGATTAAACAAATATCGATCTGCTGCAGAGTACACTTTTGGAATCTATAGGAGTTGGCTTAGTCTAAAACGTGATTATCTTCTGTTTTGTTACGTAGACTAATAATCATGCCCCAGTTCGCTAATACTCTCGTAATTACACATCATGTGATCAATATTTGCCTAATATTCGATATCTCCAGCCTCAAAATGTATACAGTGTTCTGGAGCAAGAGCGAAGTGTAAACATCCGATTCGTGAGGACTGGTCAAGCTGCGGATGTTGCTGGTCCCTGTACTGGAAGGATGCAAAATAAACATCATAAGAAGCAGCGTTTAATAACGCTGTCAAAATACACAACTGGAACAAGCTGGGAATTTCTACATCTTGGTGCGTTGTCGACAAATTTAATTCTGTTGTAGCCACACGGTGTAGGACGGGTATACAGAAAGGGCAGGATTCAGGAATTCATTTTATCCTTAAACAAAAGCAACATTACATCGTAAAAAAAATTATGCAAATCACTTAATTACATGCAGATTTGAGAATGAAAAATGCAATAAACTTATGTGGAAACAATGTATTAGGAGAATTATAACTGACAGTTTTAAGCTTTACAGATAATGTTTTAGCCTCTTTTCTTGGCAAACACTTTCAGATGTAAATATTTTGTAATTTTTAATGACACTTTCTCTCTATTTCCTTGATTGGGATTTATTACAAGAATATTGGTAATAAATCCCAAACAAAGGAAGAGAGAACAGGCAGACATCTAATGAGGAAATATTGTAGAAGTTAAATACTTTCTCTGACCTTAAAGATCTGAATAGGAATCAAGTAAAATAGTCTGGTGAAATAACCAAGAGGTATGGAATATCAGAGCAAAGATATAGATTCTGCATATAGCACTTTTGATGGTATCAATAATCATCTTCTTTTAAATCATCTCCATGAATATAAAGGTAAATAATACAGAGATTCAGGATAAGTTTGTGCCTCATATCCAGGGGAGTGGGAGGTGAAGTAGCATTTAATCCCAAACAGAAAACTATTTTTGCAGCTGATTTGACAGATGGTTAGTCCACGCACAGATTTTGAAGAGTTATCTTTTCTGGTTATGTTTGCTTTATTTTCATTGATCTAAATACTAGCACTAGCACTCCAAACGGAATTGAACCAAATGGTTTAATAATAATTTTAACGAAAGCTCCACCGTCGAGGGTATCCTGTATAATTTTTTCGCAAAATTTTCATTCAGAATGTGACCTTTCACGATGTTCTGAACAATGTTATACTATATTAAAACAATGTAAGAAGACCTAGTTTCAGGCGTATTTATATTTTCCGTTTTAAAGGTTGAACCAAACTTTATCGACCAACAACGGACGGTTTCCATTTTCCAAACCCTTAATTTTTGTGATCACATCGCAGATATCGCTGGTGATTTAGGTTTTGTTAGTTGTGTTTGATTTTCCATTATCTCTCGCATCATTTAGCCTGTATAATTTCCCCGAATACAATGCCGTGATAAATTCATCTACACGCATAAATATAAACTTTCTAGTCGTAAAATAGGAATTGAGAACATTCAGTGAAACAGGCAGGTAATTTTAGGAGCACTTTCGTTATTGTGGCTCAATAAAACTTTGGTTAACTTTGACGGGTATTTTTAGTAAAGCTCGCCGTGCCTCCTCCGCCCACTACGGCGCAAATCGTTACACTTTCTCTAACAGCGGAGTTTGGGCGAGTGTACGGGCACGCAACATGGTTATGTATTCATGAGAGCCCTAAAATTATAACACCATTCATATTTGCTTAGACGTTTTAGGTACTTATTTAGCGAATCGCGCTTGTAGATAATTAACTTGACTAACACGGATGCGATATTACGCTTGACCTTGTATTTGACTAATTAATTAGATTACTGTACTGTAACTGTATGCAGATGTACGGGATGGGATGCTGGCTGCACGATTTTGGTCAAATGTCAAATACAACACTTTTCAGGAAGAGATGCCAGTCTACTTGTATGACGTAAATAAGGACTTGGATTATCTTATGTATTATCTATTTCCATACAAGGTAATTACAGCCCAATTACGGGATGGAAACTACAAAAGTTTATAACTAGGATCTCAGGTTGCTCTTTTACTTTCACAAATATGAGAGGCGAATTAGAATAGATTTGACTGGGGCTTAACTCGATACAATTTATTGCAACATTTTGTTGTATTTGGTACAGCAACGTTGTAGAGTATTCAATAGGGCTTCCTATAGTTGAATAATAATATATACATGTTCTATTTGAATTTACGGAAATATTTCAAATTTTTTGTTCGTTATGGTTGGCATGATTTTATACGTACCCTATATGTCACAGATCAATTTATGAAAGACCCGCCATTCCTGCTCAACAATTACTAAAAAAATATTTTTACAGATGATTGGCATAGCGTACGAAGAAGAAAGTTTTAGGCAAATTTAAATCTTATGACATTTTTCTCTAATATTAGTCATGCCAATAATTTTTTTTCAAAAAAAAATTCTTAGCAGTATATGGATGGTCGGAAAATTTAGGTTTAATGGTATATAAATGGGGAAAAATCGATTGGACCCCAACAAATAACCAGAAATGTGGTGGGGTGGGAAAAGGGGTGGTTTTAGGGGTGAAACGTGGTTTTTTTCAATTTTCGGCAAAACTAGACCTCCTATCGAAACAGTTAAATGCAAAAGTTGTAAATAATTGATAAATCTACAACTTTTATTTTAACCATTTTTCAACATAACCTCAAAACTATTGAGAAAAACGCCAAAAACCAATTTTGTGATTTTTTATTTTATCTCCCACAAAAAATGATTCGATTTTAATAAAATTTGGAGAAAATGTTCATTTTTGTGTCTCAAATAAGCTGTAATTTTTTTGAAGCGAAATATTTATTTTTTGATTTTATTGCGAATTTAATTTGAAAAAAGGCCTAATTTTCAATAAAAAAAGTTGATTAACAAAATTTTGGTTTTTAAAAATTTCAGGACGAAATTTCTTTCGTTGAAACCTCTACTTTAAGATGGTGTACCAAAATCATACTGTTACTATGGAAAAACATTGTTAAAATCGAGTTTTCCGTAAATGTCACGAATTCTTCATTGTTTATTAAAATGAAGCCTTGAGAGTGATGCAAAATGGTAATTTCAATGTAATATCAAATAAGGAATCTTTTATTAACCGTTTAAGGTTCGGGATGGTGAAAAACAAATTGTTTAAAAAATAACAATTAGAAATCAATCGATTTTTAATGCAGTTTTCAAATAATATTTTAATTTATTTTTCACTTACATAATATTTTCAAGGTAAAGATACATCTCATCAGTTGTAAAAACATTGTTCAGAAAACGCAATTATTTGGAAGTTAATTCTTCTGTTTTGCTCAATTTAGTACCAATTTATGGAAGAAAATGCTCCATTTTATGCTCCAATTATCACGGGTGCGAAAACTGTTCTAACGCTGAAAAACAACCATTAGAGGAAATCAGCGATTCGGAGAAAATTGATGACGAAGCAACAATAAATTTTCAAACTAATATTGGGAAATAAAGATCTTGGTGAACTTGAGGGTCTTGACGAAGTCGAAGACCTTGTCGGAGATCCTGAAGAAACCAAAAACTATGTTGAATCTGATGATGTAGAGTAGCTTTCCAAAAAAATGAGATTAAAGTAGAATTTTGATTTTATATTGCTACTTTGTAAATTGAAATAATTTTAAATATTTGTTTTAATAAATTTAATTTTTGGCAATATTTTTTTGTAAAATGTTCACCATCCCGAACCTTAATCAGTTAATCAAAGTTCTCTTATTTGATATTACATTGAAATTACTATTTTGCTTCACTCTCAATACTTCGTTTCAATAAACAATGAAGAATTCGTGACATTTACGGTAAAATCGATCTTGAAAAGATCTTTGTTCTGGTTCTCCCCATTTTTGACAAGGTTTTTCCATAGTTACAGTATGATTTTTTTACACCATCTTAAAGTGGAGGTTTCAACGAAAGAAATTACGTCCTGAAATTTTTAAAAATCAAAATTTTATAATCAACTTTTTTGATTGAAAATTAAGCCTTTTTTCAAATTAAATTCGCAATAAAATCAAAAAATAAATATTTCGCTTCAAAAAAATTACAGCTTATTTGAGACACAAAAATGTGCACTTTCATCAAATTTTATTAAAATCGAATCATTTTTGTGGGAGATAAAAATAAAAAATCAAAAAATTGGTTTTTGGCGTTTGTCTCAATAGTTTGAGGTTATGTTGAAAAATGGTGGAAATAAAAGTTGTAGATCTTTTAATTATCAATGTCTTTAAATCAGTTAATGCTGCACAAATTTCCTATTTTATAAACTAAGAGAAATAAATTTCAACAATTCACGTTGTACGCAAATTCGGTCTCCGGAATGGCAACCTGACATCCGAACTTTATTTATAACTTAAGCATATGCATTAAGTTTAGGATATAAAAATAAACAAGGCAGTTATCAGGAATTAAATAGGTAATAAAAACACATTAAACACATCTGGTTTATAACGCGTAAATTCGTCTCGATTTGGAAACTGTTCCCATATGTGGGGAGATCTTCAATCTAAAATCGAACCTTTGAATGGTTGGTGTTAGTGCTCTTACTAGTTTACTTACTTCTTTGAAACGCTGTCGTAATGTTGGTAATGTCAAGTTTTTTCTACTATTTGCTTCACGAATTATGAAGACCGGTCAACAAAAGTTGCATCACTGATCACGAGGATCGACCTATACTGATGCCACTAAAGGAGGCTGTGGCTATGCCACTGATTAGATAACGTACCAACTCACCATTTTGGTCTCTAACTTCTAGAACTGTTGGACATTACTTATCAATAAATATAATTTATCTGTTATTGCAAACGGTTTTTTATTAATAACTTCCTTAATATTACTCGAAATATACAAGTATTATAAATTTTTTAAATCAGAAAAAGTAGGCAAATCCAAATATGTAAAAATGTACAGGGTGTTCCCTTAAAGAAAAACACATTTTTTCGCACCCACTGTATATTTTCTGACATGGATATGATTTGATAACATATTTAAAAAGTACGTGAAAAATGCAATAAGATAAAATTTTCTATTTTTTTATTACCTTATAGAATAAGCAAATTATGGGGGGTAGCAAGTTACGTTGAACACCCTGTACAAATTTAAAATGTGCAAAAGAAGTATTCTGTGTTTTCAGGTTTGTATATTCATTTCATCCTAAATTAAAATGAATTACTGGAAATACAAAAAATTAGGCAAGCATGTTACTCTGAATTGAACTAATATTGTATTAGGTATTATAAGTATTTGTAGCTAGCAGATAAGGGTAGTCAATACGATAGGCTTGGCTTTATTTTCCTCAACAAGTACCTATATTATATAATATTATATGCTAGTTACTTTCTAATTTGTGTTGTACTCGTGCCACCTCAATATATTTTACGTGATTTGGCGACCAAATTACATAGTATTCAAATTGAGATTCTAATAATTATTTAATACCTTGAATTACAGAAATCACTAAAAATACACATAGCAAATCCTAGAATCCTGTTGGCGGATAAAATTATACTTATATTAAGTATGTGGAATATGTTCATATAATGCATTTACTTTGATCAAGTAGGAATTTTTATATTTTACACCATAAATGAGCATTGTCAAGATTTCCCTGCAGTGCAGTGTAATTTTGATTTACTTCTACTTTCACGGCAGTATGAATAAAAATATTAAATTATATTTGTTCCAGTGTTCATTCCTGAGTAATGGACATAAAAAGTGTAGAATATGTAATTCTGCAAAAATTAACATGTTAAGTATAAAAATATTCCATTAAAAAACTTAAAATTAGTGACTAAAAATAGGCAACCAGTTACACAACACAATTTATTATTTTCTGCATGTGTAATTTCACTAACAGCGTATACCGGGTGCCACAGCATAGTGGCTCACCCCTATATTTCCTTTATTTTTTAACTTATCCATTTGAAATTTGGGGGGCGTAAACTACCGTTTAAAATGTATTTCTGCACATTACAAACACTATGGTACCACTTCCGGTTTATCCGGAAATTACCTCAACTTGCGATTTTCAAATGGAACACCCTGTATATTTTTACATATTTAAATGCAGGGCAACATTCTGCATACACCATGTAAGTTTCGCGAATTTTTTAGCCGATGTTCAATTTTTTCAAGCATTTTCAGGAATCCGTCTAGAGTGCTTTGGAATTCCAAAATTCGTTATACGGTAGGTATAGCCCAGTCAATGAATACATATAAACAGGGTTTGTTTGCAAAAGGTCGGGAAGTTTTGAAACTTGGCACATACCTAGATCTTGACGTCCTTAATGACTACCTGATTTTGCGAACACGCCGTCGCGCAGCTCGCGACGCCATCTTGAAAAAATAGCGCATGAAACTAGAAAATTAGCCATATCTTCCTTACCGTACCTTTTATTGGAAAAATACCTCTATTCAAAATTATTCCTTATAAAATTGTCCATAATTTAGCTTTTTACTATTTTTTTGTCCGATCAATATTTACAGAGATATAGCTTCTCAAATTCGGAAAAAAATTAAGTTTTGTCTTACAGCGCATTTTTTAGATGTTTAAAAGTACGTTCATTTTTCAAATGATGAATATTGACCCAACTACACTAACATCCATAAATAACTGAAGAATTGTTTATTGTAAAGGGAGAATACTAAAGTAAAATAGGTTAATAATAATAATTATTATAAAAAAGTTTAAAATTAAATAGAAAAATTAGTTTTCGACCATTCATTAATGATTTAGATAGTTGCCTTAATTTTACATGAAGATCTGCAAAAAAATAGTATTATAGTAATATAAGTTGTCATTTGTTATAATATAATAATAATAGTAAACACGTTCATTGCCGAGAAATGCCGAATTTATTGGAACTACTCGTTCCCGACTGTCAGGCTAATTCGAGCCAATAAGTCTGACATAGTGCTCCTCGACCATCAGATCAAGCTGATGTATGTCCTACCTTATGTATTTTGAAAAATTACCTAACAAATAGAACTCAAAGAGTTAAAGTAGACGGTTCTCTTAGTGAGTCCTTGTCTATAACCATGGGCGTACCCCAAGGAACAGTGTTGGGTCCAATACTTTTCCTTGTATATATAAATAATATTGCTAGTATAAAAAATTTTGAAGGTCATTTAATATCATATGCTGATGACACAGCTCTGGTATTTGTTGGGGACTCATGGGAAGCTGTTTATGAAAGAGCAGAAAACGGTCTATCTGAAATATATAATTGGTTGAACTACAGCGTATTAAGTTTAAATAATGCTAAAAGTAAATTTTTGGCATTTTCGATCTCAGTTGATGATCAACCAGAACATCAAGTTTTGAGAGTGCATAAAAGCAATAATTGTGATCGCCAAAATTGCGATTGCCCGCTAATTGAAAAATGTCATTCAATTAAATACCCTTGGATTGATGATTGATCATCACCTGAGATGGAACGAACATGTAAATTCAATTACAAAGAAAGTTAGATATATAACGTTTAAATTTTACCAACTAATATATATTCTTAATAAAAAATGTTTGCTTGATGTGTATGATGCATTGGTGGAGTCTGTTATAAGATATTGTATTATAATTTGGGGTGGGCTATTTAATAACGTATTAAAAAATTTACAAACTACTCAAAATACAACTTTAAAAGTTATTTTTAATAAACATAGACTATACTCTACTAATGCATTGTACACAGAGAATAGACTAATGGATGTAAGAAATATATACTCATACAATTGTTTACTATGCATGCAGCAATGTAGCCGACATATGTCTGGATGATGACCATGACGACGAACTTAACGTGCTTCAGAATATAAATAGTGTTGCTGAGGATGTCATAGAAGATGCGGAGATGTCGGATGACGATTGCGCCGGTCCGTCGGGACTTTGATTTAGATAGGCAGATCTGTGGATTAGGCCTACTGGGGATGCCACATAAAAAAAAACGCGCCGATTTCTCTACCTCATAGGTGGTGTGGAAACAAGAAAAATATCACAACTTACATTTTTTTCATCTATAGCGTTGCTATAGGTGATAAAACATTGTTTCCCTAACGTCGGGCAACCGTTGCCAATAGTTGGTGAAACAAATTGCTTTATATTTTAAGGCAAAACTCTTTTTTCCAATTGAAGATGCTATATCTCTGTAAATATTAATCATACAAAAAATAGTAAAGAGCTAAATTGTAGACAATTTTATAGGGAATAATTTTGAATAGGGGTACTTTTCCAATAAAACGTACGGTAAGGAAGATATGGCTAATTTTCTAATTTCATGCGCCATTTTTTTAAGATGGCGTCGCGAGCGGCGCCACGCCGTGTTCGCAAAATCAGGTGCTCATTGAGAACCTCAAGATCTAAGTATGTGCCAAGTTTCAAAACTTCCCGACCTTTTGCAAGATTATTTGTATTCATTGACTGGGCTAGTAAACTTCAAAGGAAAAATATAATTTTTCTTTTCGTTTCACTAACAACTGTTTGCGAAGCCTCCAAAGTTGAACGATCCAACTTTTTTTTTTCAAATGGGAAGGTGGTGGCTCATAGTGTTTGAAAATTATAATTTTCTTTCTGATTTCATTGATATCTATTTTATATCTGTGCTATTTATTTTCAATTTTATTTCATTCGTTTGGAATTCCAAAGCACTCTAGACGGATTTCTGAAAATGCTTGAAAAAATTGAACATCGGCTCAAAAATTCGCGAAACTTACATGGTGTATGCAGAATGTTGCCCTGCATCCAAGTATGTAAAAATATACAGGGTGTTCCATTTGAAAATCGAAAGTTGAGGTAATTTCCGGATAAACCGGATGTGGTACCATATTGTTGTAATGTGCAGAAATACATTTTAAACGGTAGTTTATACCCCCAAATTTCAACTGGATAAGTTAAAAAATAAAGCAAATATAGGGGTGAGCCAGTATCCTGTGGCACCCGGTATAGTTGCCTAATTCTGTAGTCACAATTTTTAATATTTATAACGTTTTATGCAGGGAGAACCTTTAAGTGGGGGTAATTGTTTTAGTGGTAATAGTACTAGTCATCAGGAATATGAATCTGATTTTTTTTTTAAGTTGTAATATGGCCGAGTTATAATTTTTTTTTTTAATTGGCAGTTCAAATGTAAAATTCAGGCGCCGCTGGGCAAGCTCTTGCTTCTAACCGGTCGATAGTGTTGCCATTTTAATTAAAGCTTAGATGATATAAGACCATGCGATGTATGTAATCAAATAAAATTCATTTCGGTTTCACTTAAGGTGGATTTATGCAGTCTTTTTATTTTCACTTACATTTACATCTTCACTTTTCATTACCAAACCAGAAATATCCAATCAAGAGAGAGAGATAAGAGTATTAAAAATGACAAATTAATTTAATTGCATAAACGGGTTTATTGAAATACGCAGATTTAACTTTCATAATGAAATGAAAATCTGCTGCATAAATCCGCCTTTGGTAACTAATTATTATAATACAAAATGAAGTAGATTTTAAAAATAAAATTCGATAATAGGACCTTTTCCCTATATCACTTGTCAACTGTTTGCTTTTCAGAGTCATTGAACTTTACTACTTTACTACTGACCTAGTTTTCAAATGCAGCAGGTGTGCGTTAACAACAAATAGCGCGAAAGAAAGTAAACGATGGTGATTCGGGAGCCGGAGATTGCCGTACACGAGCCAGTTTTTATTGTTTAGGTTCTCCTGGAAGATAGGTACCTATTGTGATTGTGTATGATATTAATAGTTTCAGTTTTTAGTGAGACTTAAATTGTAAGTATTGTGCATTCTGTGGGTGTGTAAAGTTTTATTTTGGTGGTGTTTTAGTGGCATTTAAGGTGGTAGCTATAGTGTGATAGAAAAAAAAAGATGTACTCCAATCAAGATAAAGTTGATATGCTATTTGCTTTACTATTAAATTCCTTGTATTTTATTTGAATTGTGAAGTTTGGCAACAACACACAGTTCGGGAATCGTACAAGTTACGCTCGGTCTTCTCAGTTAGTAATTTATCTCATTAGCGCATTCCACTGGCGGGGTAACTAAATTAAAATAAAAAGGGTTTAAACAATATTCATTTTTCATTCGTATCACTAGCAAAAATTTGTACACCGACTGTCGGTAGTGAAAACCGCCTCGGTCATGCATCTGAATTTATTGGAATATCTCGCTAACCAAGTCCTAAATCAAAATTTTATAGAAGTAAGAAAAGTTAGGGAAATAGGTATTTAATCTAAAAATGAATATCTAGAGACTATAGGCGTACGCATGAAAAAGTTGGGATGGTTAATGTGTACCACAACCCTCCTTTCCCCGTTTGTGCTTTGACTTTTATATACCATTTATATGCGATTCTTATTTATTTCTTTTAAAAGATACTGTGACGACGCTTACTTATAATGACGTTTTCATACGTAATAATTCTTTTAAACGGAAATCTCGGGCGCCAGTCCTTTAATTTTTAAGTGCAAAGAACTACACTTTTTTGGCTCTCCTAATTGGGAGAACAACCCTGAATAGCGAAACAGCGGAAATACGGAATTGCCAGGGCTCGGAGCTGGAGATCTATCTAATGGAATTCGATCATACTGCTCAAACGGGTTAATCAGAAAGAAATGACAGAAAGAATAACTCGTGAATTGTACCTCTTTAAAATAACGTATTTATTCAGACATATTTAGAAACAGAATAATTAATTCTACTACCTCCACGACTGTACAGTCGAGTGTGTATAAAACTATTTCAGAATGCTTAAAAACAAGTCGAGCTGGCAATCAAGAAACTTTGCGCGATTTTACGTCGGAATTTTCGGATACGTGTGATTAATGGATTTCTATGTACGACAAGCAAACGGACCTTTCCACTAGGATGTATTATGCACGGCGGGCAATCGATTAGCTATAGATATTGTAGGCTATCCGAAATTTTTAAATGCACGGCAAACTACTGCCACAAACGTAGAGCTATTTGTTAATGAATATGTTAATGAACGTAAGATTCCGAGTCAACTCTATGCAGATCACCTATATGGATGGCCCTAGCGAACAAATCCAACCAGTTGATGCATATAATGACTATTTGGTTTATCGTAGGTTTTCCGGTAACCTATTATGCAGGGAGGCTTTTGAGGTGGCCCCAGCGAACAAACCTCAGCAGCCGCTGCATATATTAGCAAACAAAAGACCAACGGAGGTATTACTAATTAGCTCTAGTTTGATTGGGTAGTGTACTACAACGATACGTACGGACAAAAGGACCTTTAAATATCTATACTTAACTGAAAGCAGTGCCTGCAAAATGCACTGGACTACGGTGTATTCTTACCAAAATTATTTTCAAATAATTTCCTAACTGACTTTACTACTTAACTCGGAGCGGCGGCGCGAAACTGTGGACGGTTTTGGTTTGATCTGGCACTTCTGGACTGCGGACGACTTTCACGGAATGAGCTGAACTGCTGCCGGTTTTCTTGGAATGAGAAATGAGGACGAAGTGAACGTTCCTCTCCCTTTTGTAACCTTTATGACGTATCTAGGTCGCGTGATAGAGGGGTGGTCACCGACTTGAAACGACGGACTCGGATGCACAACCCGGCGTAACTTGCAGAGGTGCAGCGGATTATGCAATTTGGCGTATCAACTCAGAACGTATATAACCGGAAATGAGTTACTTGTAATTTCTATACTATATTGCAAAAATAAACGGATTAAAACGGGCAAGGATTAACAATTTTAGTAACGAATGATTTTTATTTCTGACTCGGCCATTATTTAAACTATTTCTCGGATTTTACTTATACGAGGGATTGTCGAAAATTAACCAATTAATTACTTGATTGCTTGTTAACCAGCGGACTTTTTAACAACTCATTAATAACTTAACTAGAACAGGACTTACTTACTAAAACAGCGGCAGGGTGTACCCAAGTGACGGTAATATTTAAAGCAAAAATGAACATTCCTTGATTGGAAAAATCACTTCGTTACATTCCTTGATTGGAAAAATCACTTCGTTACAATACATGTTAGTATCTGCAACTTTTATTTTTCTATTTTTCCGTGTCAAATGTTCGCTTGACCACCCGGTACGTTCAATAAAAGTATTGTTGAAATAATTATACTTTGTTTACGAAACCTGAATTGGTGGCATAGGGATGGGCGATGTATGATAACGTCCAATGTCCATAACATACTAAACAATGGAGAACGAAGCATTCAAACGTCAAACGTCAGGCGGAAGAACCCGTATTACTTATCTGAAACAATTCTTATACTGCCTACTGACGCATTTCTTTTATCTTGCGTATATTGTTGGGAATCTATTAATAAAAGCACGCCAGTATACTTTTAAGGAAAAGTGACAAAAACCAACCTATTTTCAGAATAAGTCTAGAGGAAACCTCTTATACGTAAATTCTCGCTTCGCTTTGCTTCGTTTTATTGATTTTCAAAATTTTGTCGACCGAAAAGCACTGCTTTGTATATCAGAGGAAAATCCCAGCTAATTTGTTGGTCCAGCTGTCAGGTTTTAAAATAGGTACCAACAGTTCCTTAGTTGGCATAAATCTCATAAACGAAAAAGGAGACAACTATACATGGTGTTCCACGACGAATTGCGACGATTGATATCTCGAAAAGTAGACATTGGAAAATTTTGAAAATTTGGTAGTAAACTAATGTCGATGGGGGCAACTCGGCAAAAATATTTCCAAGATGGTGGCACCGGAAGTCCATACCAACTTGCTCATTTTAAACGGGACACCCTATATATTATTACATTTTTGGATTGTGCGCAAAATTCTTGGCCTATTTTGTGTATCATGTCTATACCTAGGTCTCTCCGTTTTTGACATTTCAATTTTGATGTCAAAAATGACGTTTGCAGGCCCTAAAAGGATTATCAATTTTTCCTATAAGGAATCCTTTATTATCTAATTTGGGTTGGATTCTTTGTTGAAAAAGACCTACTTTAATAAAGTTTTTATAATATTTTGATAAGTATTAATACAGAGTGTTCAAAGAATAAGAATAAAAATGAAATTGAGAAAACTATCATAAATCAATTTTTTCAAATGGAAACCCCCAATTTTTATAATCTTATCTTATTTACCATTAAAAATAGGGGTAAGTTTGTGTATGGATGTCTATTCCGAAAATTTTTAGTTTTCGAAATATTGCCAATTCAATATTTTCATATGGGGATTTTGCTATGGATTTTAGTTCAATTACTCTTAGTTGGCTATGACGGCGTTGAGTGCTAAACAAATGTTATCATGCCGGGGCACTTAAATTAAATGCACGAGGATTACTTAAATTTGTTTATAATCTTAGCAAAATCCCCATATAAAAAATATT
The DNA here is from genome assembly GCA_963680705.1 of Rhagium mordax. NCBI lineage: Eukaryota > Metazoa > Arthropoda > Insecta > Coleoptera > Cerambycidae > Rhagium > Rhagium mordax. Next base: position 63,595,613 of record OY796659.1, on the reverse strand, counting down.
GAATTGGCAATATTTTGAAAACCAAAAATTTTCGGAATAGACATCCATCCTCTTGAATTTTTTTTCGTTTCTTAATCAGTTTTTGAGAAAAAAAATTGACTCCAGAGATATCCAATTAAGTGGATTTTTTTTCTCAAAAACTAATCAAGATACGAAAAAAATTAAAAAGTCACAAAAGTTGTATTTTTAGTTGCTTTATCAAAAAGAAAATAAAATTACAAAAAAATTTGTGGCGTACATTTTTTTTGTCAAAAATATTCGTTAGGGTGCCGCTTGGGACACCTCTGGACTTATATTAATAAATTTAATCAAGTTTGGGCTAAATTAACCCCATAATTTTTGTACATACTTAATTAACACCCTGTATACTTTTTTTAAATGGAAAATCTAAGTGATGTCTGAAATAAACCGTAATAAAATACTGGGTTCCATTTAAATAAATGTAATTTATATTGTTTGTATCTGCTTCTGTTTTTTATTTCAAATTAGTAATCCACGATAAAATAAATTACTGTAATTTTTATTAAAAACACTTTTGGTAACTACCTATAAAATAAAGAGGTGGCAACTCTCAGTGAATCACCCTGTATAGTGTTATGCAAAAATATATTTCTCTACATATATACGTGATGTAACAACCGATATATTTAATTGTAATGTAACGTAAGTCTATGGTTTTGAATAATAATATATCTTAGAGTGAACGGAACCGAGCTAAACTGTACTCACATACAAAGGTTGTATAATAAATGCAACTAGTTTTTCGCAACATTATTTCTATATCATAATAATTTAAACGTCGATTTCACTTAATGCAATTTGTGCCTCATTGTCTATTCAAATTCACAACTTCCACGCGCAATGTTTACAGAAATAATGCATTAAATTGTTTGCAATTTACGCAGCTGTTTTGAAAGTCAAATGGTAGAAATTGACACTTTTTAATTGACTTTGATAGTTGTGAATTAAGTTAGAAGTTCTTAGCGGTTTGGTTGGTGGAAATTTGAGCAGAATTATCAGCAAAGTTGGAAAAGTTGATACGCTGCGTACGTGTGCGATTTTGGTTAATTTTTATGGTATTTTAGAAGAGGGCATTTTTTCAGATTTAAGTATGAAAAATATAAGTGTATAATGATTTGATGTACTGCCAGAATTGCAACGTCAACGGCAAACTACTATGCCAAGGTCAGAGTTAACCTAAAAAAAACTTTCTTATGATTGACATGTAAATTATGTTTCTGAACTCCAGCTGGGTGAAATGTTTAGATGTTTATCTACCTGAATATTATTATGTAATGAATGGATACTCATGGTTTAAAAATATTAATAATATAAAAAATAATAATGTGGTTTTTATTCTAACCGCCTGCGTACGTCTTAAACTTAATTTGACATGAAATATTATAATTTTTATTTTTTGCAAACTCAAAATTAAATACCATAATCAATAATTGTCGCATCGTTTTTGGATGACATACAACAACAAACATGTAGAGAAGCTGGCGGTTTTCATTTTGAAAATTTGTTGTAAATATTTGTAAATTATTAAAGGGAACTTGTAAATTATTAAAGATTTATTTTAGATAATAAATACATAGTTACTAAGTCTATACACATTTCTTTCTTATTTAGATAATTTAGTTAGGAAAATTATAATTCTTTATCTTTCATTTCCCTATTTCACCAAATTCAATCGCTTTTAAAAAAATCAATAAAGGTGCGACAAAAAATCTGCTCACATGCTTTTGTTTACTGACTTTTATAATTTTCCATATAATTTGAAAAAATATATTATACAGGGTTTTGGCCAAAAGAAATATTGGCCATAAGTAGTTTATCACCCTGTATCTTAGTAATTAAGCGTAACAGACAAATTTCTATACCCATTCGTGGTTAGTCAAGGGGTTCTCTGTCATCCTTAGAAGTATGTACAGTTCGTCATGAAACACCCTGTATAAGGAAAGTAATGTAAAAAGCGACTGTTTTCACGTTGTATACGTGCACTAATCCAATACTAAAATAAAATTATAAACGAAATCGAAAAGGTTGCTCCTGTCTTAAGGCTAAAATTAACATATTGAAAATGTGTTTTGTACGATAAATGCAAAACTGACATATTGGCACAATGACTTATCTCTGGGCAAGTTCATGTGACCCATCACGCCTGGTTCAAATGGGATAGTCTACAAACAATGGCTCAACTTGTAACTGCAACCAAAGGCGTTGACTTTACAATGATAGTTAGCTTTAAATGTTCATAATACTGTGCGACAATGTAGCTAACCAAATAAATAATGAAGACTGTGGAGATTTATATCTATGTATATGGATTAATTTTTTATATGTAGTTTTCTTCTACTTGATAAGATTGTATTGCACAGAACAACAAGCAAATAAATCTGTTATATACTATAAAGTAAATAATTATTAAATTCCATATATACCATCATTAATAATTATCGAAAGTTCTTGATCCAAGAGGTCACATATCTATACTGATTTCTTTAAAACATTGTTTATTATTATGCAAAATAAATAATAATGGTATTAGCCATTGCTCTACTGATTACGTTTTACTTAACAAATAAGACTGCCGATCTGTCAATATTGGTCAAACATCAGAAGCCTTGACACTTGATCCTGGGACCTCTAATAACTGTATTTTCATAAACGATATCAAATAGAAGTTAAGTACTACTTGTTCGACGTAGAAGTATCTCACGATTTGATTTTGAGATTTCTAATGATTGTAGTTTTCATGAACGACATCAATTTGGAAGTAAATACTACTTCTTCAATACAGAAGTGCCTCACAACTTAATTTTGGGACATCCATTGATGGTAATTTTCATGAACGTCAAATTGGAAACAAGTACTACGTTTTCTTAGCTTTTCCCGAGAAATAAGTACGGAATGGATATCAGGGATCAAGCACATTGAACAAGTAGTATTCTCTTACATACAATTGATTTAAAGTCATACAGTTAAATTGATTCTTTTGTCAATTGTATTAAGCTCCAAGAAGGCTCCAACATAATAAACTCTTGACAGTTTCATTTTGAGTCATCCAGGTATAATACCAAATTTTATAGTTACATTTAATTCCAAATCCTCTTGTGAAAAAATTATTTTTCGTCCAAACAAAATTCGTTCAGGACGAAGATTGAAGATACAGTTAATTTTACGTTTTTTGATCAAACATTTTTCTTTTAACGCCTTAGATATATATTTCGCCATTCATTCAGTATCTACCTATACGCGAACAACCAGTCCATGTGGCACTACCTTCTGAGATCAGCTCGATCTGAGGAGAGTTGTACAGTGGTCACCCATGATCTCTAACAACCAAGATGTAACTCACCGTCTGGGTGCTTCAAATATTCTTAACAAATGTTTAAGAAACATATGATCGGTATCAGAAGAAGTGTAAATTATTTTCCATATTACATTAGTTCTTATTTATTAGTATTACGAGAAACATAGATAAGCAAAAATTTAAACACAAATTTGCTCTAGATACGTAACGCTTTACATGGAAATTGTGGGGTGATAAAAGTGTCAATGAACTAAACAGCATTATTAGGCAAATTTTTATTTATAAATATCAGACTGGTGGTATTCTAGGATTTCCTGATGAATGAATCATGCGAATCAAACGTATACGACAAAACTAGGTCAATGGTGTCAAGTGTAGATATATATCACTATATCATTACTTTATATGTAGCAGACTTGTATTAACACTTGTTACTTAGTTACTTAGTGTTTTTCTTATGGGCGAGAGGTTTCCGAAGGGAAATAATAAGAGTTATGGAGAACAACTGAGAATAGTATTTACTTAAATAAGAGCTTAAACATGTTTAATTGAAGCGCTCAGAAAGCTTTATTTTAGTGAGGCATAATTTAAAAATGATTTAGTTCAGTTCAGTAATAATTTAGTACTAGTAAAAAAAATTTATAAGTTGATAGATAACTGATTCATCATACTCGTCGATACTATGTAACATTTGGTGAGTTCTCACAAGATCAGTCTTCATCGGAAAAATGTTTACATTAACATGAAAAAAATTTAGGGGTTGGAGGAAGTTGTTGGTACTGGTTGTTTGAATTTTTAGTTTTTGATTTCCAACTCCTTTCACAGGGATCTAGGTGAATTCCTAGTCACGCTGAACTTGACAGTAAATCCATAGTAGATATACTCGGTAACTGTCGCTATATTATTATGTATATTAAAAGTATGATCAAATGTTATTGGTTTTTTGGGTTTGGGATTTAAAGGGTTATTATGGAAAAATGGGCGAAAATCCTTGATGTTTAATTTTAGAAGAAACTCATGGGAAACCAAATAAAGTTATCGTCTTTCATTTTCGAATTATACATAAAAGACATATTTTTCAACTTTTGAAGCATTTCTATATTTCAGTTGTTTAAAAAATTAGAGAAAAATTCTTCAGACATTTTCATGAGGAAAACGTACTGAACTTGATAAATCCAAAAATATATGCATTAACTAAACTAAACCACATCTGCTTAAAAAACATTTTGTTATAAAATAAGTAGTTTTGTCATATTATGATTCCACATGACATTTTACAGAAAAGGAGCAAATAATTTTTTCTTCTTTTTTCTTTCTCTTTCTTTTGTAAAGCTCATTCTCAAAGTGTCTGACGAAATAACTTTTCTCTAATTTTACAAACAACTGAAATGTATCGTAAAAGGGATCTTTTGTTAATAACTTTAAAATAAAAGACCATTTCCGTTCACCCCCCATCGACTTTCTCCAATTTTCCAAGCTTTCGATCTAATATTTATTCTACCTAAGCGAAAACCTATTTGTACTTTAATAAAGTAGAATCTAATAGATAAACGAAGCTTAGAGAAAATAATATCGTGTTCCGATTTTCCATCTTATTGAAAAGGTTTCTTTTTTTTTGGTAAAACCTTAGGGAATTGAGTAAAAAATGACTCTCATATATTCCCGCTAAATGTATATGTGAAACGTGAAGAGATTCTCTCAAAACAATAGAGGATATATTATGTGGTGGGCGAATATGGTTGGGACGCGCTACACCAGAGCACTTACTTGATGAATAAGTTAACAATATGGTTTACATATCAAGCGTAACATTCACTCTAATCATGACAAATGCAGCATGTAGAAACAAACAATTTATCAATATTTGTAATGTATGATTCGATGTATCTTTTTTTTGATACTGTTATTCGAAACATTAGTTATTTATTTTATATAAGTATATATATGTATCATATAATCAATATTGAAGGATACGTGATAAATCCAAAAAAGAAATAAAGAGAATTAAATATTGGTAATTATCGTTTTTCGCATCCTTTTTATGTATACTTTCAGTAGTCGAAAAATTGGCAGGAATGCTTAAATTTTGAATAAATACCTGCTAAAGCAGTGTTTGATCGTAATCAACTTATTAGTGGCGGGAAATTAGTCAAAGTAATTTTTTCTGTTTTATTTTTATTCATGCAAATGAGTCGAAAACCGAAAAAATTTGCAAAATCGGGCTGAGGCCTCGCGGGAAAAGCGCATAAAAGTGCATTTTTGATGCATTTCGAGTGCATCGCTACACTATATTTTAAATATCTTCGGCTCTATTGGTCGTAGAAAAATTTAAAAAAAAAAACAAAATACTCGTAAACGAATAGCCTAATAAACTGTTGGAGTATAGTTACAATAAAAGTACATCCTAAGCTCAAAAAATCTTTGTTGCTTAGTTTTTTTTTTTTTACTAATAATGCAATAATTGAGGTAAAAATATTCTGATCTTTACGAAAATTGGAGAAAATATGTATTTTCATGCTATAAATACGTGATTAAATTAAAACAAAATCATTCAAAAAAAAAAATAAAAAAAAATTCAACTTCCCGATTACATCACTTTAAAGTTTCCCTTCACTATTGCGTGATAATTAAGATGAACTATGTAATAAAGTCATATTAAGAGGTAAAGGAACCGGAAGGAAAGAGCGGCTTTTTTTGTTCTTGCATGGTGTCATCAGGACCCCAGTCAGGACCTACATTTTTTACGTTTAATGACCTACGGAACCGTTTTTTACCTTTTTTGGTACACTTAAGTGGTTCAATTGTTCAGATTAAATAAATCAGAAATTTTTATTTTTTTTTATTTTCCTACAAAACTACTTTGGATTAAATAAAACCTTATAAGAAGGATGCAACGATTACGAAAATATTAAAAAATGAAAGTTGTGCTGAATTGTGCTAGTGTTGTGCTGCAAATTTTTTTATAGGTGAAAACGAATTTTAAAATTCGTTTTGCCATTTATATTATTGAATAAAATCTGTCTTTTTCACGTGAAAACTGTCCTGCGCTATACGTAGCTTTATATTGTCATGTATTTTAAACTAAAACCCCACTAATAAATTAATAAAATTAAAAACATTAAATTCAGTTGAAACTAGGGTAAAATGAAATAATCCTCCTAATAAAATAATAACGAGAAACTTACGTATACTCATTAGATAAATACAAGTTCAAAAAAGAGGAATAATATCGAAGAACCATCTGATAAATCAGCTGTAGTACACCTGTTGAGGTGAGAGAGGTCAACGAGCCTCATGTAAACAAAGGGTCAGCTACGCTAAAACAAACCAAAAGTAAACAAATTACAGGCGTAAATAAAAGAAATACATTGTGCTATGTTTCTTTAAAATAATCAATAACAGAACAGCTGTCAGTTACATGTTTTAAACTAAGGTTGAACGATTGTCAACTACAGTTAAACAAAGATGGACTTTATTTATGTAAATTTTTATTAAATTTGTAATTAAATAGTATAAGACTAACCTGTAAAACCTCCAGTCTAGTCAAATGACCAGACACAATGTAAACTAGATCCTAAGAAGTGAGTGTAGTGATCTTCGATACGATTCTGTGATCTCTCGTACAAGTCAACGGCAGATCAAAAATTCACATCACGTAATATCAACACATGGGTATCCACAGATTCATCTTCAAATAAGGATGCTAAAAATACCATAATTTCATAGCAAAATTATATAATAAAGTGAAAAAAGGCGAAAATATCAACCATCATGACAGTTGAAAATCTAGAAATCCATGGTTTGGCAAATTTTCTGCATGCTCCTTAGAAACGAAACAAAAAGAGAGTTGTTATTGGATCGTGAAAGAAGCAAACCCACGTCCAGATCGCTCCTGAAATAAATATAGAAAAATATAATTTAAATTGGAAAATTATATTCCCAGTACTTTCGAATGATGGTTCAAGGCCAAATACGATAAGGTAACAGAAAAGCAGCTTACCAGTAATAAAGGTAAAATTTATCCTAATTAATAAGCAGCCACCTGATTGGTCGAAATCCGAAAGTGCATCCAAAGCCTATTTAGTTTATGCAAATCCAGTAAATGGGGCACTAAATTCTAGAACAGCCAGCTTCCATATTTGGACCACAAACCACAAGTGTCAAAAACTTAAAACAGGTCTGCCAATTCAAGTGTATATAACGCGACACGGTAACTTTAGTGCGCCGAGAGTACTCTGAACCGAAATTTGAAACCTTAACTTTATTAATTTTGTTATTATCCACAAGGACACTGTCCTATATTTGTAGATTAAATTAGTTTAAGTTAGAGCAGGGACATAGTTTAAGAAACATTTTTGCTTTTAATTGTCTCATATATGCAATAAACCGGACATGTTGAGTTCCATCTATGTTTAATTCAAGTAACTAAAGCATTAATATTCATCTCAGCTGGATATCTAAATTACAGCAGAATCAGAGACATCTAGCTGTCTAATGACAAAGCAATATTTATCCTGATAAAGATCTAAAGTCCTTACAAATCAAATAAGAAATAAAACCTGCACGAAATTTAAATAACCTTTATTCAAAACTTGTACAACAGCAGATTTATAGGTAAGATATTTCTTCGATGGTAGAAGGGAACCCCCAAAGGCCCTGAAAGGTAAAAGAGTAATTATAGCTAACCTGTAGTAAGTTATACGTTAAATTATCTTAAAATCATACGCACTGTCGCTTATTGTTAAAAACATTGGAAAATCCTACCCAGTGGCGTACTGATCGTATGCTATAAAGTCGATAATTCCAAAAACTATATACAAGAACTAAAAAAAGCTTTCTTTTAAAAGACTATTTACAACTAAATTAGAAAAATAAATTTAAATTTCAAATCTAAATAACTTAACTCCTAGTGCATGCATAAAAATATATAAGTAAAATTAATATCTAGAACGTCAAATATAAAATACAAAATCTTAAATTTAAAACTTACCTTTAAAATAAAACCCAATAAAACAAAAAATTATAATAAATCCCCAAAGTCTTCGTAACATAACAATATGTATAGATAATTTATTTTAAACCTATAAATATATCTTAATAATAATCTTAAGAAATTCTGAAATAATATAGACGACATACTTAGGTACATTTTTCACAAGTAAGTTTCTTTGAACACTGTAGGATATAAAATGTGTATATAACAACTAAGTTGCATCTTAGCCACGGTTACTATAAGATGTTTCAACTAGAATACGTTTTCGTATTCATACATCGCAATTTTCTTTATATGAATAAAATTTTTGAATATTGCAGTAAAATAGAAAGTTTTCTTTCTTCTTGTAAAATTGCTTAGCCGTGGCAATGTAGTATACTAGTGGCACCTATCCCATCGTATCTCAGTTGGCCAACTTGACAAAGCGAGTGGCTAAGAATAAGGCACGAGCCGCACGTCTTCAATGCTATAGGATCAAGCACGTTCATGCATAATTCATTCCCCTACATAGCTTTTTTGCAAGGGTAGTAAATAAACAAAAAAAGGAGATGCATCAGCTTGCTTACCCGGTTCCAAAGTAAGATTGCCATGTTGGGACTGTTATGATGCTGTATATGTCTTTGGATGGGATTGGTTGCAATATTTAATTTTAGCAATATACTGTTGTGAATTGTAAATTTCGTTCCCTTTTGAGGACGTTTGCAATAGCGAGTACGTGTAGAATATATTGGTAGGCGTTTATTTTATAACTGGAGTAATTGTAATACTCTACATATTTTATAATATTTTGATTTACCCAGTTTGTAGTAAAATTAGGCTAACAATTTAATGCCCAAAATAGTAAATATTTTCCCATCGGACCTCTCTCTCTCTCTCTCTTGTATATGGAACAATAACTGTGCAAAAATAATTAACACGTCTATCTATTTACATACATTGCTGGTCAATTTTCTGTATACACTGGCAATTAAAGTCGTGTTAGACCAATGAACTCCCACACACAATATGAGTACTTATTAATTCATAAAGTGATTTATGTATTCGAATGCATGTAATAGCGTCTACCAGAGACACGACATGTTAGGACGTGTTCATCTCAAAGCTTAGAAACTGAACTGACGCCGTGCATGTAATGAACTGCTTAACTCCCCTGTTGTCGACATAGCCATATTAATACGTGAACAAAGTTATGCATTCCACCTAATAATCTCATTTAAATCTACGGAATAGCAGACATGAAGGGCCAACGATATTATTCATACCAATGCTATTAATAAAACAGTTCGAACTCATTAAAAGTTTTAACCGAGGAAGACTTGAAATCGCATTTAGTTTAAGTTTTAACATCCAAGGATAATTAACCAACTTGCCAATACTTAGAATATCCTCAATTGGAAAATTATGTTTTAATTGGAAGCGTTATTAATATTATGAATTAATTTTCTCTTTGTAACTCAATTCGAATTACAAATGTATTTAGGATAACGTCTATCAAATTAAAGTTTTAAATAGTGACAGGTTAAATTTTGTTTTTAAGGATGTAAATACACCTAGGTAGTCCTACAATAGTTTAATCTATGTGATTTATTGAAGGTACGTTTTACCAACTAGGTTGGCATCTAGAGTTGATGTAAGTGAAAGAAAAAATACAGTACTAATACATTTATATAACAACAATTGTTCTTGCCCAAATGCGTTTTAAAACAAAAATAATCAGATAACCACCTCCTAGGGATTTAATTCATTGCTAAGTAAAGCAATTCTCAGGAACTACAAAATTAAACAAAATCAAGTGAAAGATCTTAAGAAACCAAATATACTGTTTGTCAAGCATTTGTTTTAGAAGTCCAAATAAGACACATCGTTGGTGTGTTGCAGGTGCTGCACTCACAAAATTCGTTGTAGAGATTGAAAAATTCAGTTTAACGTCATTTTCGTCATACGATGCAAGAAGAATGGACGCTGCTCGAGATTTATTTCGATAGATCCTAATTTTGCTCATTTTTGGTGGTAAAACAACAGAATCGTAGAATTTGGGAAAAATATAGAATTTTTGTAGGTGTCTGATATGCTTTCCAAGATCGTATCACAGACGTTTTTCCTTCACGAAAAACCTGGTTATTGCAACGTATCTTTAAAAGCTGGTATTTTTTGTACTGCAGCCACCGTTAAGTTCATAGAATAATCTTCTTCCTCATTATGATAGAATTGTGCAAAAGTTCTACATAATGATTTTTCGTTTGTTGCTTTACCTTCCGAAATCTTAACAATTTACCTTTTCAGCGATCAATTAAAAATATGTTATTTCATAATATTGATTAACCTACCTTGCGGAAACCTAACTGGAGCATAGAACCGCACACTAGATGTATATTAATCAAAATATATTTACAAAGTTTACTCTTGCTTGTGTCAATTCTTTAAAATTAAATATGGAATTCATTCAAGCATCTACACAAGAGAAATCAGACGTCAGCTTCTCCCACGCATAAATATCAGGGTCCCAAATGTTCACCCAGTCGAGCGTGTGGTAATATGGTTATATCTGATGACACCACTTCCTTGGACGACACTAAAGAGCAATATTCCTGCCTTGGCTCTTCACGATTTCTGACCATATACAAAGTAAGGGGTATTATGTGTCAGCACTTTATTGGAATTCGGTGCAGGCATCATGATTCAAGACGAGTTGCTGTCCAATCGGGTTATTTCCAGATCAATTGGCTCTGTGGAGAATTTACGTGATTCTCTTGTGTTAATTGGAAGACTAGATAGAATTAATGATATTTTGTGTTTTTTCCAAGACGTACTTCAATTTCGTCACAAGGTTCTTTTTTATTATTTGTGTATCCACAAGTGGATAAATCATTTTATCCACGACCACTTATTAGGAAGGTTTAATACGTCTGTTTTCCGTGGATTAAAGGCCCTCTATAATACACTAGTGGATTAGAATGAACTACATTAGTGTGACGTCACATAATTATGCAACCGTACGTACTACTATCATGACAGACGGGTTGCGTTCGATTTCACTGGAAATTGACCCTTAATGCATATGTGCATAAGGCGACATTTTTTTGGTATAGAAACATGGCCTGGAGTTTTATTTTATTTCTCCTGTGGAAGAAATATATAAGAACTTTCAGTTACCATTTATCATGCACAAGATATCGGAAAATATACAGAAGTATAAAGCATTACGAAAACTTTATTATTAATATAATAAATCAATATTAAAATAAAAGTTTACACTGCTGCTAACTTCATTATACTTCTGAATCGTTACAGCTGTCGTTAGTGTCAGTGTCGCTGACGCAAACTTTATAACCTCTTATCATTCTTGGTGTCAATAATACAATAAAAATCAATTAAACCTATTTAAAAAAATATAGAATATTAAAGAAAGCACAGGTAGGTATTTAAGCATTATTTTGTCTTTACAATTTACATATCCCCATATTTAAGAAACGATAATCAAACTAACATACACATTATAGCTTTACCTCTTTTATTTTAATTTGGAATCCTTTGGGAAACTAAACATTTTACATCCAGTTTTATTGATATGATCACACTCAGGTGTAAAGCACAAACCCACATTTGAAATTAAGCACAAAAACGAGTTTATTAGAAAAATAGTAGAATAGATTTGAAACTGAGAGAAAACTTAAGTTAAACGTCAAGTTCATTGTCAAAATGAACGAACATGAATTAAGTGTTTGAAGTTAGCGCTGCAAACTCATAATTTGAATTTTTGCATTCTTTATTCCTATTGGAGGAAGCTTCTGCCGCTTTACATATTAATTTATAAAACTAAAATGAAGTTTTTATAAATCATACGTGGATACATATATTTTAACATATTTCTTAAATGTGAAATAGGTATTTCAACATACAGAAATACTATAAAATTCCCGACGATGTTTTAGTACTATATATTATAGTCCTTATTGACGACGCAATACGGGTCAGATTCCCGTATTATAGTTTCGGCCGTAAACTTGTGTGCCAATAGAAGTGGGGGTCGTGACGTCACAACTAATTCTATTCATAATACCACGCTTCTATTTTTTAGGTCAAAATCAAAAGATTCTTAGTCAAAATAAACTTGTCAAATCTGACGTTTTTCAAAATCAGAATTTTGCACTGCTCTCATACGGCTTTCACGCTCGCTCCTAATTTGGTCATGATGGATAAAACGTTGAATTACATTCGGGGATTAACAGCCTTCAATCCACTCGAAAAAATGTGACTCTCGGCTGCGCCTCGAGTGCACATATTAATCCCTTATATAATTAATAACTATATTTCCTGTGGGAAATTTTCATTTTGTATGTGCAAGAGAGCTTTCTGAATATCCGGGTGGCCCATATCAATATTTATAGGAAGAGTTATTTAAAAAAATGTGATATTAATGAGTTTCGACCACCCTGTATAATGTATTATTGGACATATTGTCGTTTTCGTATTTTTTATATGAATTACATTGGAACAAAAATAATTTTAACATATTCGCCGCCATCTAGATTGACAGCTAAAATTCGAATTATTTTTCGTGCAACCCTGTATAAATTGTTCAAAATAGTATAAATGTATCCAAAATGTGATCTTTATTTCAAAAATGTAAAAACTTTCAGGGTGGTCTATTTAGAAACGACTATTGGGACCATTTCCGGTGCAACCGGAAGTGACAAATATGGCGGATAGGTCTCAAAAAGTTGTAAATCTTTCCTAATTTCACGATACAAAATTTTATCCCGATATCTTTGAAAACGAGGAAGTTACAGGGGTGGCCCACTATTCGTTTACACCCGGTATATTTATTTAAAGTGAATTTGAAAAATGTCACCGTAATTGTAATTTATAAATTAAGCCAAGTATTAATTAGTGCCAATTTTTCAAAATATTTCAATGTTATTTTACACCACATTTTTTAATACAATTATTATTGCTGTAATATCAATTAAATCATGTCGTAAGATCATATATTTCTCATTTTGTATTTTAAATTAATTGTTCCATATTCTGATAAAAATTTTCTTTTTCAGGTGAGGTACCAAGAAAATGCTTTTTTTGGTGAGTCGCTTATTTATTAAACACACTAACTATCGATAGTCTAGCATGCGGAAACTTATCGATTGGAAGGTGCAGTGTTCCTTAGACAAGTTATAAATTATTTTAAGTTTAAATTTACTGGTAATGCTGGAGGGACTGAACTAGTTTACTGCAGGTGAAAGAAACAAAACGTTCCCAAGCAAAACTTATAGGTATAGAAAGTTTTGAGACTCGACTATATGTTTAAACGATACATTATTTGTTACTTTTACATATAAAATAAGAAACACTATGAACAATTGATATCATTTGTTTAACCAAGAGACCCATTAGTGTTTATGTAGACAGTGACATCTGCTGCCAAATTGTCACTTTCAAGGAGTGATGGTTTTGCAGTTGGGTCAACTTTTCATTTTTAATTAAACCTACTCACATAATCCAAAGAAATATCAAAATAAACAGTCCCTATTTTAAGTCTTAGTACACTTTCCCTGTTTTTGTGAATACGCTTCTCTTAAATATGTATATTAAGGCCATAAAGAGAAAACATCTTTTTGAAAACATCTCACCCTGGCTTTCTTATAAGATTTTCCTTTGTCGATATCCGAGGCAACGCCTTAGTCTATGGAAATGTGAATGGAGGTTCATCTCGTGTTACCTACAACTTTCAAGAACGCTAACAGGGATGAATGCCTAGCTTTACAGCTATGCGGGAAATGGATATCGGGAGTCTGATTACTCAAGTATTGATTTCCACCATTATGTAAGACTCGTAGAAGTCATCTTATTTACTACGAATCTAAATAAAATACGCGAGGTGCCGCAGGACCTTTCAAGGTTTCAATTTGAGATCTCTAGCTCTTTTAGACTAAACAACTTTTGGTTGGGTAGTTTAAAGTTTAACATAAAAATTAATTTAAGTGAAAATCAATAACTACAAACAAGATGGAATTTTAAAGAAGGATGAATAAGAATTTTGTCAAACATTTCGAAAGCAGGAATACACCTAAACCTGATTGTTTTAAAGAAAGTATGTTTACGAATAACATTGTTAGATTATAGTGCTACAAAATATATTTTTTCTACACCCCAAATTTTATTCGAATATTTTAATAATTCAGGAAGTTATAAGTGATTAATTAAGAGTAACATGTTTAGAGAGCGTAAAAATAACTCGTTTTTAATTATAATAATGCGAAGTTTTAAAAATTGAACGTTGAGATCTGTAAAGAATATCAACATATTCTCCAATTTTTTGCAATTCTCATTCAAAGAGAGGACTCAATATTTCGTAACACACAGTGTGTAGCATTAGGTTCAGTCACAGAGTAAATATTTCAATGAAAACTCTAATTTTGTAACATACTTATAGCAAATGATTTTCCTGGTGCTGCATTCCAAGTGTGATAACTTGAAATTGGCGTCGAGTCAGCCACCCTATTTGCAGGGGGCGGTCACGGGGTTGTAAATACCAGCCCACTCGGGGCACTTGAAACACGACATAGTGGTAGTTCAGTTAGACACCGACAACAAAACGCCAAGTCATGAGCCATAACGAAATTGATAGTGGCAGCTCCACTGATTATTAAATGTCAACGGGAAATATGCAGGAAAACATAAAGAGTGGAGGAATTGTGCTTTGTATATAGAGCGGCAAGATTGATTGTGACAGGGATATGCATTAATAATGGCGATTGTGAAAAAGTGTGGGATAAAAATGGCGGAAATGAGATTGAATTTATATCATTCATTGTTTCAAGATAAGTGGGTATTAAGTTTAAGTTTATTATTGCGGAGTTGACCTTGCAGCTCGACGATATTTTACAGAAACATATATGCTAATAGGATTTGGTAACTAATTCTCATAAGTATAAAAGTTTTAATATAGAAATAATAATTATGGTACACCAAAAAAAGCAAAACTTACTATTAGTTAATATCTATTAATGGGTTTTGACTGCACATTTGTTTACTGTTGGAAGACTTGAAGGCTCTTATGCCGAGTATGATTCTCGACCGTGGCATCTCTCCTAAGATTAGAAATTAATCTTGGAATTTTTTTCTTATAGGTTGCTGTACTGACGTTTAAGCTTATCCTCATTAGACTTATCCCCTTCACACAAATGGCGAGTATAATCGATGGGAGCTTTGTCTATCTTTTCCGAGGTCACAAATGGACTTAAGTATGTCCCGTCATCAATGCTCGGCATTCACATAACATGTGTTGAGAGGATTCTTCCTCTTCACCACACATTCTACAATCCAGATTGTCTCTTAAGCTTATATTCAGGTCAGATTTAGTCACTGAGATGTGTCTGGATTTCCCCTGCACTCATCTGTTTTCTTTTTAGCTTTAGCCATTCGTTGATCTCTGGTTTTGATCATTTACCGATTAGTGTACGTGACTGCCTTAATCCTTGGGTGTCATTTCCTAGTAACTCCTTGACAAATCCTTTCACGGTGTTATATGCTAATCAAGGTCTTCACTAGTAGATATATTCATATCTGTATATTTCTCAGGTATCCTCATGTCCACTCCAGGTGCACACTGTTTTCCAATTTCATCGAGGCGATCGCCTATGAAGCTTGAAAGAGTTGCATAGCTGTCAGTAATTATGAGGAAAGAATCATTCTTCATGAGTTCCGTACCAGCATAGTATTCCATGACGATGGTTTCTGCTTGGAGCGCGGTTGTGGTGCTGTCTGGTTTGTATCTAATTGATCTCCCATAACTCTTGCTACGCTTCTTGGTATATTCCGATATTGGATGAGTTCATTGTCCTCTAAATGTTTAGCCTCTCCTGCACAAAGTATCTTCACTGAAAATGGCTCGTATTATCTATGACATTTATTTTGAATCAGAACAATTGTTCCTATTTCTAATTTTTCAGTAATTCTTCATTTTTTGACTGGATATTGAGTACTGAAATTTTTCGACTTTTTCGGCTGAAATTAGAAACTCGGTCGCGGGTACAGGGTATGGAAATAATTCTTGGCTGTTTAATACTAATAAATGTATCTACTTATTGATTGCCTGCTTTTAAGACGTTTCCCTGAGGTTGACTTCTTACACTTGATTGAGCAGGACATCGCCATTCAAACTACCAGACTCGCATCTCTTTCACCTCGTAGCTTTCTTCTGCCAATGCCTTGTAGACATTCTTTTCCATAAATAAACAAAAGGTAAACCTCTAAAGCGCCTTTATTTTGCACAAATCAACTTAAAACAAGAAACTTATACATATAATACGACCGAAACAGGAAAAGCTTCCAAAAATATTTTTATCTCTTTTTCGCAAAATCACATTTGTAGAATATTTCAGATTTACGTTTCAAATTTCGAAAACATTTTTCCTGAATGAACAAGATACAACGTGGATGTATAAAGAGAACAAAGGGTATGTCGATCCTTTTGCTGGCTAAGAGGTCCATAATTTCCTTAATGCTAGTAATAATCTTATGTCCATGAGAATTTACAATTTGTCAAGGAATATCTAATAGCATAGCTTTCATAATTAAAGACACCGAGTCAGGAAGTGTATAATATAAATTTCAGTAGGAGCGTATAATATTCTGTTTGATTTGATGTAATTTCTGTCATCGTGGTTCTTCTGGGTTGTATATATACGATATATTCTTGTACATTTTCACAATGATCAACTTTTTATCCTTACGAATCACAAAATTTTATACAGGGTGGGGCAATAGTGCGTCGGACCTCGATATCTCGAGTTCTACGATAGCTAGAAATTTTTTGAAAAATTGTAAAGTAGATAAAAAAGTCTATAACTGGAAATTATTTTCGAACATACAGAGCGAGCCAAGACGAAATTACAGGACAAGAGCCTTTTTTTTTAATGGAATGCTATGTATATCAGTACATTTTTTGAAGCCTCTTTCTAGGCTCTATTCATTCTTATAGCATTGAATATCTCCCAACCACTTGGATGTAATGAATTTTTTTGTTGAAATAATATAATCTGCAGATGGATATTAAAAAAATCACCACAGTCACAATTATGGGTTTTAAGAAAAACTTTTGTGAATACCAGTTACGAGACATCTAATTAATGTTTTTGATCATCATTTTCATTTCCTAAAACTGTACAGGGTGGCCAAAAATTATTTTTCAATTAAGAACTTTTTAAATTGAATTTTCTCAATTTTTTCAAATGGAAACACCCTGTATATTTTTCAACGATGTGATGTAGAAATGAAAAACGAACTTTTTTTGTACTCTCCTATGGCTAATAGGCATGTCCACAAAATTTTAATTTCAATTGGAAATGATAGATTTATTGGTATTATGAACTAATGTAACAATAAAAAAATTTGTATATTTTCATTTTGCCAGTTATTCGCAATAGAAATCACCTAAAAGCAGAGAGGCTAAGAAACGTTCCCAAGATAGAGGCTAGTAACATGACGTCACATGCTCGCAGGCACGTTGCCGCGCGCCGGCCGGCTTGTACGGGTTCGTCATGCAGTGAGCGTTCTCTGTGTTTATGAGCAGTATTATAATAGTATATTACGTAATAAGAGTTGTAAATAGCGTATTACGCACGAATGGAAAAATTATGCACGAGACGCGTTAGCGTCGAGTGTGATAATTCCATGAGTGCGTAATTGCTTTACAACTCGAATTATGTACTATACTTTACCTACGACCGTATTTATTGAAAGTTTGTATTTCATTTTTATTATTTATCGCTTATGTCAGTTTTGACAGCGTCAGAAAATTAAGTATTGCACTTGTCATTTTTAATAATTTTTAGAGAATAAGTTTGTTTTTATTGACCGTTGCTAGGCGGTTGCTAGGAAAACTGTACGAACTGTGCGATTTTTTTTCCAAGTTGTGCGATTTTTTTACCGTGCGTAATAGGAATCTTACATTGATCGCAGACGGTGTGTTTTTAAGTACTTACAGTTAAGTAGTGGTCGTAGGTAAAAGAAATATGGTGGCACGAATATGGTGTTTTGTTCCTTGCTGCAATAATACAACTACTAAGACGCCAACGAAAATATTTGTAAGCGTCCCAAAGCCAACAATAAAAAAGAAAAAATGGTTTGAGGCAGTAAGACGTGATATTAAAAACATTTCATCGACATCTACTTTGTACTGCTGCGAGGATCATTTTAATGCAAGATTATTTCGAGGTTTACTTACTATAATAATAAATACTATACGATTAGTTCTCCTCAGTTTAAACCCGAATTTAAATGATCTAGATGAAAACACAGCTTTTTTTCATGATTTCCTTTGGGGCTGATTAAAATCACTGTTATCAGAAAATCGGATACCATAATTACGCTTACATTTGGCAAATTATGTGAATCTCCTTTCTGGAAACCTTCTTCCATATTTACTAATAAGAAGATGCAATAAACCAACACCTCAACGCTGTAAATAATAGAGCTACTGTAAATGTAGACTGCATTCTGACACTTCTGACAGCTCGGCGCGCGCCGTGCGAAAATTAATCACGCGTGTCAGCCAGGCTAGCGAGCTTGTGACGTCAAAACAATCAGCAGGCGTTTATTTAATTCAAACGGAGGAAAAGATTTCTTCGGTCGCTGTTATGGTTAGGATTAATTTTTTTCAAAAAAAAAATTTCAGATATTGGTACCAGGGGCTCCAATGTACGATTTTAACTAATATTAATGTATATTAATTTTTTTGTGGACATGCCTATTGCAACCAATTTCGTTTTATAAATAAATAAGTGTCAAATTCAAGAATACACTTAAAAAAAGAGGTTCCCTCAAATAATTCCTTAGAAAAATTTATAATAGTTGTTCGTCGTGTTGCCCATTTTGATATTTTGATTGACGCACGTCTTTATGCAATTTTGAAATGAGGCCATTTAGTGGGACCATTTCTTCCAATCCATTGAAATAAGTAAATAGTATTTAACAGGTCCTATACTTTAAGGTTTTTTTGTACATTTTTTTGCTGTTTTCCTCGCTGTTTTCGTTATTCGACAAGCAATAAAACTTCAGTTTGGTATAAATTGGCGTGTACAACGGAGCATTTATCACACTTATCGGTCGTTAGTTACAATTTGTATTGAATTTAAAATATTGGGAATTTTACAATATGAATTTTAATAAAGCGGAACATGTAGACATGACTTTTGTTTTTGGGCGAGTCAGACAGAAAATGTTTAATTGCCAATAGAATTTATCACCAACGTTATCCTCAAACAAGGATTCCTGATGTTAGGAGCTTCCAAAACCTTCTCGATAGATTTCTGGAAACTGGAAATGTCGAATATAAAAAAAGTGAAAGAATAAAACGTGTTGTGAACGAAGAAAATGAGTTTTCTGTGGTGCTGGCAACGGTTGAGAATCCCCATGTTAGTCAAAGAGAATTGAACTCATTAGTAGGAATAAGTAGACGGTCTGTGGGTCGAATCTTAGAAACAAAGTTGCTTGCATATCATATTCAAATGCACCAGGAATTATCTGATGACAATTTTCAAAAGCGCCTACGATATCTAAATTATAACTCAAAACAATCAAAAAGTGTTAAAAGAGGTGTTATAAAATGTTTATATGATAGGGCAAAAACAATTTTTTCTACTACTGAAGAAATATTAAATAAAGAAAAAATATTTATAAGAAATGTACCAATTAACAATCAGTAACCAGGTCTAGAACATTGACAAATATTGAAAATAGAGTTAATAATCAGCGCTAACAAGTACCCGAACGGCAATACATAACATTAGCAATGATTCCTTATGTACAGGGGTTATCTGAACAGCTACGCCCTATCGGTGATAAATTTAATGTTAGAACGGTATTTCAACTATTAACACTTTAAGATCTATATTTACAAAAACAAAACCGGTTACCAGTGATCAAAATTCAAAAAACTGTACTTACAGTATTCCATGTTGTGAATGTGACAAATATTATGGTGGTGAGTCATCAAGACCCTTCAATGTAAGATTGGGCGACCAAAAGTTATATTCGAAAAAATTAAATTGAAAAATCAAAAATTTGTGAACACGCTTTCGAAAACGGACATCCAATAAATTGGAATGGAGTAAAGATTTTAACAAAAGAACCGGGCAGTAAATAGAGAAAAATTAAAGAATCTGCAATAATTTTACTAAATGAAGACAAATGCTTATCAAATTATTCTGTAGATTGTTGTACAATATGGTTACCGATGCTAAAAGAAGAACTTAGCAACTTGAATATCTAATCTGATCAACTTTTCTGTGAGCGTAGTAAGTATCTATGGTTATGATACAAACATTAAAATTGTGTAATTTCACGAATTACATAAAAGAAAGATTATTAGCATTGAAAAAGGAAACAGATTAATTTTCCGAAACGTCTGCGAAACATTGTTTTTATTTTAGTTTATTTATATTTTATGTCAAAAACCAACCTTCAACTGTTCCTTTGACGTAAAGGTTATTTTTTTAAATCCATTTTTAGTTTGAGTAATGTTCTCTCTATTTGCTTGTTGCGAGTTAATTTTTTAAATAATTCTTGTAAGAGAGTTCATTATTATTGTAGGTATATCACGGGAAAATTGATACCGACGTACTAGTTTGGTTTCTAAGTTCGATGGTTTGAATCTATCCTGAGATAATTAAAGATACACAAACTACTGGAATTTTTCGGAGATCTACCTCGATGACTTGAGAGGCAGTTGTTAAGAAAATTTTCGAATATTACTCACGACAAAATTCCTGGGTCACGCTCTTATAATATTGATTGATACAATAAAGAACAATTATTATTAATATAAATGTTTTTGCTCAGTTCTCTCAAAATACAATTAAACTCATCGTGAAAATCATATTTAGCGCATATGCTTCAGATACATATTGAACGGGTTGTACCGGCCGTGTACGTTTTTCATCTTTTCGCGTGCATTCCGTACACCCCCAAAATTTCATCTCAGTGTTTCGAACACCTGCTGCCGCTTTGTATATCACGCAATAAAGTTAGCCACAGCAGACTCGTCGAATTTTGTGACGGCCGTATATTTTAGGGACGCCTTTCAATCACAGGGCCCGAAATGATGGGTTCGCGGTCCACTAATAATAACATCGTGGCCGTTGGAGCGGACACGCTGATGTATTCGCGCTGCTCTCTACGTAATTTATCTCGGCGACAAACGCCTCTCACTTGAACCTGAGTTGTTTTGACGGGTGCGTGACCCGGCTAGTCGACCTCACCCCCCTGTCCCACTGGTGTTAATAATTATGCGATACGTCCGTTGATTAACAGTTCAAAGACCCCTGCATTGCAATCGTGTAATAAACCAAACCGCACTCTGTTGGCGGTCATTTTTGAATTTTAATGGAGAGCACATTTCAAATTTAATACGTGATGCGAAATTTCATATCGGCATGGCGTTTTCGGTGTTGCGTTGATTGAGTTTACTTTCGATTGGAATTGCATGCATGCATAAAATGCTATTGGCTAAAAATGCAAATGAGTTAAATGATGTTTGCTCAACGCCATTGGGTATTGCATATTATGCGGGCGTCTACAGTCCAGGCAATGCGTTGAAAAAATTGCTACGAAAAGCAATTTATATTACATTTTAGCACTGATATTTTGTGATTTTAGCAATATAGAAGTTGTTTAGGTGTTGGCTGTTACCAAAAAGTTTCGGGTTAGTCTAGTCTAACGAAAATGGATCATACCATTGCAGACCGATAGAAGTCCCTCGATATCTTCTCCGGAACACGCACCTATGTTACTACTATAACTACTGTAAAGAAGCATTTCTGTACATATGTGTAGATCTAAGTACCAATTTATTCCAAAACAACTGCTATTGCTGTAAAAAGCTCATATACGTCCTGGTTTATGAAATGTTGAAACATTTGGGAATCTTCTAAAACCACATTGAAACCTTTGGATTCAATCCAAAATCGAGCTTTACAATTACATTCTCCTGAAGCCTTCTTCTCCAAACCAGTGTGCCAATTAATATTATCGTTTGATACAGTTTAAATTATTCCTGTATTGTTTTGCATTTTTATTTTTCGGTATAGGTATCTGTAAACAATAGGTATATCTGAATTGTTACAATAAATGGCTGTGTTGTGAGGCAAGTTTTCCGTTGTTTTCAATTTATTTACTACATGTATGCAACTGCGGTATTTTTATTGGACCATATTTGTTTAAACCGATAAAAATGTCAATATGTCCTCATAATGTATGCTTGGTGACCTAAATTTTAAAAGCTTTTACTCATTTGGTTCAATGGTTTACATTATAATTTTTTGCTTTAACATCTATGTATCCACCATAAATTATTATGTTCAATAACTCAATAAATCAACCAAACGATTCTCAAGATATCGAATTTCTCTAGCAGCAAATGCGTTCTTCATTTTTGTCTGGGTTTTATTGTCACGTAATTCCATATAATTACTAAATACATCATGTTTTTGTTTTGTTATTATTTTGGCCATTTTCTATTATGAAAATATAATATTTCAATAATAATGTCCTGAGTTGTTAAGGTAGCTATATTATTAAATATTAATGGCCATTAATATTTAATAATATGACTACATTGCAGCCCAGAGCTGTGCTAAAAATAAAAATGGAATAAAAATATATAAAAAACATGAAGGAAGTATTAAGTTCAATATTTTTTCTTTAACATTTCTTATTAGTTTTTTTAAGTTTCTCTAGGGAATTATTAATAAATGACAGCTACCATCTGTGTACGATGTTTAACCGAGAAAGTGACACAAAGTCCCTAATATAAAATGATCTTAATGAAAATGTGTTCAATTTTTTTCATAATATGCGATTTGAAACGAACATTAACCAATCAGAATTTGAAGTAATGAAGAGAATACATTGTCATGTATTTTAATAAAAAAATTAAATTCAATACTTTAAAAAAAAAATAAAAAAAAAATCTTTCATATAGAACTTCACTCTGAATAAAGGCAGCAAATAACTTTTTTTTAAAAAAATTAAGGTTTAAACATATAGTTTTAAAGGAGGAAACTCATCGTCGTTGCAAACACCTGTTACGGGATAGCAGTAAGACGGTTCACCAGATGTGGCTCGTACCACCTAAAACAGTAAATCAAAACCACAAAATAGATAAATAAAATAACATTAACCAGCAGGTAATATTAAACAAGTCAATCATTCACTAGTGTCAAACAAGCAGTGATTTATAAAGAATGAGCAAAGTTGTAATTTTATCTAGCGAAAAGTCTAACGTTGAAAAACGTAGCATTAATACTTGATGTTAATTAAGATTTAATTTTATGTAAAACTGATAGTCTATGCCACAAGGATAGACACATTGTAAATAAAAACTGTAGAAAGGTATAGTGAAATTTAAAAATGTAGTGCTTCATCGTAGCCAAGAACGGCAAGTGAATTTGTTATTTAACGAAATATGACATATTGGATATGTATAGATCGGTTATGAGACCTAGAGTTCAAAAAGGATATGATTTCCACAACATGATTACATATAAGAAAAATATTTCAAAAATTACATACCCAAAATGACAGTTTGACATCTAGACGGGAACAAAAAAGAAAGTTGTTGAAAAACCAGCTAATGAGAGGCGTCACGTAATTGAGGTCGTTCCTGAAAATAAATAAAAAAATTGTGATAAAGACGAGAAAAACCAGAGGAAAATCACTACTCACCAGTCGAAATTAAGTACTTAGGCACATAAAATAGTCTTGATTACTCTTGATTAATTGTGAAAAGCACAGAATATCTGGCAAGACAGCCATTTTGACCACGGTCATTGAACTTCAGTAGGTTCATAAGTTCGTTAAAACCATGGAACACAAATATCAGATAGACTGTTCATTACTAATAAGATAAGTTAAGGGGGACATTTTCTTTTAAATCATTAAATTAAGGATTTTATTTGTTAGTAGATTTTTACATAGATAAGTTATCGCAGGCTCTTAGCTTAAGGATTTATTTACCAAATTGGTCGATATTAATGTTGTTAAATGAATAAATGATGTAAATTTGAAAGCCACCTATGTCTGGTTTGATAAAACGATAAATTTTGCTCATTCTAACAATCTGAACAATATCCGTGCTTAGTAGGGGCGACATCTGTGAGTCCTGCTGAAGAACTACACGTATGCTGTATAACCAATTCTAGTTCAATAATTACAGGTCCCTGCACTTCATGCCATACCAACTTTTAAATATAATCACTAGAAAATAAAACAAAACCTATTAAGAACATAATATTCATTTATTAATAAAAATTACATAAGCTAAAGAATACGAAAGGTAAATTTCCTCCACTAAAAGACCCCAAAGAGACCCTGAAAAGGAAAACAGGAATTACAGAAAACCTAAAAATAAGTTATTCGCTTCGCGCAGACACACGGTCGTCTATCAACGCAAATAGACTGGTCGCTGTATGTAAGGCGCAGGTAATAGTATTTTGCATCAGTAGTACGGGTGGACCAAGCCAAAAAAGGTCACAATTTAAATACCTACCTTTTCAACAATTTAAAGTAATCAGATATTTATAAAAATTTCCCCATAAAACATCACAAAAATATATGGCATACAAAGTGGGGCATAGAAAGAAAAAACCATCAATAAAATAAAATGATTACATTTTACAAAAATTTCCCCTATCACTGCAAATAAATTGGCGCCCAACGTGGGGCCAAGCAAACGAATACAGGTTAAACAATTAAAATAAATAAAAATATATTTGCCCAAAAATCACTACAACATATATATTTTTTGTCTATCGGGCTTGGTTCCCAAGCCCTAAGTTTCCTTATATGCTTTTAAGATGATTTATGGATATAGAAATTACTACACTTAATTTTTGACGTTTGAAAGTTGTGACGAAGTTATGAACATGCTTCTCAAAATACCTCTGTGGATATTGATTTATTGAATAATAATCACCTGTTTCCAAAAGGAGAGTAGTTCATTATTCATCTACCAATAATGCTAACTTAGTTGAAGAAATATGTGTTAATTGTTTTGATTAATTATATAGGCACACAAAAATAAAGTGGACTGTTGTTTTGACTAGACCAACTTTTGACACGCTGAATTCAAATCCGGAGTCAGAATTGCTCCATCACCGTTTTTTTTAATTGTTGATACCACCCTTAAATTCGAAAAATGAGGCGCTAGCATTAGGTGTAATCGTGAATGCCGATTGGATGCGATTGGAAATCTATAAATTCACGTATTTGGATGCGCTGAATTCCAATTGCGAATGGAATAGATTGTAGATTTCCTTGGAGGTTTTTTGGTAATAATTTAGTAACATTTATAATTTTGTACCAAATATCAATAAAAATGATTTATATCTTTCGACTTTCGAATAGTATATAAGTAAACGA
This sequence comes from Rhagium mordax, assembly GCA_963680705.1. Lineage (NCBI taxonomy): Eukaryota > Metazoa > Arthropoda > Insecta > Coleoptera > Cerambycidae > Rhagium > Rhagium mordax. The sequence goes on along the minus strand of OY796659.1, from coordinate 63,569,886 downwards.
TATGCCATGAACTAGGTCGAGTTGGCAATGATTGATCCAGTTTTTCCTGTATAATTTACAGAATGATAATCTCGATGATAATTCTGTGATTATACGTAGACATATAACAGTTGTTGCTTTCTTTTTATTGTACAAAATTACTAGTGTTAAGCCTAGTGCTAGGCATATGCAGAGCTGACATTTATCAACGTTTTATGGGCTGGAAACACTATATATAGATAATTATATATAATAACCTAATGGACCTACTGTTATATATAAATTGAAATATCTAAACCACCTGAAATCATCAGGGAAATTAATTTAGTCTCAGAACTCTTGAATAGTCATTAGTCACGTAGGGCAAGTGTATTTAAAAAAATATGTCCAGAATAAAATAACTTCATATCATCTGATTTTCAGATATTTGCAAATGCAAAAAATCAATAATGTGTTCTCCCACGTGTGCCATAGGCCAACTAGTAAATGCGACGAAAAATACATATTCATTGGGTAAATATTCATAAAGGATGAGAGAGAATGAAAATTAATCTTGTAGACCAAAAAATGCTACCGCAAATCTTTGCCTATGAGAGGAATTAAAAATATGTCTTGGTAACGGAGTTAGTAAATGCATTGATAACTACTTTCCTCTTCTACTTCATTTTTTAAGAGATCTGAAAACAGAGGAGCAATTAGTTGAAAAAAAATATCGACGTTTCTGAAATCGTAGTTTTTTGGAAATCAAGAAGAATTGAAACAAAGAAGTTCAGTTATTTGTAGTTCATTATCCCATTAATAGGAATCGAACGTATCACTACCCTGTATATTGGCATTAGGTACATTGTGTAATAGAATATTAAACCGCATATTTTATTATAACGTTAAACCCTACGAAACTATTAATAAAGGAATGCCTGCAATCTCCTCAAATACCTAAATATAATCTATACCTAAATTTTACCCCTCTTCATCATTTTTATCTTTGTATCACATACCTACCCTATTCAACCTTTCCGTACTCCTTTACAAGAGACTGAATTATCGATTTTAAATTCCATGCCACGAATAGTTTCTATACGGGTTTAATTGTATTACCGGATCAAATCAGATTAAAGTAGGCTTTACGTAAAAGCCAATAAGACTTTTGGATTTGACCTTTATATTCTTATATTCTATTCCAGTCAGATCTAGCTATGACAGAAGACAATATGGATTCAATGTTGAATATATGTATAGGTAATACGCAAAAAGTTTGCTTTGCACTCTTTTAATTTCAATTGCAAAGCAAACGCAATTAAACTGGCAGTTTTTTTTTTCAATTATTTCTTTAACTCGTTTAACCGTTTGTTATATTTAAATAAATGCATCAACTAATTTCTCATCAGATGGGGATTCTTGAAGATAAACTGAATTAAATTTATTGGTACACAAGCTGCCTATTTATCGGGGACTGTATTTACACAATTTTTCGTTTTGGGATTTGTAAGCATTTATTTGTCAAATTCCTTCAACTTTGAATATTCTCTAATTCCATGATGATTTTAAAATATCGTATGACGAATCTGTTCTTTTATACTTGAAATCAACAACATGCTCCTTAAAATAAGGTAGATTTGAATTAGTTATTTGGCTAGAATTCTTCAAAAGATAATAGTTTTGATTAAAGCTCACATTGGAACTTAAACACCAATTGCAGATAAACTTTGTGACGGGTTGAGCAAATGAAGGTGTCGAAACCGATGACTTTTGCAAACTTATGAGAAAGGTGAAATGAATGATCAGGGTTGGAGGGAGAAAAAAGCATTTTACCATTTCTGCCTCAAGTTTTGGTGCTGGAGACAATGAATCAGTGATGACACTTCTGAAGCAGTATATGAGCAACATCTAATTGTGGGGTATCCTTATTTTCATTAGAAGACGGAGGCAATCTGAGGATGGAATAAAGCAGTATGAAGAAGAACCACGTAATATTCACACAACTGTGGCAAATCACCAAAACGAGTTCCTCAACTTATAAATAACTGAAAGAAATGAAATCCAAAGAAGTCAGAAATCCATAGAGGTAAACTTTAATAGAATAAAATAGCAAAATAAATTTTACTATTCAGCCTAAATCCTCTAATGTCTTAAAAAGACATAAATACTCTTTTCAGAGCTTATTTGCAAACTATCTACATTTAACTGATAAAAATTTGGTCAGTACTACGAATGTAGAAAGCAAATAATTTAATAATTGCAATAAGCCCCACCAGACGGATTAATCCAAATAAGGACTCCCTCTGTTACCAGGCAGTGCAAGTCACCAACCCATGGACCGGTTTCTGGCTTATTAGCCTTCATCAGCATGGTATAGGCAACTCACACTGCACGATAACAAAGGGACTCCAGATCTTGTCAACATCGATCGACATGAAGTCGGTAAGATGCGAATGTGGACCGTGGGGCCCTCTGGTGAAACTTATTGCAATGTGGATTTTGCCCAGACTAGGCTCGTATGAAAGAAATGAAATCCAAAGAAGTCAGAAATCCATAGAGGTAAACTTTAATAGAATAAAATAGCAAAATAAATTTTACTATTCAGCCTAAATCCTCTAATGTCTTAAAAAGACATAAATACTCTTTTCAGAGCTTATTTGCAAACTATCTACATTTAACTGATAAAAATTTGGTCAGTACTACGAATGTAGAAAGCAAATAATTTAATAATTGCAATAAGCCCCACCAGACGGATTAATCCAAATAAGGACTCCCTCTGTTACCAGGCAGTGCAAGTCACCAACCCATGGACCGGTTTCTGGCTTATTAGCCTTCATCAGCATGGTATAGGCAACTCACACTGCACGATAACAAAGGGACTCCAGATCTTGTCAACATCGATCGACATGAAGTCGGTAAGATGCGAATGTGGACCGTGGGGCCCTCTGGTGAAACTTATTGCAATGTGGATTTTGCCCAGACTAGGCTCGTATGAAAGAAATGAAATCCAAAGAAGTCAGAAATCCATAGAGGTAAACTTTAATAGAATAAAATAGCCTAGTCTGGGCAAAATCCACATTGCAATAAGTTTCACCAGAGGGCCCCACGGTCCACATTCGCATCTTACCGACTTCATGTCGATCGATGTTGACAAGATCTGGAGTCCCTTTGTTATCGTGCAGTGTGAGTTGCCTATACCATGCTGATGAAGGCTAATAAGCCAGAAACCGGTCCATGGGTTGGTGACTTGCACTGCCTGGTAACAGAGGGAGTCCTTATTTGGATTAATCCGTCTGGTGGGGCTTATTGCAATTATTAAATTATTTGCTTTCTACATTCGTAGTACTGACCAAATTTTTATCAGTTAAATGTAGATAGTTTGCAAATAAGCTCTGAAAAGAGTATTTATGTCTTTTTAAGACATTAGAGGATTTAGGCTGAATAGTAAAATTTATTTTGCTATTTTATTCTATTAAAGTTTACCTCTATGGATTTCTGACTTCTTTGGATTTCATTTCTTTCATACGAGCCTAGTCTGGGCAAAATCCACATTGCAATAAGTTTCACCAGAGGGCCCCACGGTCCACATTCGCATCTTACCGACTTCATGTCGATCGATGTTGACAAGATCTGGAGTCCCTTTGTTATCGTGCAGTGTGAGTTGCCTATACCATGCTGATGAAGGCTAATAAGCCAGAAACCGGTCCATGGGTTGGTGACTTGCACTGCCTGGTAACAGAGGGAGTCCTTATTTGGATTAATCCGTCTGGTGGGGCTTATTGCAATTATTAAATTATTTGCTTTCTACATTCGTAGTACTGACCAAATTTTTATCAGTTAAATGTAGATAGTTTGCAAATAAGCTCTGAAAAGAGTATTTATGTCTTTTTAAGACATTAGAGGATTTAGGCTGAATAGTAAAATTTATTTTGCTATTTTATTCTATTAAAGTTTACCTCTATGGATTTCTGACTTCTTTGGATTTCATTTCTTTCATACGAGCCTAGTCTGGGCAAAATCCACATTGCAATAAGTTTCACCAGAGGGCCCCACGGTCCACATTCGCATCTTACCGACTTCATGTCGATCGATGTTGACAAGATCTGGAGTCCCTTTGTTATCGTGCAGTGTGAGTTGCCTATACCATGCTGATGAAGGCTAATAAGCCAGAAACCGGTCCATGGGTTGGTGACTTGCACTGCCTGGTAACAGAGGGAGTCCTTATTTGGATTAATCCGTCTGGTGGGGCTTATTGCAATTATTAAATTATTTGCTTTCTACATTCGTAGTACTGACCAAATTTTTATCAGTTAAATGTAGATAGTTTGCAAATAAGCTCTGAAAAGAGTATTTATGTCTTTTTAAGACATTAGAGGATTTAGGCTGAATAGTAAAATTTATTTTGCTATTTTATTCTATTATAAATAACTATTCGTCTTGCGTTCCATTAAATTTCATTCATGTCAATATGATGGTCACTGTTTTACGAATTTCATGCTAGTGTTTCATCAATGGTCTAACTCTTCTTAAGTTGTTGCTATTTGTTTCGTTAGTCACACCGATCCAAAATGCCATCTCTTATATTATCTTATTGAGGTTTCACGACGCACTAATTTTCTCTCCAAGTGCATAAGGTCACCCATATTAAATATTAATCACTCGACCAATACAGCTACTTCCTGTCTGGTTTTATCAACTACATCTACTGCCACTGCATATTTAAGTCCGAAGTAATTATAATACGTCTATTGATATTCAACAACGATCTGTACCTAAATAATGCATGTTGAGTACCTGTCATTGTATGGCCGTTTGTTTTTAATGAAGTGATCAGTATCAACGTGGCGCTTTAACAGTAGGATATACACCAGTCAAATTGTATGAAAATAAAATAACTTTGATTCCTAGGTAGTTTTTTCTAATGTTGCATTATTATTATTATCTTATTAATTACTAATCCGTTATTATATATGAATGGTATTCATATAAAATAATTATTACAATTTATCACAAACATGAAAAAATCCAAGTTGAAGATTTATCTATCTCATATGAAATGCCTTCTTTTAAGAAATTCTTTTATTACTATTACAAGTTTATATCTCGTCTCTGGGAGATTTCTTTTATGTAGGATGTGTTTGTTGAAGAAAATAGAGCCAAAATAATTACATCCGTAATCACTTGACCTTAATCTGTTGTCAATTTTGTTTTGGTCGTTTCTAATATTATATTTCTGATTATGTTCATTTATTTTCAAATAAGAGTTCTTTGTAAATGTGTGTTTGTCGGATAGCAACTATAAGGATAAAAGACCAAAACTATTCGAGCTGAGTTTTCTCTTTTTCTCACATCTGTATACCAGATTAGTAATAAATTTCCACTGTAAATCAAATATTCTAATTGTTTGAGGTGTGTAGGTTCAGTTTATTGAACCATATACAGTTCGAGAAACAGTAGATGAATGATGTGATCAAGGTGAAAGTATTTTTACCTAAATTTCCATGGTTCTAATTTCACTTTAGACCGAGATAAATACTTAAAAATATTATTCTTAACCGCCCTCCAGGTTACCAAAGTAACTTCCTGAAAATTTAATGCTTAGTGTTAGGTAGAGAAAGACAAGGTCCTACAGTTTATTCTGTCTGACAATTCCCTCTTCCATATAAATCCCAAGTAAATTTTTGATCTTCACAACCAAATAATTAGTTTTTAATAACATTAATCGAATGATCAGGACAACATATTCTTTTCAGTGTTAATACCAGCTCTACATGTCCAATGTTGTTGAGAACCAAGAATAATGCTGGTGTAGTATAATTTTTTATTACATTTTCAGTTCTAGAAGCATTATTTCCCATAATTACTATTAAAGAAGTTTTTTTCACGCTTTACATAAATGTTAGTTATTCAATTGGATCATTGAAAGTTTCCGAATTCTTTTTCACATTGATTATGTTGAATGCTTGTGGTTGCAACCATATTGTGGTTTTCTTTGCACTTCGTTTCAAAATAAGACCATAGCAAAATAATCTAAACTTCAAGGTACTAATAAATAGTCAATATAGAAGAGAATATGGAAATTCTTTGACAAATCAGCAGTTTCGCGAAAGCCTCATAATCAGAATGCCAGCATTAATGAGTTTATTAACTTCTTTCTAAAATTGCTTCCTTCCCCAGGTAGAACATAATATTGGCTGGGCCACGATTTCATATATTGGGTCACAATAGATACCTACATTGAAATCGGAAAAAAAATTTTGTATCGATATTAACAAATATCGATTTTAAAATATTAGTAATTTAATATTGGTACTACATTATTTTAACTATTTTCAACCTAGATATAACAACATAATATTGATAAATGTCGATAAATATTAGTTTTACAATATTGCAAAAACAATGTTTAACCTACATTGGTAATGTTCCTTGGAAGCTATATTGCTTAACCAATATAATATATCCATAAAAATAAATATTGGTTTTATAATATTGGGAAATCAATATTAACTTATATTGGTAATGTTTCTTGTAGGCTTTATTGCTCAACCAATATACATCCATAGGTATTAAATATTTGATATACAATATTGGATAAACCATATTTAACCTACATTGATAATGTTCATTTTAAGCTATATTGCTTAACCAATATATATCCATAAAAATAAATATTGGTTTTCCAATATTTATTTTTATGGATATATATATTAGTATGTTCCTCGTAGACTATATTGCTCAATCCTCGGCTCAATCAATATAAATCCATACAAATAAATATTAGATTTACAATATTGGAAAAATCATATCTAACCTACTTTGACAATGTTTCTTGTAAGCTATATTATAGCTTAACCAATATACAGGGTGGTCCGAATTGTACCTTCGATAATTTGAGAATCAATAGAAAATGTGAAATAAATGCGAGTTTTCTTAATAAACTTATATCGAAAACTTAACCGTTTCGGAAATACAGGGTGTTGAATATACATTTCTTTTTGTATTTTTTTTTATATCTCCTGAAGTAAATGGAATGTCTTATTGAAATTTTGTGTGTACATGTTCCTGAATAAGTACCACGTTTAGTCATTGATTTCATTTTCCTACTTCAACCAGAGGCGTAACCACGGGGGTGTGAATCCCTTTGTTTAAAGAAAAGGGGCACGCCATTGATCGAAATTGTATTTTTTTTTTGCATTTTTGAAATATACAGTTAGTTTACGAATAAAAAGTCCACTTCTAGTTTTTCGGTAAATCGTATCGTTTTACGGTTAAATTTTAATTACAATTTATTGCATATTCATTATCTTTGCCCTGATGTTATTTTTAGTTGGCTTTGATCAAATAGTCAAATTTCAAAATTTTACCTGTCAGTTGATTTAAAGTTAATTTTAAGTCAATTTCTTTACGATAATAGTTTTATAATTATGCCAAGATTATTCACAAACAATGAATATGCAGATATGCATTTCATATATATGGATTTTGTAACGGGCTCAAGCAGCAGCTGTGGAATATCATAGGAGTTTTTCACACAGAAGACGTGCATCAAGGAATGTTTTTATTGATATACATTGCCGATTTTGTTTATTTGGTTTGCGAAATGATAATAGAAATGAAAATAGAAGAATCGGAATAAATGAAAATAGAATCCTCATAGCATTTGATGTTAATTCTAATTAAAATTTAACCGTAACACGATACGATTTACGGAAAAACTAGAAGAGGACTTTTTATTCGTAAACTGACTGTAGATTTCAAAAATGCAAAAAAATACAATTTCGATCATTGGCGTAACCTTTTTCTTTAAACAAAGGGATTCACACCCCCGTGGTTACGCCGCTGGTTGAAGTAGGAAAATGAAATTATTGATTAAACGTGGTACTTATTCAGGAACATGTACACACAAAATTTCAATAAGAAATTCCATTTACTTCAGGAGATATAAAAAAAAATACAAAAAAAAAAATTTAACTTCAACACCCTGTATTTCCGAAACGGTTAAGTTTTCGATATAAGTTTATTAAGAAAACTCATATTAATTTCACATTTTCTATTGATTCCCAAATTATCGAAGGTACAATTCGGACCACCACTGTATATCCATAAAAATAAATATTGGTTTTGTAATATTGGAAAATCAATATTAACTTACATTAGTAATGTTGTTTGTAGGCAATATTGCTCAACCGATATATTCATAGAAATAAATATTAGATTTAAATATTGGAAAAACCATATTTAACCTGCATTGGTAATTTCTCAACATTGTTTAAACAAGGTTGAGCCAATATAGCAAAAAGTTCGCATTTTTTATTGGTTTAATATTGTCTATTTTGAGTTTGTCAATATTTAAATTTAATATGTTGCCAATATAGTTTTACTACTTTGGGCTAATTAGCCCAAGTTGTGTATTAAATATTAGGTTAATATTTAATTTTTTAAAGATTGGTTTATATTTGAATCAAATATTATACAATATAGTTTTTAAATATCTCCCAATAAAGTTTAACCATTATTGAGTCAATATAGCGAAATGTTCACATTTTTTAGTAATCCAATATTTTTTTTTACATTGCGCCAACATTTTAACAATATTAAACCAATATCGGTCCAATATTAGTATTCTACCTGGGTCTTGATTGTATTTTCGCAAAATTAGAGGCTTATGTAGGTTCTATATAATATTGCATGAATTTTTTTTATTTGCTTTTGTTAACAATAATTATGATAGTCACTTATTCTTATTATTGATGCAGTTTCCATAATATGGTATAATAGTAATAGTTCTTCGTTAAACTTATTTCTTTCGTAATTTGTAGTCCTTTGAGTTGATTTACATGTGTTGTTAATTCATTGTTCACTTTTCCAGTAGCAACCACATGCATCGCCTTAGTTTCTATTTTGGTTCAAAGTGCTTCACATTTCTGAAAGTCCTTTCATTGGAATTAAGACTAAAACCTCTTGCCTAATGACGACCCACATCTAGAAAGAGACAAACAAAATCTTCCAATTCTCAATCAAAACTCTCGAAATTTTTTTAAGAGTTTACATTCAAGAACATGCAGTCTATCTTCAATTAAATTAGTCATTAGTGTATTATTCAACGGAAACATATTGAATTCCGTAACCACTCTTACAACTTTATCATAGTTAATCGTAAACCATCTCAGGAATTATCGAGGTCTATAAATTCATACGCGATATAATGTTTTAAACTAGCCTAGAGCGTTTGTGCATATTGGTTAATATAGTACTATTCTAGCACAAACCTCACATGGAATAAGTTTACCTAGATCATGGTAAATACTTCATATAATAATTATGTTCATAACTGTTTTACATGGAAAACAATTACGCCGTGCTCAATTTGAAGCTGCGGTTCGCACAGTTTACCTACACCGAATTACTTACTACTCGTACTAGTGTTATATAATTTATAATTGAAAGTCCAAGCTATGCAGATAATGAGTCGTAACTGTTGTATATTTCTTGTAGTGGATATTTCACAAACAATAATTATGTTTTATTCAATTTTGTAATAGATGAATCATTTTGTTTTAGTAATAAATTACATGCATCGCTGGAAATAAATAACACATACTTTGTTTAGTATAATTTACAGCTGAGGTAAAACGTGTTATTTAATGTTTAATTTTAACAAGTACCATTGGAACGTATGAGGTTATAAGTCTAAAAAGTTTTAAGTAGATTCATAAAAGATGAATTGTATTGGTGTCAAGGTACACAGAAGTGTTTGTAAATGTCAAAATTATTGCAAAAATTAACTAAAATAAATATATTAAACTAAGGACAAGTACAAAATAACACAAGCCACTATTTAAATATTGGGTAAAATTAAATAAAAAACCAAGAATATTATTGCAGAGTTTGTTAAAATGGCGGAAGTTTCTCTCTAAAAATACTTTTTGTATTGTAGAAATTTACAGGTTTTTGCGTTTATGATTTTTAGTCTTTGTTATTTCTCACATATAAAAGAATATGTTAATCAACAGATCGTCGTAGTGTCAGATATCCGCAGGCGGCATTAACTTTAAATAAAGTAACATTTATTAAATTGGCGGCAAAAACGTTTTCAAAGATTTAGAATTTCCAAAAATATTTTTGATAACAATAAAAAATTTAGTGAAGCAATATTTTCTGCATTTTCTTGTTTAGCCCTTCCGCTTTTATTGCAATATTCAAATGACATCTGTAAATTAGCGTGTAAGCATTTGGTCTGAACTTTGAGCATTTTTTTCTTTGGTCTAAGTGTCTGTAATTATTGTGTCAATGTCAGACCTATTTCTAAAGAAAAAACAACAATAGAAAGAATTAAACTGAGGTAGAGTTAGTGCAAAGAAGAAGCAGCCTAAAGGTAGATCAGCATATTCAAGACTGTCTTCCCTAACAGGATAAACTGTTCCTCACTGAAAGCCGACGCCACCAGCTATGCAATGTCAGGAAGAGAATGAACGTAAGTGAACAACAAAGTAATTTACCTCGAACTCCGTTTTACATTTTTTCTCGTGGATACAGCCCGCACTGTGGATTTCCAAAAAGTACAGTGCCACTTGTTATCGTAGATTGGATCAAGAATAAGCCCAAAAATTACTGGAGAAACTAACATGAGACCATACAAAATTAAAGAAAGGACTGCTTACAAAGAACAGGTTCCACTTAAGAATAACAGGGCTCCTGAGGGGAAACTTGCCTGGTAAAATACATTTACACACAATGGGACATTTTATGGCGACCTATACTGCAAATAATGTGGAAAAGAACTAAAAATGGTGGACGTATTCAAGTCACAGGAACAGTAAAATTTATTATTTACTACATGTTCGAGGCATTGGGTTGCAGGAGAAATAACATACGAACAATTATTAACAGTCGTAGACTATAAAAATCCATCCAGCCACAGATCTGCATCACTTGGTCAGAGAAACAGGTGTTAAAATGAGTGGTGTAAATTCAATTATGGAGACTGAAAACGCGGGTTTCTACAGACGAGCCCTAGTAAGAAAAAAAATGGCCAGACTACATAGTGGTATTATTAGCAGCAGCAAAAATCTGAATTCCAAAACTGTCATTACAAGTATAATTGCATAAAAGTCTCATATTGGAAGTGCAGAAAAGTGCTTAAAATTTTCCCTAAGAAATAACAATGGTAAATGGCGCATGTCATAAATCATGGTCTGAACCGTTTGTGGACATATTTTTAATTTATTTGTTATGAAACGTCTTAAGTTTACGTACATTAAATGTAACAGCTCGTTCGTCTTCCTTTGTTACACGACAGACTTTTTTGCTAAATATTTTCGTGGAATGCAAATCACGATAATTAGGTCACAGCATTTCAAAGCGAGTATGCCTTCCCATTTAACTTTAAAATTATATCTGGAAATTATTTTTAGGATACAACATCCATTATTCAAGCCACATCTGAACGTCTTAATAATGTAAATTTATAATCTCGCGATTGTTCTACTTTTTAAAGCAGCAAGTGACGTTTAATATGTTTTGTAAAGTAGTGTAAACAAAAAAAAAATGTAAATGTCTGAATAAAAGATTGCTATGTTGAAAATTCCTTATTATTAGCTAAATGTTTTTATTTCCGTGATTGTTAATTTCGTTAGTTTAATTTTTTGCAGTGTGAATTTAATTGAGTTTGAAAAATGAATTGTTCCGGAAAGCTATTTTAGGCAAGTACAATTTCTACATATTTTTATTGCTATCGATTATGATTATACTTCTTAGGTAATCAATTAATGAGTAATTTTTAAGTATCAGTTGATTTTCATTGTTTGGTTACATAATCGAAGTTGTATATTCGTTGTTGTAAATTGTATGCTGGATATTTTGCAATGAATTTTCCTTTTCCAATTGGATTAACCCAGATTAGCGGTTGTAGTTGGACCAAATCATCTGATTTGGGACGGAGATGGATGCGGATTGTCTAGTGAATTCAAGCGTTTGTAAATCAAGATCCTACCATCTGTATTGAAGCCTTCTTTAAGGCCAACGGTTCTTCATCTTCATGGCTTTTGAACCGAAGAGGGATGGTTTTAGTAGGATACTCTGCTGAGTTAAACATTATCTATTAAAAATAATAGCCAGGTTGGGGAACATTAAGGTTACCTGAGATTATTCTATTTGAGTTTCATTGTAAGAAGGTCTAAAAAGAAAAGTGAACTCTAAACTAGTTAAAGAACCAAGTTAAAGAGCAAATCATGCCACACCATCTGCAATATGTGTGAAGTTTGCGCAGTTTACGATACAAATAGAGGGAATTTTATTTTAAAAATCTAAAGAAGACTTTCCTACCAACTTAATAATGTATTTTAAACCAAATCCCGATTAGTAAATAAATAAAATTAAAAAAATAAATTCAGATCAAACCAGGGTAGAATGAAATAAGCCTCCTAATAAAACAATAACGAGAAACTTACGTATGGTATACTCATTAGATAAATACAAGTTAAAAAAAAAAGGAATAATATCGAAGAACCATCTGATAAATCAGCTGTAGAACATCTGTTGAGGCGAGAGAGGTCAACGAGCCTCATGTAAACAAAGGGTCAGCTACGCTAAAACAAACCAAAAGTAAACAAATTAAAGGCGCAAATAAAATAAATACATTGTGCTATGTTGCTTTAAAATAATCAATAACAGAACAGCTGTCAGTTACATGCTTTAACCAAGGTTGAACGATTGTCAACTACAGTTAGACAAAGATGGACTTTATTTATGTAAATTTTTATTAAATTTGTAATTAAATAGCATAAGACTAACCTGTAAAACCTCCAGTCTAGTCAAATGACCAGACACAATGTAAATTAGATCCTAAGAAGTGAGTGTAGTGATCTTCGATACGGTTCTGTGATCCCTCGTGTCAACGGCAGATGAAAAATTCACCTGACGTAATATCAACACATGGGTATCCACAGATTCGTCTTCAAATAAGGATGCTAAAAATACCATAATGTCCTGGCAAAATTATATAATAAAGTGAAAAAAGCGAAAATACCAACCATCATGACAGTTGAAAATCTAGAAATCCATGGTTTGGCAAATTTTCTGCATGCTCCTTAGAAACGAAACAAAAAGAGAGTTGTTATTCGTGAAAGAAGCAAACCCACGTCTAGATCGCTCCTCTGAAATAAATATAGAAAAATATAATTTAAATTGGAAATTTATATTCCCAGTATTTTCAAATGATAGTTCAAGGCCAAATACGAAGAGGTAACAGAAAAGCAGCTCAACTTACCAAGAATAAAGGTAAAATTTATCCTAATTAATAAGCAACCACCTGATTGGTCGAAATCCGAAAGTGCATCCAAGGCCTATTTAGTTTATGCAAATCCAGTAAATGGGGCACTAAATTCTAGAACAGCCAGCTACCATATCTGGACCACAAACCACAAGTGTCAAAAACTTAAAACAGGTCTGCCAATTCAAGTGAAAATAACGCGACAAGGTAACTCGGGAGTGCAGAGAGTACTCTGACCTGAAACTTGAAACCTTAACTTTATTAATTTTGTTATTATCCATAAGGACACTGTCCTATATTTGTTGTAGATTAAATTAGTTTAAGTTAGAGCAGGGACATAGTTTAAGAAACATTTTTGCTTTTAATTGTCTCATATATGCAATAAACCTGACATGTTGAGTTCCATCTATATTTAATTCAAGTAACTAAAGCATTAATATTCATCTCAGCTGGATATCTAACTTACAGCAGAATCAGAGACATCTAGCTATCAAATGACAAAGTAATATTTGTCCTGATAAAGATCTCTAACTTTTTTAAGTCCTTACAAATCAAATAAGAAATAAAACCTGCGCGAAATTTAAATAACCTTTATTCAAAACAGCAGTACAACAACATATTTATTGGTAAGATATTTCTTCGATGGTAGAAGGGAACCCCCAAAGGCCTTGAAAGGTAAAAAAGTAATTATAGCTAACCTATAGTAAGTTTAACGTTAAATTATCTTAAAATCATACGCACTGTCGCTTATTGTTAAAAATCACTATCATTACAATACAAGACACAAGAATATAATAAAGGCACCTTTTGTAAGACTAACAAAAAGTCAAAAGGGAATTCAAGTATTAGCACCCATATTTTATAATAAACTACCAGCCGAAATAACAAGGATGCCAAACCCGGCATTTAAGAAAAGAATAAGAGAATTTTTAATTGATAAAGCTTTTTATTCATACAAGGAATTTCTGTCATATAACTTTTAATAAAGGACTTATTGATAGAAGCTATATTTTGTGTTTGTTAAAGCTGTTTAAAGAAATGTTTGTAATATACCATGTATGTTTTTTTAAATATTTTTATACTTATTGTGATATACTCATAGTTAGATATTGACTTGTGTAAATACATATTTTGTATATAGCACCAATAAATGATTTGATTTGAAACATTGGATAAAACTGCCCAGTGGCAAACTGATCGTATGCTATAAAGTCGATAATTCCAAAAACTATATACAAGAACTTAAAAATATTTCCTTTGAATAAACTATTTACATCAAATATAGAAAAACAAAATTAAATTTCAAATCTAAATAACTTAACTACTAGTGCATGCATAATAAAATATAAGTAAAATTAATATCTAGAACGTGCAAATACAAAATATAAAATCTTTAAATTTCGAAAGCAAAAACATAAAAAAAAACAAAATATAAACAAAAATCCCTAAAATCCCCATAACGTAACATATTAATTGGCGCCCAACGTGGGGCTGAAAAGAAAGTAAACTACCCAAAAGAAAATCAACAATAATAAAATTATAATTATCTCCCTAAACTTTCCTGACCGTATCAAATTAATTGACACCACCTACGTGGGGCCTCGAAAGGAAAAACATAAAAAAAAACAAAATATAAACAAAAATCCCTAAAATCCCCATAACGTAACAGTACATTACGACACAATTGCTATTTTTAGTAGTAATTAGGCAGTAATGTCAGTCACATATACTGCAGATTATCGTCTGTGAACAACACGTATATTTTTCAAACTTCCTTATGCGCAAACGCGTCTACAGCTAAAATGAGTTATCGTTGTATTAATTTTTCATGAAGCTAAAAGCACATTTGATATTAAACCGTACAAATTTGCCTAGATAAAGCATTATTAAAATATAACGATGCAGTGTTCACCGGTTAGATAAAAGTTAACACAATTTCACTATTGATAAGCCCAATTTAATATTTATAAAAGGATCACGCACAAAAGTAACTTCCAGTAATTACACTGTGCTGCTCGGGTAGAAAATATAAGCCACACACAATACTTCTTTGCACGCAAATCGTAAACAAATCTAACAAGTAATTTACAGTGATTATAATCAGTGGTTAACAACAAGCAGCTTTTATAAGGAATTTTTTTTTGGTGGGTCAAAGTGGGTAGTGGAAAATGTGAGTTTCTAAAAGAGTGACAGTGGATATTTCAATTCAGATTCAAATTCAATTACAAGTGAGGGTTTTATTGTTACTTTTCGATTGTTGACCTCTGTCAAGTTTATCCCTTCATAACATTTTTTTCGTGTTGTCAATTACACAAGATAAGCAGAAATAAGTATCAATTTTATTTAACAGTCCTGTTTAGTCCAAACAATAATAAAGTTAAGTACCAATAATTAAAAGAAACATTTAATATTTTGTTGGATTGATTTTTTACCAGTCTTAATATTTTGACTCATTCTGGAATCAGTTAAATCACCGATAACATTTTGTGAAACTTTTGTGACTCTTTTTGTGACTCATCCAAATTTTATGGTTGGATATTATAATATATAATTACTCCTCTAAGGCCTTTAAAATCCGTAATTTCGTGGAATGAGATATTTGGTATACCGAGGAGGTATTTACATCCAATTACAAAAAAATCTTAATTAAAAAAATACTTACCAATATTAAATATTTATACGGTGGCATTTTCCTTAATGTAACGGTCTTTGTGCACTGTGTACTGGTCTTTACAATCGCTCTATGTATAACAAAATATCACTGTTATGAAAATTTTTCTCCTGAAAAGATATAAAGAAAATTAAAAACCTTTGAGCGTAATTATCAAAGTTTGAGTGGATGTAATAAAGAATATCACAAATTTCCTTTTGTTCAATATTTCTTTAACGACTTTGATGTCAAAGACAAAGGTTTTCCAGAATAACTCTCCTTTCGAATAATTGGAAAATAATAAGTTGTCTGAAAAACAAAAATTATACAAATGTAATATTCCATTTTTGTTGGGATTGAGCGAGGGATTCCTTTAATTATTGTCGTGGTGTTATTCCGCAAAAATATAATAGTGATTAATGTTATTTGATACAGATAATATGAAATGAAATCTAACTTTCACATCGCGAAAATTACGTTTCGATTATTAGAAAATGTTGAATGTATACTCGAAACATTACTATACAATTAAACAATAGTTTATACGAATCATTTGGGAAAATATATCTCGTTAAGAAGGTATCCTCAGGAAGTAGCTAAAATCAGTACTGTCCCAGAATTTGAAGGGTATTTGCATATTTCAGTTATGAAATTAAGATAGTACCAGGTAACATATGCTTCATAAAGCACTTAGTATAATAAACCCATCTGATATTGATACAAGAAAGGATTTTTCATATTGGCCAAACTAGGTTAAGTATACTAAAAATTTCCATAGCAAACGTAAAAGGCAACAAATCTCAACTTGCATGTAAATTGTAAATAAAATCTGAAATCAGGGCACAGCTCGGTTTGCTCCAAGTAAGACACTGCTGCTTTATTTCTAGAGGGTGTGGGGTTTGTGAGGCACGACCACGACACAATGCACCGTAAATCTCCCACCTGACTCGGCGGCCTTTTTATTCTACAGGTAGAAATGCCAGCTGGTTGCGGACCGAGGACTGAACAGGTTTCTCTCACAACTACTGTATTTCGCACTTTTAATTACGTTACGCTGTATTTTAATGTGTTATTTGAACTAATTTCAAAGGTTATTCTAATCCAATATCTAATGTATTTATTAGATAAATTACCATTATACGGGTTTCATGAAAACAGCTTAAGGTTAATAGAATCATATTTGTCTTATATCTAATACCTAACTTAGATAAACATAGTTTCTCGAGTTTGTGACATTTCTTTAATAGCACTTACTTTTGAACACCATGTATGTACATTTCGTGAGTACCCTCCAAGTAGTAAGCACAGTTTATTACAGCTTCTTCCATTCAGCGCTAAGCCTAATTCCTTCAGCCATTTAAGGTCAATTAGCTTGTATTGAAACCATTTTTTTTTCTCTATAGTATAATGCTATTTCCTTTGCGTAGATTTTGTTGTTTTTGTAAAGGATGCTGAAGAAAATAATTTAATGTTTGAACTAATAGGAATTAAATTAATACAAAAATACTGCGCTCACGTTTCGGAAACTATATCCGTTTCCTTTTTCAAAGTTTAGGCTTTAGATTTTTTATGTAACATGTAGAATAACACGGCATAAAATAAAAATTGTTTTTCTAATTTTGACATATAAAATTACACTTTTCAAAACTGACGTAAGTGTCACAACGTTCTACTTTTCGTCACCAGTTAGGATAAGTTAAACTTTTCCTGACTGGTTAGGAAATAGTTATTTATGCAACAAGTGCGTAAAGGTGAGATTTTTTCACGAATGGGAATTTTAGACAATCCCATGAGTGAAAAAAGCTCACTTTTCGCACGAATTGCATACAATATTTTTTCTACTACCGAAATGCATCTAAATTCTCTAATAATAATGTGAAACGTCAAAACATACCTATTACGTCAAAACTTCATATGTCATTTAAAAATCACAATACTTACAGCCCACTTAATTTTAAATGAGTGAAATTAATCAATGTTTATTATTTCTTTGTCTAATGTCAATGTCAAGAATATAAATGAAACTTCAAAATTCAATCATTATTGTTAAAGAATACTGAAAATTAGGTGGTAGGTATGTATTATAATAATACCGTGATATTAAATAAATGGACTACATAAAATTAAATAACCACATTTAATGTTTTTAAAATAAGATATGATTATTATAGGTATGCAACTGTTTAGTATGTTACTTTTTCACGCACTAGTGCGTAAGGTAAAAACCCTCAAAGAAGAAATAGAAACAATGTATTCAAAACATGATACAAATTTATAGGAATTATTATTTTTTAATTATAAAATATTACCTATAATTTGTGAAATTTGTGATATTATGTGCTGCATTGCACTAAATTAATAACGTTTGTCATTTGTCACTTTTGACATTAACATTAAATGCGTAATGACAGAAACAAAGGTAACTATGATTACCTGAATATTTAATTTTTTATGACTTAAACATTTTATTTAAAGAATTTTAGTTTTAGATGTTTAAAATTAGAAAAAAATTTGTGTGTAACACGTTACGAAAAACCATTTTGTGTAACTCATGTCATTTTGCGGGAACTCGCTTTGCTCGTCCCGCAAACATCCACTCGTTACACAAAATAAAGTGTTTCGTAACTGGTTACATAAATAGCTATTATATCATTTCCATAGATACTCACCATAGAAATGTTGAAAAATATACAAAAATTTTGACCAAAGAAGCAGAGAACAAAAGAAGAAAAATCAAAGAATCTGCAATAATTTTATTTAATGAAGATAAATGCGTATCAAATTGTACGGTAGAATTTTGTTTAACTTGGTTACCAATGTCGAGAGAAGAACTCAATAAAATTAATATTATTTAGTATATTTTTCAACATTTCTATGGTAAGTATCTATGGAAATGATGTAAACAATTTTTATTTTATGCCGTGTTATTCTACACGTTACATAAAAATCTAAAGCCTAAACCTTGAAAAAGGAAACGGATATAGTTTCCGAAACGTCAGCGTAGTATTTTTGTATTAATTTAATTCCTATTAGTTGTCAAAAAACACCCTCTAACTTATCCTCTGACATTACGTCAAAGGCGTAGAGGTTGTTTCCCAGTTTTAAACTGGTTAATTTGAATATTTTTTAAATTAATTAATTTTTTAACTTTGTTTCACAAATATCAATCGCAAATTTTGTTCTACAAAACTTCTTAATTTAGTTCTGATAGTAATACCTGAATGTATTTTTTGGGTCCAATACTAATATATGATATACCCCAAATTTCACCAGAAGTTGATCGATTTACATTATCTTATTAATATACTTAGTGAAAGCTGTTTCATTTTCTTTGTTAGTACATGTGTTCTTAGTTGTAAATACCGGACAATATTTCCTTATTCTGTATTATTTTTACTCAATAACATCGACTTTTAATTTGTTCTTCAAATTTTATACTCATTTTTGTAGTAACTTTTTTTTAATGTATCTCCAAAGTTAAATACACTTGAGTCGTTGATGAGCTAAAGAATAAAATTTTATTATTTTCTTCATGATTTCTCTTGGTTCCTTTAAGAATACTTATGGAGAAACTTTTGGTTGATTTGATTCTGCACTTGTGGTTGGGAAATTTTTTTACATTTTTTCAACTTTAAGAGGCCTAAATATATGGAAACTATATGTTTCGATGTTTTTTTTTTCTCCACCTAGGGCTCGTCTGTTTAAACACCGAGGGCACTGCAGCCTATTTTTCGATGTTACTTTCGTTACATGATCCAGCATCTTTGCAAATACAGATTAAAAATTTTGCAACTGTAGCTAGTTGACACATTTCCTGGTCTCCACTTTTGGACAGATTTTCATGCTCATTTAAACTGCCAGAATACCGTAGCACCGGTGGATTGGTGATGGTGTGTCGGGTTGGAAAAAAAGCTGTATTCATTCTATTCAATTTTTATCACAAAAGTTTGTTTCCTAAATTGTGTATAAAACAACAGGAAGGATGGTGTAATATAAATTTTTCTCATTAATCTTTAGATTGAAGATAAAATCGGGACCAATATTAAACTTGGTGGCACTTCATGTTCTATATTTCAGTTTATATTTTGATGTCACGTATTGTATTGCTGTCGATTCGTGAAATAAATGTAAATGGAAATTATAGGAATTTATAAGATCATTAAATTGTTACGTAACACAGTCAAAAGCCCTAAAAAATGTCAAAACTTTTATTTAAAATTTAATTAAAACTTATTTTAAAATGAAATTGATTCTACCTACTCAAATTTCTATATATAGTAGGTAAATTAATTCAAATTACTACTTACTATACAGACAGTATTTTAATAATCAAGTGCAGTGAGACATTGAAATTTACTAGTTTTATGTTGATCAAGACAGTTTTTACATTATAATCTGATCTGCACGTGTAGTCACTTTTTGTATGCAACGGCACCAAGTACAACGAACAAGATTTTCTAATATTATTTTCGTGACAAAGTAGGATACTCCTGAGAAGCCATTACGTGTGAAAGAAAATCACATTACACTGCAGAGACGTTGTTGTGCCAAATGCCAGATCTACGGATAAGCCTATGCAACCATAATGCGAAATGCCTAAACGGATATGTTCATCATTTCATTTCGGATTGAAATTTCAAGATTATTTTTTAAAATAATTATTGGATTCTTCTTAATTTTTAGACTGTAATTGTGTTTTAAATAAGAAGTTTTTACGTATCATTGAGTGTTGCAATTTAAAAATGAAAGCATAAAAGATGTGTATGTGTGTTGCGAATTTGTATCGGTATAGATATAACTGGTATAACATACATCAATAATAGCGGAGCTCAATGTATAGAGTAATAATTGGACAAGCACGCACGTAATGTCAAACTGCTTTTTCTTTATGCAAATTGTATGTCCACCAAACCTTACTGTAATGAAGCAATTGTCAGACAGGGCCCAAGAATAATCTGACGTGACGATAATTCATATTATCATCCTGAACATTTCGTGATTGGTTTTAATCAATTATTACTGTGATGGCGTCGGCGTTGTAATATAAGTTAGATGTTCAGACCATTATACATTAGAACCTCACAGGAAAGGAAAATCAGGTCGGAGACAATTTTTCAACTAGCCTTGGTCATCATTTACCTATAATTAGGCGTTCGTCGTTTATAGATATATTTTGTTAATATAATTTTATCTAGTCCAAGCGTTTGTTTTAGTTCATTAGGTGTTGTTCTTTGTAAAATGGATTCTATCACGGAATCTAATGCTTTTTAGTTCTAACTACAAATTACGTAGGTGTTTGATTGATTTTTTAATATTAATTTATAAAGCTAAGGAATATATTTGCGTTTTTTCTCTGTAAGGTTTGATAAATGCTAAAGTCAACATTTAAATTCAGCAGCAAACATTTTTGCTTCATGCATTTATGCAGTATAAAAGTATTCTTGATTTTATATATTTATTTTCTTTTTAGGTAAGGGACGAGTTGATATTCTCACTAATTATAGGTAAGATATTAAAAATAATTGTATATTTAACAGAAAAATCGACCAAATTATGTTAAATAATTAATTTCTGGCCGACATACGAGTTGTCAAGGTATGATTTTTACATAATATCTAATATTAAAAAGATCCTTTGCAAAAAAAAAAACAAAAAAGAGCTATGCAAATTAACAATAAAAATGAATAAATTTCATGTAAATAATAAACAAAAGTAGGACGAAATGTAAATTCTTCTTGAAATCGGTCTATATTTTCTGGAGTTATTTTTAAAAGTTTAATAGGAGACCTAGATGGCTGATTTAAAAACCATTTGATTAAAATCACGATTAAAAAATGCGATTATTATTTAGAAAATTCTACCTTTATCTTTTCATTTTTTATTTAAAACGGTCCAGAGGGATTCTTTCAATCGATTTTACAGTCATGTAGATTTTGTTTAGTTGCTCCGTTGCTCGTACATAGCATTTTGAGAAGTTAACGTGTGTATGATTTAGGTAACATGATATCCCTCCCCTACTTATTTACTTATTCACCAAAAATATAATGTAATTTGATTCGATCGGAAATGCAAACAATGTAAATATTGCGACTGTGATGGATGGCTTCAACTGAATAATTTAATAATAAATATGTGCATAGTTCATGTAATTCGATCTCGGCCAGTCAAATATTTTAATGTTTCGTTTTTGATTTCAATTTGTATATTGCGATTGTGAAATACAAAGCAATAAACAGACATTGACGTTTATGTTCCATTAATTTTATTTACTAAAATCGAAAAATATTTTTGTTTGCTGTTTGTGCACGTTTCACAAATTAATATTCAATTGAGAAATAAAACCGAATTATCTCTCTGGTTTACCACAAGTTGCCTATTTCGAACGAAACTCAAAATGTCGGAGGGTGAACATTATCCGAAAATAATGTTACTAAGAAATATTGTGCATTACCTTCCTTGTATTAATATTAATGCCAGAAACAGATCCATGGATTGTATTCGTGCCCTGTCCGACATGAGTATTACAACTAGTGATTTTATTTCACATCAAGGGTTTAGGGTTTATAATACCTACTACTCTGTAATCACCGGTATATACGTGTTATTGAAAGCAGCAATGTTATCCCATTTATGAGCTAGGAACTGTAAATTTAATTAGTATTACTTTATTATGATTCTTGTAAAACTACTATATTTGGATAATTTTTACTCCAATAATTTAAAACAAATTAATATTTTTAACATCAAATTCGACACCACGTTTTTCTTGAGACCTAATTTCATTAGGCCTTTGATATCAAAATAATGCTTTGAATATGCCATGCTGGGAATATTCTTAAAAGGTATAGTCTAGTGCCGAACCGGTTTTCAGAGACCAAAAATCGACAAAATTCTTAGCAGTATATAGATGATCGGAAAATTTAGAAATAATGGTATATAAATAGGGAAAAATCGATTGGACCCCAACAAATAACCAGAAGTAATGTGGAGGTGGGAAAAGGGGTGAAACGTGTTTTTTACGATTTCCGGCAAAACTAGACCTCCTATCGAAAAAGTTAAATGCAAAAATTGTAGATAATTGAAATATATACAACTTTTATTGCAACCATTTCTCAACTTAACCTCAAAACTATTGAGAAAACAGCATAAACCAATTTTTTTATTTTTTATTTTTATCTCCCACAAAAATGAAATTTGGTGAAAATGTACATTTTTGTATCTCAATTAAGCTGTAATTTTTTTAAAGCGACATATTTTTTTTTTTGATTTCATTGCTAATTTAATTTGAAAAAAAGGCCTAATTTTCAATAAAAAAGTTGATTAACAATATTTTGATTTTTGAAAACTTTTTTGTTGAAACCTCTACTTTAAGATGGTGTGAAAAAATAATACTGTTACTATGGAAAAACATTGTCAAAAATGGTAAAAACCAAAACAAAGATCTTTTCAAGTTCGATTTTTCCGTAAATGCCACGGTTTCTTCATTGTTTATTGAAATGAAGTGTTGAGGAGTGATGCAAAATGGTAATTTCAATGTAATATTAAATAAGGGAACTTTGATTAACCGTTTAAGATTCGGGATGGTGAAAAACGACTTGTTAAACAGTAATTTTACAAAAAAATATTGCTAAAAATTACCCTTTTTGTGCAAGAAAGAATTTTTTTATGCTTCATGGACAAAAATTAATTGAAAATAAGTTTGTTAAAACCAATATTTAAAATTATTTCAATTTACACAGTAGGAATATAAAATCAAAATTCTGTTTTAATCAAATTTTTTTGGAAAGCTGCTCTACATCATCAGATTCAACATAGTTTTCGGTATCTTCAGGATCTCCGGCAAGGTCTTCGTCAAGATCCACAAGTTCACCAAGATCTTTATTTCCACTATTAATTTCAAAATTGGTTGTTGCTTCGTCATCAATTTCCCCCGAATCGCTGATTTCCTCTAATGGTTGTTTTTCAGTAGAGTTTTCGGACAATTGGAGCATAAAATGGACCTTAAATTGATACAAAATTGAGCAAAATATTATTTAAAAACTGCATTGAAAATCGATTGATTTCAAATTGTTATTGTTTAAACAATTTGTTTTTCACCATCCCGAACCTTAAACGGTTAATCAAAGTTCCCTTTTATTTAATATTACATTGAAATTACCACTGTGCATCACTCATAACACTTCATTTCAATAATCAATGAAGAATTCGTGAGATTTACGGAAAAATTGATCTTGAAAAGATCTTTGTTTTGGTTTTTCCCATTTTTGACAATGTTTTTCCATAGTAACGGTATGATTTTTTACACCATCTTAAATAGTGGCGGCACAATCTGTTAAAAAGAGGCCTAACCTAGACATTTTGACTACCGAGCTGAATTTTTCAGAAAATGTAGTTTTTGATATGTACAATAACATACTAAAAGTCCCGAAGAATCCGAATTGAGCGTTAGCCGCCATGTTAAAAAAATGGCTGGCGCGCGCAGTCGTAGAAAATATTTTTTCCTTGCCTTATTTATTAACCGATTTTAATTTTCTAAAAAAGCTATTGTAACCAAAGAATGAAGCTATATTATATATTTTATGCATTTTACTAAACTCAGTCTAAGTGATAAAAAATTTACTTCAAATGAAAAAGTTTGTTTTGAAAATTTTTATTTATGCAATTAAAAAGAAAACTGTGGATTTTATGAAAATATTTGTTAAATAAAAGTTGTAGGCCATAAAAAGTCAAACAGAATTGTTTTTTGAATTATTTCGTAGCTCTAAAAATAACGGAGATAGAGCAATTTTATTATATAAAATCATATGTTAGGATCGTTAGAATCAGAATGAAAAAGGTAGGATGTGCATTTCAATCACGACGCAATTAACCACAACAAATGTTATTTCCCAGATAAATTTTCAGAGGGTGCGTCAGTTAATAATCAACAATAAAGAAAAAAAATGATAACAAAAAATTATAAAATAATAGTCTGAGCTTACGATCCTCTCGGCATAAAAGACCAATTCGGCCTGCCGAACGTTGACGAAGTCTCCGTTTACTTAGGGCACATGATTCTGACATCTATAGTCATTAAATCTGCGGTATATGTGAAATGACTGTATACATTCGGAGGCCACGGGAGGAACTATCCAGCATCGTGAAACGGAAAATATTAACCTTTCAAATTCACTCCAAAAATGAAAACAATTGAAATCAACAAATATTTTGTACCTACCTAAATAAATATCACTGGAATTAAGATTGATAAATGGCAATGGCGTTATAAATAATAATAATAATAATATTAATGCCTTTATTGCCCAACAGGTTACACCCAATAACAGGACAATTTATTAATATTACGTAGAAAGATTCATAATAATAATAATATATACAATAAACAATAAATACAAATAGAAAATACAAAAATAAATGCAAATATGCAACTATACAATACAAGCAATGAGCGATGTTTGCATGGTTAAAAATTATTCACAGCCGTTAAAATTTCATTTTTGTACAATTATTTAAATCATACCTACCTATGACATATTTGATTGAAATTACTACATATTGTATATATGGGCGATTTTAAAATAATATTACTTCTAGCATGAGGACAGTAAAACAGGTAATTATATCTAGAATGATCATTTGGTACATTAAAACATAACTGCGACAATACTTAATTCTGGACAGCAAATATTATCATGCAATAAATTATATAAAAAAGAAATAGTGCACTTTCGTCTTAATTCTAAGCTGTTCATTTCAAACCTGGTCAAAAGAGTGTTTCAGGATAAATCGTATCAACTTTAAATGACAGAAATTTTAAAAATCTTCTCTGCACATTTTTTAAGGCAAGTTTGTGATTCGCGTAATAGGGATACCAAATAAGATATGCATACCCAAGTTTAGACCTTACGTAAGAAAAGTAAAGAACTTTAGTGCTCTAATGTCGGTAAATGATTTGCAGTTTCTGATTATGAGGCCAAGCATCTTCGTAGCTTCTTTCACTTTTGAATTAATGTGATCAATAAATGACAGTTGACAATCCAATATGATTCCAAGCTCTTTGGTGGAATTACATCTAAGTATCTAATAGCATTCCATCAATTAAGTATACATTTACAATACTATCCCGCTTTTTTAGTAAACGTTACAACCTTACATTTGGATGCATTAAGATAATCTATTATTTATGCACCAACTTTGAACCGCATCAATATCATCTTGCAGCAATACGCCATCAACAGAACAAGTTATCTTCCAACATATCTTAAGATCATCCGCAAATAACAATCTATGACTGTTGTTACGGGTTTTTAAAGCTAAATTAAATATAATTAACAAAGGTATGCTTAGAATATTGCTGCAGTCCTTGACCAAGAAAGAAGGTATTAGATCGAGACCAGAGGTCATTTTGTTTTTTAGTTTAGCAGTTGCTTTTTGAATTTCAGTATCAGTCACACTATCAAAATGAATGGAAGTACTATTTAGAGCAGTCACAGTTACATCAGATAAGTTAGGAAAATCTCTCATAGGTAAAGATACACTTTGAAAAAAAAGACCAAAGGCATTTACAATATTCTGAGGGCAATCAAAGTACTTTCCTTCATATTCCGTTCTACCTGGAATTCTAGATGTGGACCTTTTCGAGTGAATGTATGAAATATAAAAAAAAAGTATAAAACTGACATCGGTTGATTTCTTGTCTTTTAAAGCTGTTGACATGTAACCACTCCAATTAATTAGTTCTTCCACGACTATACAATAATGCATATCGTACGCGTTTGATAATTTGCCAATAATAGTAATCATTATCCTTTACAGGGATTTATGAACTCTACAGACCAATCAGGAACTACCAACTTTCATAACCATTGGCCTCTAGTCAATCAAAAACTCACAATTTTTATAACCACCGGGTTTAAATTTTCATATCACACAAAGTGACGAGGACATTTTAAAATTAAATAAAGTTCTTCTGACAGTTCTGACAATTTTTCGAGTGTTTGTCTGTAATTTGACGTGTTATAATTATTTATTTAAAATATTTCCCGAAACATAGTAGTCTGGAAAAACCATAGTATTCTAATCGCGAGTTATGGCCATTACTCATTCGGTTTACACAAACTATCCCAATAAGTATTGGTTTCATAACTCGCTCGTTGAATAATATACTATTAAACTCTTTCAATAATGGCCCAATTACCCACTATATATTTTGACAAAATTTTTTATCGCACTTAAGTTACCTACTGATAAAATGTCTTCCATAACAAATTCTTGTAATTTATTTATAATATAGGTTTTTTGTAATACATACTTTATAGTAGAGATAGGAACGTTGCCATAGTGGCCCATAACAGCGCAATTCTTTACTCGTGAAATTTTTCAATTGTTTTTATTTTTGGAGTGAAAGGTTATTATTATTTTCGAATTCTCGATAATGGATAGTTCCTCCCATAGCCTCCGAATGTATACAATCACCGAACCACTCTCCATATATTGTAGGTATAGTGACTGTAGATTCCAGAGTCATGTGACTTAGGTAGACGGATACTCTGCCGACTTTCGGCAGGCCAAAGTGGTCTTTTAAGTCGAGAGCAGCGCCAGCGTAGGCTATTATTTTATTTTATTACACTATTATTTTTATAATTTTTTCGTTATCATTTTTCTTTCATTATTATTATAATTATTAACTCACGCACCCTCTGAAAACTTATCTGGGAAATAACATTTGTTGTGGTTAATTGCGTCGTGATTAAAATGCACATCCTACCTTTTTAATTCTGATTCTAACGATCCTAACATATGATTTTATATAATAAAATTGCTCTATCTCCGTTATTTTTAGAGCTACAAAATAGTTCAAAAAACAATTCTGTTTGATTTTTTATGGCCTACAACTTTTATTTAACAAATATTTTCATAAAACCCAAAGTTTTTTTTTAATTGCATAAATAAAAATTTTCAAAACAAACTTTTTCATTTGAAGTAAATTTTCTATCACTTAGACTGAGTTTATTAAAATGCATAAATTATATATTATAGCCTCATTCTTTGGTTACAATTGCTTTTTTAGAAAATTAAAATCGGTTAATAAATAAGGCAAGGAAAAAATATTTTCTACGACTGCGCGCGCAAGCCATTTTTTTAACATGGCGGCTAACGCTCAATTCGGATTCTTCGGGACTTTTAGTATGTTATTATACATATCAAAAACTACATATTCTGAAAAATTCAGCTCGGTAGTCAAAATGTCTAGGTCAAAACAGATTGTGCCGCGACTATAAAGTAGAGGTTTCAACGAAAAAAATTCAGTTCTGAAATTTTCAAAAATCAAAACTTTGTTAATCAACTCTTTTATTGAAAATTAGGTCTTTTTCTTCAAATTAAATTCGCCGCAATAAAATCAAAAAATAAATATTTCGCTCCAAAAAAATTATAGCTTATTTGAGATACAAAAATGTACATTTTCACCAAGTTTCATCAAAATCGAATCATTTTTGTGGGAGATAAAAGTAAAAACTCAAAAAATTGGTTATTGGCGTTTTTCTCAATAGTTTTGAGCTCGGTTTTGAGGTTATGTTAAAAAATGTTTACAATAAAAGTTGTAGATCATTCAATTACCTATAACTTTTGCATTCAACTTTTTCCATATATCCTGTACATTGCAATAACATTTTTGTAATTATTATGATAATATTAAGCGCGTAAAATGAACACCGGAGGTAAAACTCTCTGGGACCGACACCTTGAATGGGTGCAGTCTCGGAAAATGAACGATTTATTTTTTGTCTTTCTTCACTCGCTATTTTCCAGCCTACTCCGCATCCCCAAAACTTACGAGGATCTAATGGCCTTATGTGTACGTTTACACATTATGATAACTCATTCTTTATGTTCTTTTATGACATTTAGAATGGATCTAGGTAATTACTAAGCTCGTTTAATCCTCTTTCTAATTTACTCAACTCATCGGTCGTTTCTTGTAGAACTCTGTGAAATTCTGTTAAACATTTTAGAACAATGGTCTACTAGAATGCAGTTACCAACATATTAAAGGTAATTATGGTTGGATAGACGTGGTTGTTAACAGAGCCGCGTTTTAATTTAAAATGTAATAATATATGGTAAATAAGTACCAGTCAGTACCTATATAAACATCACTAGTAAATAATCAGTAAATACAAAAAATGTCATTGAGAGGGTGGGGCATTTGTCAGTAGCTGCATACAGGTAGACATTTATTTCTATATCAATGATTTCCCGTAAAGAAAGAAAAAGCATGTATCAATATTAAGAAGATGTTGAGAACAGAAAATTAGTAGCTCCATCACGGGCACAGGAAAGCTCATACATGTAAATTCTTAGTCAATAATAGCTGTCTATTAGGACTACAAATCCTCCAACTCAATTCGGCCAAGTTGTGAAACTTTCCACTCCCTTAAAAATACAATCTTATATTTAAAGAGCTTTAATAGGCTAAACTATGTCGAACTAATTCGTTAAAGGCATTTTTTTGTTTCATTTATTCAATTGCACCTGAAAAATTATAAATCCACAAAGTGCTATTAAATTTAAGTTTGGATTTTTGAGAAAGGAGCACTTAAGTTTGTCCACTTTATAGTTTTTTAACTATAACTCAAAAACTATACATTTTTAGTATACAGATTAGTCCAGGATGATTTGAATACGACAGGGATTGGGACGAATACACGAGTGGCGGGCAACTCGACTCAGTTCGAAATTTGTACATTAGGAGAAGGGAGCGGCAGTGCGCTGTGGCCACTCACTGCTCAGGCTCAGCAGTCAGCAGACTGTTGTTAGTATCTCATTAACCGTGGTGGGATGTAGAACTCATGTCTGAAAGAAATTTGATTTACATATTCTGGACCAACGTTTCGAAATTCTTCTAACTTCAATAATTCAAGGATTAATTATTGTAATTTTAAAAAATCTCAAAACACATTTAAATATTTCCATTGTTTGTTTTTCGCAACAAAAATGTGAATCTAAAACATAAAATTAATTGTTGCTGCACCTCGAGTGTTGCAGGTGTAATAAAAATTATTATAAAAGACTCCAAACAAGGAACAGTAGACGCGAGAGCCATCGGCTACAGCGCGGAGATCCACGATTCCCACCACTGTGTCCGCTTGCTTACAACGGGCACAAGTAAATCGCGCAAACTAATACCCATGTTCGAACCTCCTCGGTCTTTACTGAATATATACTTACACATAATATGATTTTTTGTAGAGAATCAAATTTTCTATCGAAATGACCCTTTAAAATGTCAAAAAACTTTTTTTCAACAAAATAAGTAAAAAAAAACTATTTAAAATAAAACCGAAAATTTCATTATTTTTATTTTATTTTTTTTTGTGTACCTATAACTTTTTTCTGAGTGAATTTAGGTTGGTTCACAAAAAAGGAAACTGACCGTCAAAATGGTGCCCGATAAAAATATTTTTGACAAAAATTGGCTGAGATACAGTCGTTCAAAGTTACCTACTTTTTTACGGTTTTACCACTTTTTGCCTTTATACTGTTACTTTTAATTTTTACACCCAAAAATGATTTTTTTTAACACAAAAATTATTTTCGGTAATGAGAAAAGCATTTGTTCAAAATTTTGTTATTCATATAAGATATAGAAAAACTTTATTGTTGTACGAATTTATAGATGTTTTAAAGATTCTTCTTAAAAATTTTACAATAAAAATTTTTTTGCGAAACTTATTTATTTATTTTCAACTTTATTTTATTCGAGATTTTATTGTTCTACGACTAGTTTCATCCTATTCGGACATTTTCAAGTAGGTAGGTAAATGTCCGAATAGGATGAAACTAGTCGTAGAACAATAAAATAAAGTGGAAATTGACAAATAGGTAAATAAAAAAGTTTCGCAAAAAAAAAAATTTATTGCAAAATTTTTATTAGAAATATATTTTCATAAAGTAACCCAATCATCAATCAACTATTTGATTCTTCTTTTGAAAATTAGATATCTATTATATTTCTCCCATAATATTTTCGAATTGCATATCGATATCTTCATCAATATCATTTTGGACATCTTCATAAGATATTGATATTCAATTCTAAAACATTATGAGAGAAATATAATAGTTAATTTTGTACAACATTAAAGTTTTTTTATATTTATACCTCAAATAATGTAAAAATATCACAAATATGGGGAATTGCACAGTAGATTGCAGTTCTGAAATATAGGGACTTAAACCAAGCGCTTAAGCCCGAAACCCATATTCTCAAGCCCCCTACATCTTAGTTGCTTAAGTCAAGCCGTTTAAATACCAAGCTTTTAAATCTAAATTTTTAAACTTGATATCCTTAAACCCCAAGCATTAAACAGGAAGTACTTGAACGCGAATTTAAACCTGAAATTTTTAACCACGCAATAACTCATAAAAGTCGTAAACCCTGAACCCATAAACCATTAGCCCTAAAAATGTAAGTTAGAAATTCATTAAACAAAGAGCCAAAGACCCATAAACCCATAAACCTGATTCAAGTTTAAGTTCTGGTTTAAGCACTTGGTGGTTCAGTGCTTTGGGTTAAGTTAAGAACTTAGGCCCAGTTTTTCAATGTTCAGTTAACTCCAACTAGAGGATAATATCTAAGGAAACAATTATTGTAACAATGGTCTCCTTGGATATTATCCTTTAGTTAGAGTTAACTGAACATTGAAAAACCGGCCCTTAGGGTTTAAGGGCTTGAAGCATAAGGATTTGGGATTCAACAGTTTCGGTATTAAGTACTTGGTGTTAAAGTGCTTGGGATTTCCTATTACGTGAATTCTCGAAAACTCCTTATGGTTTTTTACTGTTCATTTGGGTATTAGTTATGAGTTTCAGCTTTTGCAACTGCTTTCAATAAAAAAAAAACTGTCAGTCATATATTGCACAAATGTTTATTATTACCCATTATTTAAACTGGAGCGTAGATAAAGTGTAGCGATAACAAATTATAGTAAAATCAATACTTTATATAAAAATTTTTATAATATTTTTTACAGAAATAAATGGTTCATATTTAATTTAGCGCATTCAGTAATTATCCAAGCTGATAATTAAGTAGTTTCCAAGCAGGTAATTATAATTAAATAGGCAAATAAATATAATATGTAATAGAAATTATAGGTTAAATATAATAAAATTTTCAGGATGTATTTTCCATTGTGTATTAAAATATAGATTTTCAATAGTGCAAACATCGAGACATCCTTGCTGGCCAAGAAGGACCTCTAACATCAGATGTTTCTAGGTACCAATTTGTTGCACTAGCAATATGAACATGTCATGAACATTAAAGGGGCCATAAACATAACTCTGGTATTAAAAGCAGTCGTCTTACATTCTACTTAAAATGATGAGGAATTTTTATTACAAATATTTTAAATTAATTGCATCGATATTGTAAGAAATTGTAGGATGTTTCTTCGACCTTTCCTCATCTTCGATAATACCTCCCTAACTTATAACCATCATAATATGGCCTCCTAAGTTTAATGGCGTATATATAATTTATTCTATTTTCTGCCGTTGCATTCAAATTCGTAGGTAGCGATATAAAAATATTATGTATGGATTTTTGCGTTAATAACCATATTATTTTAACGGTTAGCCGTTATTACCATTATAAAATATATCTACAATAGCCTATAAATATGAAAATAAAACTAAAACAGTTTCACTACCGTACGAGCGTACAATTTGGGAAGCAGGCTTAGAGAATTTATTATTATGGAATTAATGGACGAACATTAAATTTAAATTTGCTGTATTTAAATAACTGCAAACAAAGTACGTATACATAGATACTGCATAGTATCAAACAATTATTGTTAGAATTTTAAAAATAATGATTGAAGCGTTATATTTTCAGTGTAAAAAGTAGGTTATTTATTATTTTCTAAGCATTTATCTACAGGGTGTTTTGAAATTTTTGAACTTGGAGAATAACCTTAAAGTTTGAAAATAGGAAGATATTGATATTTTTTTCATTGAATTTTCGTCCCACGTAGGGTCCATAATGGAACAATTTTTTTTTAAATAAAGTTTTCCATTTGCATTACGGCATAATAGTTGTACTTCAAAATAAATAAATAGATTCAAAACGCACTCCTCGAATACACTTTTTTTTAAATGAATAAAATGCAATTTTATTGAATGAAACAAAAAATATAATATAAATTACTTATATAAAACGTTAACCCCAAAATACGTACCTACTTTTTCTTAATTGCGTCAACGATAAATAGATATGCTTGAAACTAAAACCTACTACATTCTAAAAACCAAGAATCCAAAATCTAAAACCCAAAACCAAAAACGAAACAAAAAAAAAACGGGAAAGCTGCAAAAAAGCGAAAACCGGAAACCGTAAATAAACGAAAAAAAACTGGAAACCGGTTTCCGAAAACCGACAAAAAACGCAATATAATAACCAGGATCCGAAATATACTGAAAACAAAAGGGAAAATACGCAAAAAAATAACCGGACACGTTTCCGAAATTCAAAATATGTAAATAAAATCTTTTTAGCCGAAAAGTACCTAATTATCTTGGGAAGGATACTGAGTATAAATTTAAAAGAAAGTTAAACAAAATAGGTTAAGTTATAATAGAAACCTATATGGACTATTTTCAGCTCACTCTGTAGTGTGTATAATTATTATGTTCTACAGAACTGTGAATGTAAGACGATAACGCCTACTTTTGGTACAACCAGAATATTATAGGCGATAATTTACTGTTAAAGATTACTGATAAAAATACGGCGTCGCACTGGTAAAATATAGATTTTTGGTCAGATAAAATATAGCTTACACGTGACATGCATGGTCGCCTTGTGTATCCGTACCAGAAAAAGAAGGGCGTTTTTCTGTTGAAAATACTTTGTGGTGTTGCTTTGATTAAATTACCATATTAACTAGTCAATAATAAAGGGTGTATGTGCAAATCGGCCACTAGTTTTGACGGTCAGCTGGCACTCTAGTGGGCTTTATCCACGGCGTGATAGCCAGAAGGTCTTACACATGCGCCCATCAACTTTCTAATCGATATTGACATTGATAAATTAACCTACGGATGCCAACAAGTAAATTTTATTACACGAAATCGCTTCATAATTTACTATTTTCCCCTTGTTTGATGTTACATATTGGGAAAAAAGTGGAACGTTTATAACAAAAGAGTTCTTATATATTAATCAAGCCCTTTAATAATGTTCCTTCGTTCACTTGTTAACAGATTGCAGATTTCGTTACAAGGAAACGGCGAATAATCAGAGGGGTTGTGTAGTTGTGTAGGGTTATTATTAGCCCTATTCAGAGGAAGAGAACACGCCTACTCATCAATTCTATGCACGGTATTAATTTGATATTTGAGAGTAAGTCTCTCTTGTTTCATCTTTATTCGTAGCTTATAAAACAGTCCAATTAACTTTAAAATATCTAGGATATTCATCAGGGTTTACTTTGCAAACTATGATTATCTTTATATTTTAATCGTGGCTAGTAGAGGATTTTAAAGTTAAAATAAAGTAAAGAGAAAGCAATATTTATATACAGGGTGGTCAATTTAACACAAGCGACTGTTTACAGGTTATTGTTATGATATTTATTAAGGGTATTTTTTTATTGCACTTTGAAAATTTGTTTTGGCTTTTTTGTTTGATTTCGTTAAATATGAGCAGGTAATATACTTGTTTACATTATAATATTGAACAACAATAATAAAATCTGTTTAAAAATCTCCATGTGTTATTTATCAGAAGAATCATTATGGCTTAACAAATCTAGACAATTTAAAACAAACGAAAAACAAAAAATGTTTCCATACATTTTTTAAAATGCAAAACCTGCTGAAAAGGCACGCCATTTTGATTAAACAGGACTTTACGTAGGTAGGTATATGGAGAGACAAAAGACAGGTCCATGCGTCAAACGTCAAATCCAACGCCTATTTTCTATAAGTTTTAAAAATTAAATCCTCGTTAAAATCCCACAGAGGCCTACTTGTGTTTTTTATAAAATACCAATTATTGGACATTTGGCTTTAGTGGATCTATACTCTATACGTTTTAAGTTTCAGAAGTCTATCATAATAATCAAGTTATTTCGTAATCACCCGGTGTACAATAATTTTACAAAATAGTTCAATAAAAAAATGGAAAAAATATATAGGTATAAAACAAAATTAACAGATAAACTATAAAAGAAAGAAGTTTAAATATGAATTCATGTGTTGATTGGATGTTTCAAATGCAAGGAAATCGAAATTCAACATATTTAACGTATTACTAGAATATTAGACAAGGCTAAGAATTCTAAAAATTAGGTTCTAACGGCAAATCGTGTAACAATTGATTAACAGGTAAATCCTTAGGTTTTTGGGGTCGCTGAACACGCCTAGGGGTGTTAACAGTCCAAATTTTTAGTCCTTATGCCTCAAATTCAAGATGGCGGCCAAATTTTTGTCCTTTAATTATAAAATAAATATTTCTTGGACGATTTTGACAAGATCGGTGTCGATGTACATGTTTTTGGGTACGCCTATGCATGTTATAACCTCAAATTCCCAATCCTTGTGTGTTAAATCCAAGATGGCGGCTCGTTATAATTTTAAAATAACTAAGAACAAGCGCATACATAAAGATATTTGTTTTAACATGTTTCCGAGTAAGCTAAATACTTGTGTGGTTGTTAACAATCAAAATTTTTGGGTTTTAATATTCAAATCCAAAATGGCGGACTCATTTAAAAATTAGTATACTCTGTTGATATTGACTAGATTGGTATGGTTTTATATGTTTTTGGGTAAGTAAATCAATCATATGGGAACTAAAACTTTAAATTCCTAAGCCCTCTGTCCACATCCAAAATGGCTGCTAGGTCTCTACATGCAAACGTCTCAAGTTCGTTTTTAGTTTTGAATATTAGAAAAAAAAAGAAAAATCGTGGTTATCGTTTTTAATTCTTAAATTGAAAACTAATAAAACTACGTATTTTAAACAAAGACAGTCTTGAGGCACATATTTCCGAGAAATCCGAATATGTCATTGCATTTGTCATGACGTCTAACATGGCAGAGAAACAACAGTCAACTTTATTTTTTCTTCTGGGCGCCATATTGAATTTTCATATTTTTAAATACATTTTTTTCTGATTACGGTGAAGTACGACACAAATAGTTTAGCTCTGTATTTCGACCGAAATTGAACATTATATAGTTTTGTAAAGGGTGCTCTGAAAACAATAGCATCATTTTTGTTTTAGACAAAATATTGACAGTTGAGCTTAATTTTATGTCTCAGCGTTTACACTCAGGTTAAATTTTATACGATTTACAAGTAAAAGACAGGCGAAAAAGTATGCTAAAAATGTATTCTTTACATTAAAGCAAATCGATAGCAAAACATGAAACTATAACAAATACTCAAATGGCCCACCTTCTCACGTGTGTTCTTCACTTGAAAATACCATTTTCTTGGGGAAAGTAGCAAAATTGTAAATACCGAGTCTCAAAGTGGAGCTAAACAGTCAAAAATTTGTTAAAACAGAAGTGATGCTTTTGTTTCCAAAGCTCCCTTTGCGAACATGAATAATTTAAATTTTGGTCAAAATATAAAATTAAACAATCATGTGTCGTACATCAACGTAATCAGAAAAAGAGATGTAAAAATGTGAAAATCCAATATTGCGCCCATAAGAAAAAATAAAGTTGACTGTTGTTTCTCTGCCATCGACGTCATGGCGAATACAATGGCATATTCAGATTCCTTGGAAAGAAAGTGTCTTAAGAATGCGTTTATTTAAAATACGTAGTTAATAGTTTTCAATTTAAAAATTAAAACCGAAAATCACGATATTTCGTTTTTTTTCTAATATCTTCAAAACTAAAAACGATAGCTCAAATTTCTTTTCAGATTATTAATCAGCATAAAAATGTGCAACTTTACTCTAATTTGACAGACTTCGTATCTCTTAAGATAAGCGAGATCCCCAATGCTGCGGGTCGAAAAACGGGCATCCTGTGCTAAAAAAAAATGAAACAAATTACTGCTTTTACATGTAAATTAATAACTATTATATCGTTCACTGAGAGGGGGCAAGTCAGTTGTTTCACTCGTAAAAGCTAACTAATTAATTCAGCAAATAAATTTGTATTTTTCACAGACCACGTGAATTGCTTGACAAAATGAATTTATCACCGATTGCTCTAAATAAACATTAGTTAACCATCCAAAATGCATGGGGTAAATAAAGTTAAATATTTTATGCTCTAATGTAATTTATTAAAGATACATTCAGGGCAAACGAGTAATTTATTTAATGCAGTTTCGGTTTTGTTGTGATGGACATTAAATATTTAACGTGCCGAGTTAGCCACGTAAGTGGTTCTCCCACTTTATCGGATTTATTTCTATCCTTAGAAAAAGGTAAATAACATTTGTAGATATTGTTGTTTATGTAGTAGACACCAGACACCTTCTTGTTTTAATTCAATGGGAATGTTGGTTCTCTCATTTTCTCTACATGATGTTGACAGCAACTAATACTCGTTTTCGTTTCCTCCTTTTTCCTCCTTAGTGTGTTGAATTTTCTAATTTCTGTGTTAGAATATAATCAGTAGGTACTATGAGGTGCGTTTTGATAAATTTAAATCTGTTTCCTATTAAAGAGTGTTGTTATTAATGGACACAAAAAGGAATGAAATATAGTCAAGTTGAATACTTTAAGGAAACAAAATGGACAGAAGTTGCCAAAGATTTTATTTAGTTGTATTTTATACTAAAACATCTTTTTTAGAAAAAACATTTTTTATGAACAAATTAACTTACAAATGGTGTTCCACATAATAATCAATAATGCCATTCTTTTCGTCGATTGGATAAGAATAATGCACCATTTTGACTTAAATATGTAGCCACCAGGCTGGTAGAAAAAAATGCCAAACTAATTTTAGTTTGACATTTCTTCCTACCACAATAGCATAGCCATTTAGCTATGCTATCGTTTCTGACAAAATTGATTTGACGCCTCCTAGAATTTCACAAAATTAATTGGATTGCTGCAATTGTTTTGCAGAGAAAACCGTATGTTTTTGCTGTTAAACTGATCACATGTGCAACATAACATGTAAAAATTTCTATTTAATTAATAAAACGAGGTTGTAGAAAAATACTTATAGCATTTTCCTGGCAATCTTTTTCTTTTTATTTTGCAACCAATTGATATTTTGATGGTCTATTCTATTGTGCAAAAGATTAGAGCAAACATACAATACATGTATATCGCCGGAATCTGGATAATGCGTAGATTTCAAAAATATAAAAATTTTACCAACTCCGCTGGTGAATAAGTTATTTACTATTTAATTCATATATGATATACACATAAGCATATTTATATCGTCATTTCTCGGATTAAGCCTCCCAGGACGCTAGAAGCTGGGTATGTAAATAAATATTGGTTAAAAATTGTTTATATTTATGGTGTTTATGTTTACTTGATACGTACGTACTTAATTATAGTAAGTTGTTAACCGTACGTATAAGATAAACAAATACAGGGCAGATATTTTGGGAATACATAAGAATATTTTTTATGCTCTCTGGGAAACACAAACATTAGTTTTTTTAGTTTGTATAAATATATAAAATTTGTATAAGTTATATGCCAGAAGCAGTTTGTGCGGCATGTGTTTTTATTTTCAACTGCATATTTTCACGACGTTGGTTGGAGTTAGAGGTGGTAATGTCATGATGTTTACGCTTAGCGTGTACCTCAACAAATAATATTCATATTCTAGGGTACTGGCTTTGTGTTAGAAATCGCTAAATAGTGAGATAATTTATATGCCCCATGGCGATTTTAGTTAATATTTCAGCTCGTATTTCAGTGATTGTACGACACTTTTGCCACTCCATTTTTTTCCACTGGCCATTTTTTCCACTGGACATTTTTTCCCATAGTTTTTTTTTCATAGGTCATTTTTTCCCATAGTTTTTTTTCATGTCATTTTTTCCCATAGTTTATTTTTCCATAAGTAATTTTTTCTCATAGTTTATTTTACGATTGTACGACACTTTCGTCACTCCATTTTTTCCACTGTCCATTTTTTCCCATAGTTTATTTGTCCACTATATTTTTATTTATTGACAATTCATTGACATTTTTTGTTTTCTGTCAAACGTATAATTCAACGAAGTAAAATGGTCGAAACAGAAGTCCATATTGTCCGCTCATACGAAGAAAAAAAAAGAAGGCAGGATTGCAGAGTATCTTCACAACGTGGGCAACAGCATCTCGTTTTGATTCACGATTTTGGAGACATAGAATATTTTTGATAGTATGTACCAAGATCTGAAATATCTTAATATATTTACGAATAAATTTTTTTTTATTGAAAATTTTTGTGGGAAATTTTAGTGGAAAAGGGGTCAGTGGGAAAAAGAATCAATGGGAAAAGTGGCCTATGGAAAAAAAGGACAGTGGGAAAAATAACCAATGAGAAAAGTATTCTATGGAAAAAAAGGTCAGTGGGAAAAAGAATCAGTGGGAAAAGTGGCCTATGGAAAAAATGGAGTGGAAAAAACGACTGGGAAAAACGACAGGGAAAAACGACTGGGAAAAAGTGGAGTGGTAAAAATGTCTCAGTATACCATTTCAGTAAATAAAAAAAATATGATCTGACAAAATAGAAAATGAAAGAATTTAGTCAGTCATTCATTTAGTATACAAAAGAAATAAATTAAATATTTAAAATCGTTAAATTCAAGCACTAACAAAGTTCGCATTACAGAAAACAGCAAATTCTGATGGTTTATTAATTTTTCACGCCAATTTGAACGGTAATTTGTGAACACTAAGTGCATGTCTACGACTGCATATTCATAATAATAATGCTAGTTCAAATATTGCAGTCAATGATGTTATCATATGATGAGAAGGGAATTAGAATTACTGTATTGTTTGTATGTATGTATTTTTAATCCATTTTTCAATTTAGATTTTATCGATAATACATCAGTGTATCATTAGTGTAATACTACAAATGCTTTTTCATTAATCTTAAGGCATGCCATTGAACAATAACTCTGTTGTAGTTTTTCTATTTATTACGGAAAAATTCAGAAATATGTTTAAAAATGATATTTTTTATCGTTAACTCATGCAATATCTGATTACAGCAGAATTAAAATACTAATATTAATATTATATTATTTGTGTCTTGTTATTTTTCTAACACTAACTGACTTACGACCGAGGAGAAAATTTTAATTCAAATCTTTCTATCATCACGTTATTATAAAAATATGGCAACTTCATAATAAAAATTGCTTTAAGATACATAATAGTACATTACGTACCGAGCTGGGAAGTACTTTATTACAACCGAGGGTTGTTATCTGACAGAGAAAAAACTAAAAATACGAATATACTTTTGACACCCATTTTATAAATTCACAAATTTTTGTGAATCTCTATGAACTTGAATATATTATTATTTTGCTTCGCTACAAGCGGACTAGGTATTGATCGCCAAACTTCTTGTTTCGGATACCACCTTGTGTGCTATATCTGAAACTCTGCCCTAAATAAATTACCATTCAACATCTTACTGTCACGAGCGAAAAAGTGAAAGTTACCGCTTAGGTATTTTTTTCCTTACATTTACTACAATCCTTTACCTTAGCACTCTCAATGCTCCAAAGGATAAAATCTCCTGTGTGACATTCAATAGAAAGTGGTTCATTTATTTAAAACAATAAACGATTGTGTTAACTTATTGTTTATTTCTATTCTCCAAATTTACATCCACTAAATCATAACTGCCAATACCAGACGGTAGCCATCGTAGCCATCAATAATATCTACACTTTACTTGTTTTTCCAAAATAATAAAATAAGGGTGATTATTTATTAATTTGTTTTACACTACAAAATCTTTAAACTTAGTTGGTCGTGTAATCTCTCTTGATTTCTTAAAATTACATCCTGATTCTCCTTCCTAGTCTTTCGTTTCCTTGTTACAATTTTCTTTTCCTGAATTTTGTAACTGTACTAAT
The DNA here is from genome assembly GCA_963680705.1 of Rhagium mordax. Classification (NCBI taxonomy): domain Eukaryota; kingdom Metazoa; phylum Arthropoda; class Insecta; order Coleoptera; family Cerambycidae; genus Rhagium; species Rhagium mordax. The sequence continues at coordinate 63,528,912 of OY796659.1, read as the reverse complement.
ACTCCACCAAGAGGTACCGGGCTAGCATCTGCAATAATTAGTCGCATAAACATAATTTTGCTTCAAATAGTTTATTGATTTACTTTGTGAAAATCCATTTCTAATAAAAACTTGCGAAACTGTTTTTTACTTGTCAAATTTTCACTTTATTTTATTATTCTGCAACTAGTTTACATAGGATGTAGAATAATAAAATAAAGTAAAAATGTGACAAGTAAGAAACAGTTTCGCAAATTCTTTATTACAAAAAATATTTATTAGAATTTTATTTACTCAAATGCATTATCTTGTTTAGGGCTCCAATAAAATTTCTCAATTTTATTATTACTTTTAATGGTTCTGCCAAACTTGATAGGTTAGGAATATATCTGCCAAAAAAATTTTCACTGTTTATAGCTGAACTGGTGTTGAAAAGCTTAACAAAAGGCAAGCAACATTTTGTTAGATTTGGAACTTTTGTGGTCTAACTCCCTGGCTGGTTAATTTTTCAGTTATTTCTTCCTTATTGGTACGCCACTGTCAAGCGAAATATATACGATAGCTATTTGACAACTTAATTTTCCGTTCTTACAGAAATTCGAGAAAGCAATCTAAAAGTTTTTTATGACTTACGCACAGCCAGTAAACGACATTCAGTAGAGCGCACCCATTTGATAACATTGCAGTAAAAGTTAGAATTGTGTGCGTTTTGAGGAGCTGATGTTATCGAAAGAGAATGCTGATTTTTACATTTTAGATTCGTTGATTGTATAGTAAACAAAATTCACTTAAAATAGTAATCGTTTTTGACATTTAAAAAGACTTGGTCGTTTGAAACGTAAAAATCTTATTTGAAGGAAATTCCATTTCATTAAAGTTAAGGTTATTTTTAAGTTAATTGTTTTTACTCACGAACAATGCGTTTTCTATTTAAATAAGACGTATTTAACCCACTTCTGTAGTTGTTTACTTCTGGCAAGGATAATTGGTTAAATTTTACACTATTCCGAGGAATCTTATGTTGCATGTTATTTATTATTTTATATTTATAGAAAGAAAAATTAAACTGTAATACCGGAAGCACAAGTGTATCTGTGTTCTTACTTAAATTTGGAAAATTCATTCGAAATTAAGAGAGTACTGTAAAACACACCAATTGTCTGATCGTTGTATATTTACCTAAAATAGTTAAAATATGCAAAAATAAGTGGAGGGTGTATAGGGTACATCAACATTTATCACGTTTAAGAATTTTTGAGACATGGTAACTCACTATAAAAAATATGTCTGATCAGACCGATGAGTATAAAACAATCTCTAGTTCAAATGAAAATGTTAACAGTTGTTTTTTCTCATCCATCCATTAGACTTTCATTCGAATTTGAAGTTTCGTTTATATTCATTCATTGCTTTACTGCATTGTGTTATTTCTAATTACATTATTTCTTTCAGGTGAGGAAATTGATGTTATCTCTTGAATAGGAATAAAAGCTACGTGCGGAACTACAAAGGACAAACGGTAGTAGAATTATATTTATTTTTAAATTGTAGACATTCTAATTATAATTTTATTTTGTTAAAGATCTTATCTACTTAATAACAACAATCGCTGCGTTTAAAATTAACTGTCTTACATATCAACAATGTGGATAACAGTCGCATACGAAATTATACGCTAATAAACTGCTGTCCATAATTTAAGGACTAACTGAAATTTTGGTTACTACTTTTTCTTAATTATAAATTTCGATCATAGCAAGTTATCTGATTGAGACGCTATTTAAGACGTCTATATATAGATATAAATTAAACCAGCCAGTGCCATCTAGGTACCGAAAATTGCACTCTCCCTCGCTAGATTCTCATAGTGTGTGGTATAATTTCCAGGGTGCAATGTTATCAATTATAGAAAACTTTACATTTCAATAAATAATAAATAAGCCAAATTATTTCTCCACAAAACTTTAATATCATTAGTTGCAAATAAACAGGCTCTAGAACAAGGCAAGTTTCTCCTAGAGAACGAGGATCCCTGGAACGCCCTAAAATATAAAATAAAAAAAGGGATACAATCAACGCTTAAGTGAATCCTCCTGGTAACGTACACATTTTCGTCCATATGCAACAAAGACTTAAAGTATATTTTGGGAGAGAAAATTGCATTGTGTTTAGTGAGGAATTTCTTATAACAAAAGAAAATTAATAAAAATATTCAGTGCCGCCTAACGTGAAATTAAGAGTTTTTGTGGAACTCAAAAATTATCAATATAATATTTCTAAACTAAATTATAAAATAAATAAATTCTAAACTAAAAACACAACAAATTTATTGGTGTCCCAACGTGGGGCGAGAGAAATGGAGTAAATTAAGTAATTAAAATAGATTAAATAGAAATACCTGCTAAATACACTACAATATATGTCCACATTTCGCCTAAATTAAAATTTGGTCATTCATCTAATCCTCCTCATTTTTTAAAATGATGAATACTAAATACTACACCACACGGTTGTTAATGTGGTCATTGACATTGGACAAATAATACACAGTACACTCAGTACAGTAATATTTCCATGACCATAAAAGATTAAAACATTTTATCCATAGTTGTAATTATGATGGACTTTTTGCAAGTAAATTTTTTAGATCATAAATTGAAGTATCAGCACCAGGTGTTGTTTCCAGAATAATCAAAGAGCTGAATTGTGTTATCAAGTGATAAATGAGAAAAATATATTGCTCTAAAGTTGTTGATCAATACGGTTTACAGAAAACATGGCGCTTTTCACAGCCCCGACCCACAGGCGATATATGGCCACCATAATAATTTTTATAGGAACATTCCTGCGAATATATCATTGAAATTGAAATTAAATTCATGATGTTTGAAGTTACCTAAAAAATGGATGGCATTTTTAATTCTAAATAAAATTTGAAATCGAACTTAAAAGAAATCATTCAAATCAAACATATTACGGAGATACAGCGGCCGTCTGTTTGACAGATCCATGATCCGAAATGTTCATTTCTTGATTTTATGATCCGATAATGACCCAAACGAGATTCTGAAGTCAAACTCTTTCTACACAATGAGGCAGAGTTTTCGACCCTAGGGGAATATTTTCTTGTGCGTTATAAAGATATATTTTTTGTATATATTTCTTCGTACCTATATTTCATTATCTAATATAAAATTGATGTGATACTGATCAGGGCTACGGGGTATTGATTTAAATACTGTTTAAAATTTATTTCTAGCATTGTTAAATTTTCTTTCTTTTCCTGTTTGGGATATATTACCACATGTTCTTGTAAAACCTTGAAACAGAAGGTAAATATTAATTTTTTAGATTATTACCTGACATGTAGTAATAAATAAATAAAGAATTGATTAAAATGTAACTCTTCGAAAAATGCTTATATCGCCCAGTACACGATGGGACAGTTGATTAGAAGACGTTGTGTGCCAAACCTCATTAGTCGCATGTATTTTTCCTGGGTCCTAGTTACACCATATGGCAATGGTGGTATACTTATTTACAATTTTTTCGTAATATAACCCATTTATATGGATGCAAGAGCTACACTTTCATGGATTAGTATGTATGTAGGCAAGATGATCGAAACGTCAAGAATGCGAAATGATTAACGCGGGAGAGCAAATTTTCTACAAATCATCAGCTCTTCGAAAACCTTAGGAATCAAATATTTAATGTTAAAAAGAAAACTTGCCTTAAATTCCTCGTAAACAGTCTTGATAAGAATAACCCCTACTTATGTTCGTTTTTGAACCCATTTATAAGTATAATGTGCTCATTGGTGATGTTTTTGGTTGATCTCTTGGTATTTTCATATGCACGCGATTTTTCTAATATATCTTGTTCCTATATGGATTTATACATATGGTTTTTTTCTTTCCGTCTTGTTCTGTAACGGATTTCTAAATGAACAAAACATTATAAACGTGTTTTATTTTTAAATACAACTTTGATTTCAAAGCCGTAGTTGCATTCCTTTACAAATTACCCTCGTGGTTGTTTCGTATACAATGAATATATCTTGATAAGTATGTCCAACATGATTATGCCTTGAAGTAATACAACGCACATATATGTAAATCCCTTCCAAGAAGTAATTAATTTCAAACTATTTTCTAATTGTAGTACATTATGTAGAATACGTACTTTACACAGTCAAGTCCTACACGGATCCTAATATGTTGTATTTGTGTGAGCGTGTCCAACGTGCGGCGAAGCATATTGCTTTGTTTCCCTCGTTTTCTATCTACTTTTCAAAAACTTCCTGACGCGACACGTTTCGAGTACAACGAATCATGTTAAATCACTCCAATCTTTCCACTTACTTATTCGGCACTGTTGAGTTCGGTTCATCCAGAGAAGACTCGGTTTCTTGTATACTTGGGAACCAGTTTAACTCTTACTTGTTTCAAGCCGTTTGTGATCTTTATCCGGGCTGTTGCAAATCGTGATTCCTTCTTTGAAGGAATAGTATATAATATACTCGTGTTATGTGGTCGGTTTCCTAACGAAAAGTCGTCGACCTGTGTGTGAATCATCTGCATCAGATTAGGTGCGTGGTCGAATTTATATTACGATGTGTACAGCTTTCTTATCTGTGCATGTCGATAAGTATGTATGTACTTGAGTAAAGAATCCACGTAGGGCTTAACACGAAAAGCATCTGTTATTAATGTACTAGAATTAATTTCTTCTTTGTCCATCAGTAAGTCCATCAGTATGCCATGCTAAACAAGATCAACTAACAGAACTCTAGCATAATTATACAATTACAATTGTCTAGGAATCAAGACGAGTGATCGCCTCTTTGATTAGACAGACAAATCAGTCCGAATTACTATAATTATCGTAAATGTTAAAAAAATTAAAAAGCTTGAGATTCCACGATATTGAACACCATTTACAAAATCCCATCTAAAGTAAACTGGCAAGGTATGATAATTACGCACGTTTATAGAACTAACAATTATTATTATTGTTCTCGTGTAGAAAAGACATCGAGGGTATAATAAAATGTAATTACACAAAAGGTGACCGAATTTTTATTTTACATTTGTTACTTTACTTCACACGCAATCTGTCTATTATTTTCTCTATAAATATACAAAAATATTCTTACGAGCAAATGTACCGTTAGCTGAGATAATTATGTCACATGCAAGTTATAATTATATGTTGGCGTATACGAAAGAATTAGATGATTCCGTAATTGAGATACATACATCAGATATAAGTTATTATACATAGTAGCGTGCAACTAAAATCGTATCATTTCGTATAATTAGAATATTATGTGTCTGATATTTATCAAATTTTCACAAATTAATATATAGTTGGTTATCGTAGCATTTATTTGTACAGTGGGGTTCTTGGTGAGTGACTAGTAGAGCACGAAGGTTTTTAGAGATGCTTTATATAATGAAAATAATGAAATTTAACCCAAAACGTGCTTTCCAAAATTGTTTGTGATCGTATTTTATGTGGATCTCTCCGTATTTTTGCAAACAAAATTTTGTTTCTTATTAATATTACCTCTTGTTCTAGTTATCCCTCTAAAAATTAGAAAAATAGTCAATGATGAGGAAGTACATAGCTAGAAAACATTAGCATTTATTTTTATTGTTAAGACTTCATATATTTAGTGTAAAACTAATAACGAAGGATTGTTTAGATTAGAAATAATATCTTTTATTGGCTCCATTTCCGAACGTTTATTAGAAGTGTATAGGGTTTTTAATAAATAGCGTTTTTAATCATAAATCAAGTGATGTGTCATAAAAACAAATGAACGTGTCATGTCAAACCAAAATAATGGAAAAGAATCCCAAGGTCACATATGAAACTGTTACAACTCACGCTATATCTCAATTAAAAAAAGCTTATTATTTAAAGTTATTAAAAGTCCAGTAAATTTGGTCATTCTCAGAAGTAGTATTTACTAACTTGGATTTGTGTTTATGATTTAGCTTTAAATAAATCTAGTATTCAAGAAACAACAAATATTTTTCCTAAAATATATAAAATATATTATTATCAAACATTTTAAATCAATTTAAAATTGGATTGCTTGGGAAATAGTATTTGAAAATTATCAATTTAATAACAATTACTGTCGTATGATAAAAAACATAGTAAAGTTACCCATTTTATTTTTATTGTACTGTTTTGTATCTAAAACATGAAATGCAATCTTTAACATTGGAAAGCTCTTGCAATTCTCTTATCCAATAGGTGCTCCATTTGCAATAATTTAGTCCAACATCCGATACAAATTTAGTAAAAATTATTTCAAAATAGGTTGATTTAAAACATAGCTTAAATGCTACGATTAAATTTTGGAAAATGTGAGTGATAACAGAGGTTAAAAATACTTAATTTATTTCTGAAAAACGTTGCTAGCTACGAAGAAATCCGACAAATAAAACATTCTCAAAATTGAACTTCTAAATTGAAAAGAAAGCAGTCATAAACCAATTATCTTCATCAATTTACCACTTTACCATTGCCAATATTGATGAAAATTGGTATGGGGTAATTGTAAGCAATATAATCTGCGGATTGGTGCTCTTTTGGAGATATGACCAAAACCTTGAGGCATGCAGAAGAAATTATGGCGAAAGATTTGAGATTTGGATACTGAAGTTTGCAAAAGGTTGCATCGTTATTATTTTTCTAGAGGAAGGTCTTTTAAAAAAACTACAATTTTTTACAATTTTATTTGCTTGATATGCATTGATAATAAATGACTTTATTTAGGCTTTATACAAGCATAATAATAACAAACATATTTGATGTTTCATCTCTAAAGATACAACTATTACATTTATTGGACTTTCTTTAATACATGATAAAAATTGGATTAAAAATTACCAAATTCATAACGTCTAAAAATAAATTACTCATTGGAAAAAAAATTTGTTTAACTCACCACAAAATTCATTCATATGGTCACCAATTAAAAAACGATGTCCCCAAGAAGATGTACTGTTATGTATTTTAAACTACTAAAAGAAATCAAAACCCGACTATTAAATAAATAAAATTAAAAATAAATTCAGGTAAAACAGGGATAAAGATAAAATAAAGTATTCCTCACATAACGAGAAACTTACGAATGGTATACTGAATAGATAAATACAAGTTAAAAAAGGATATCATATTGGAGAACAATCTTCCTAAATCAGCTGTAGAACAACTGTTATAGGAATAGGGGTCAACGAGCCACACATAAACAAAGGGTCAGCTACGCTAAAATAAAACAAACGTAAACAAATTATAGGCGTAAATAAACTAAATGTATTGTACAATGTTTCTTTAAAATAATCAATAATAAAACAACTGTTATTTACATGCTTTGAACAAAGTTTAAACGACTTTCAACACAACAGTTAAACTAATATGCACTTTATTTCTGTAAATTTCTATAAAAATGTAAATAAATAGGGTAAGACTTGGGTACTTGTAAAACCTCCAGTCTAGTCAAATGATGAGACACAATGTAAATTAGATCCTAAAAAGTGTTTGTGTAGTGCGATTCATAAAGTTCAGTGATGCTTCGTCGAAGTCAACGGCAGGTCAAAATTTCATATAACGCAATATCAACATCCACAGATTCGTCATGAAATAAAGATGCTGAAAATAACATAATTTCATAGGAAAATATAGAATAAAGGAAAAATAGGCAAAACTACAAACCATAAATGACAGATAGCAATCTAGAAATCCTTGATTTGCAAATTTTCTGCCTGTTCCTTAGAAACGAAACAAAAGCGGAGTTGTTGTTATTGGGTAGTGAAAGAAGCAAACCCTCGTCCAGATCGCTCCTGAAAAATATTTATATCGTATATAGTAGAGTAAATAGCTGCTTCTATCGTGTCATCCCGTTTGCACTTTGTTGCTAAAATGTGAGACCCACTTTTTATCATTCCCCATCCGTTAACAATGCAAAATCGAGAGGTCGTCAAAAAATCGTACTGTACAGGGGGTTGCTAGGGGTGATTTTTCAAAAATTATGAAAAAACTTTTTTTGCGTTTTTTACATCCATGCCACCTGGTCCATCATCTACTGAAGTTTTATGCCAATATTTTAATAAGAAATATTTTTTTTTTAATTTTAAAATCGTCATGTACAATGCTTTTATATGGAGCGCCTAATTATATAAAGTCTCGCCCTGAAATACCACAATTGTAATATCCTTTCTAACGTCCTAACTCGAAAACCTTTTGATTAATGAAAAAAATCACTTCTATAAACGTTGTAGGTCAAAGATCGAGGATTACATTACTTTTTTCAGATTCTAAATCCGATCGATAGTTTCGTTAAAAACTTACAAATTGTAAAGCCATGTCGTGGCGGTTACGGCCGACATTGGAGATGCTACGAAGGTTCACAATACTGTGGCGAAGGCAGTCAAAAAACGACTCTAAGCTTCAGCGCGTTTGTAAAGTCGATATTCGCCTATTATCGTGCAAATTCTGTGTTTTAGAAGCGTTTTAAATGTCTTCCGATATTATTTTATTAATAAATATTTAATTAAACAACTTCGATGTGATTTTTTTAATGGTAATCAAATTTTCCTTTGATTTTTTTCAATAATGATAAGTAATTTTAAATAGCTACACAAAAATATAGGCAGGTGGCAGGTATCTTACACAAAAATATAGGGTAGGTAGTAAGGTACTTACCTACATAAATTAAATACTGTAAAAGTTTTGTTGAATATATTAAGTTAAGTTTACAATGACAAAAGTAATGATAATAATTAATAATAATTGTACTACAAGTGTAACGAATTACAAACCCTTAAAAGGGAGCCATATCTAAGAAAAAGGGGTCCGATTGGAAAATATTTACTATTTTTGGTAATACATTGTGATTTGTGATCTATTTATATAAGTACTTAGCCCAATCAATAGGTACTTCTAACTTGCAAAAGGTATAGGAAAGTTAATATTTGGTGCGATTGTTTAATTAGGAAGTTATTTGAAATGCCAAGTTTTCGACCTTGGCGGGATGCCGCTTGCGCCCCCATATTGGTATTAGGGGGTGGAAATTCGCTTTTTTGCGATTATCTCGGTATCGGTGCGAAATACGTCGATTAAAAAAAATGTAGAACGTACGATTTTCTACATTTTTTATCGAAACTTTCTTTTCTAAGGTTCATAGTTTTAGAGCTGCAGCGCCTAGAAAGCAAGCGTTTTCCTCAATGTCTCGGAAAATTTTATTTTTTTATTTATTTCTCGCTGTTTATTATTTTTTACCCTTAATCGTTACTCCTTTCCACACCACCATAGAGGTAGAATGGTAATAGGGCGCGTTGTTTTTAACGTGATATCCCCAGTCAGTAGCCAGTAGGCATAACCCACGAAGCATCATCTCGTTGAAAATGATTAAAACTTTGACTTTTTCGAACTCCTTGAGATAGACCCAGTTGTTCTGGATTAATTAATGTTGAAGAATTTAGTTCGTCAGAGATTATGGACTCTTCCTGAGAATTTTCCTCTTGTTCTTCAAGATCATCACCACCATTATCATTTAGTATTTGTAAAGTGAGAAATTGATTGATTTCAGGTGGTTCATCAAAGGCTCTTCTAGAGCCTTCTGGGATAAAGGGGGTCGTAATTACATGTGGTGTATTTATTTATCCCTTTTTACATTTACATGAAATGCACTTTAATAAAATTTCAGGTGCAGGATCTTTCATCATAAATATTGGAGTAGGACAAAATTTACTACTCTTCCAACCCCAATCAACTGCATTCTGCATTTTTCGATTTGTTGTACCTTAATTAAACTTGATGGTAGGTCCGTAAAGAATGATATCGTGCAGCATCGCTTGTAGGAGGCAAAGAGGCCAATGTATATATTAATTTTTTGTAATAAATGTAATAAAATGTCATTTAAAGTGACAGCATCATTATTTATTCTGTAAAGTTCAACCAAAAATTTTCCCCCCACACAAATGATATCTTAACATTATCATCTTTGAATATTTGAATTGAATAAATCACTGAGTGACAAGAAGTCTTGACTCTATAATAAAGAAAGGTAAAGTTACATTTTTTAACCTGCTTCAGAAGAATAAATCACTTTCACTCCTGAAGAACAAGAGGAAAATTCTCAAGAAGAGTTTATAATCTCTGACGAACTAAAATCTTTTATCGGCAAATTTTCAGGTATATCTTTATTTTCTTCGTTATTGTCTTCCCATAGCCCATCAATGAATATAAGAAGTTCAAAAAAGTGTTAATCATCTTCAACGGCATGATGCTTCGTGGATAATGCCTACTGGGGATATCACGTTAAAAACAACGCGCCCTATTAGTTTACCTCTGTGGTGGTGTAGCAAGGAGTAACAAATAAGGGTAAGAAATTAATAAACAGCTGTAAATTTTGTTCAAAAATAAAATTTTCCGTGAAATTGACGAAAATGCTTACTTTCTACGCGCTGCAGCTCTAAAACTATGAACCTTACAAATAAAGTTTCGAAAAAAATATAGAAAACCCTCCACATTTTTTATCATGACCTCAATCGTATCTCGCACCGATACCGAGATAATCGCGAAAAAGCAATTTTCCACCCCTTAAAACCAATAGGCGGCACCCCCCAAGGTCGAAAACTTGGGATTTAAAATAATTTCCCAATTTAACAATCGTACCAAATATAAACTTTCCTATACCTTTTGCAAGGTAAAAGTACTTGATTCGGCTAAGTATATAAACAGATCACAAATCACAAAACTATACTCTCCCTACAGTTTAACATATTATAAGTTCATGTTTTTTTTAGTATTATATGAATTAACAAAAAATGTATGACCAAAAATAGTAAATATTTCCCAATCGAACCCCTTTTTCTTAGTTAAGGGTTTGTAATTCGTTACACTTGTAGTACAATTATTATTAATTATTATCATTACTTTTGTCATTGTAAACTTAACTTAATATATTCAATTTTTACTTTTTACACTATTTAATTTATGTAGGTAGGTACCTTACTATAGTTCATTTCGTTTCTCTTCCGCAGATAAAAAATGCCGCATTTATAAAGCAGAAACGCGGCCTCTTTGAAGCCGCCGCACGTGTTCCTTTGTCGGTAATTTTTTATCTGCGGAAGAGAAACGAAATGAACTTTACCTACCCTATATTTTTGTGTAAGATACCGGCCACCTGCCTATATTTTTGTGTAGCTATTTAAAATTACTTATCATTATTGAAAAAAATCAAAGGGAAATTTGATTACCATTAAAAAAATCACATCGAAGTTGTTTAATTAAATATTTATTAATAAAATAATATCGGAAGACATTTAAAACGCTTCTAAAACACAGAATTTGCACGATAATAGGCGAATATCGACTTTACAAACGCGCTGAAGCTTAGAGTCGTTTTTTGACTGCATTTGCCACAGTATTGTGAACCTTCGTAGCATCTCCAATGTCGGCCGTAACCGCCACGACAAGGCTTTACAATTTGTAAGTTTTTAACGAAACTATCGATCGGATTTAGAATCTGAAAAAAGTAATGTAATCCTCGATCTTTGACCTACAACGTTTATAGAAATGATTTTTTTCATTAATCAAAAGGTTTTCGAGTTAGGACGTTAGAAAGGATATTACAATTGTGGTATTTCAGGGCGAGACTTTATATAATTAGGCGCTCCATATAAAAGCATTGTACATGACGATTTTAAAATTAAAAAAAAAAATATTTCTGATTAAAATATTGGCATAAAACTTCAGTAGATGATGGACCAGGTGGCATGGATGTACAAAACGCAAAAAAAGTTTTTTCATAATTTTTGAAAAACCACCCCTAGCAACCCCCTGTACAGTACGATTTTTTGACGACCTCTCGATTTTGCATTTGTAACGGATGGGGAATGATAAAAAGTGGGTCTCACATTTTAGCAACAAAGTGCAAACGAAAATCTTTTCTAGAAGGCTTTTGCGGGCTGGCAAACTCTACTAATACCATAAGGTCGATAATTCAAAACCTATATACAACAACTAAATACTAGTGCATGCATAAAATATAAAAATTAATATCTAAACATGCTCAAAAATTTAAAAATTTAAACTTGCCTTAATATAAATTAAAAATCAAAATGTAACAAATCCAATTAAAATAAAATAAAATATATTTCACAAAAAATTCCCCTAACCAGTTACGTAACATATAAAATTGGCGCCCAACGTGGGGCAAAGAAAAATACCTTTAATAAAATAAATTCAAAATTAAAATTCAATAAAACCAATAATAATAGAATTACAAAAATTCCCTAAATTCCCCCTAACATAACAGTAAATATTCTTTCGCTATCACACTAGCTCATCAGGAGGACGGGAAGGCTCGCTAATAAAGTTATTTACTTGAACTACAATTTTATTCAATAAATGGATAGGAAAACTCAATGAATGAAAATGAATACAGTTAAGATAATATTATTGGTTAAATGATCGCAAATTAAATAGATATTTTTTAAAAATATATATTAAGACTGTGGTATTATGAACTTTGGTCCTAGGAACTCGAGCCTTATTCTAAATAGTTGAGGCATATTAATCCCGCCTTATAAGAGGAAGGCAGTGTAAAAGGAGAGCAATATGTATATAATTACTTGGCAATCACATTTGCGTACATTAATTAAAAGGTGCACTGCAACTTTATATTCTCGCTGAATTAAAAGGACCTTCGCTAACGAGAAACTTTACACTCGGGTATTATATTTCCTTATAATTCTCATGTTTCGTAATAAACCAAATTGCAATGTAAATAAGTATATAATTTCGAGCGCTCCATATAATAATTAATGTTAAATGGTTTGGAAGCTATAAATGTCGTATAAAAAGTACATAAATGAAACCGGTCGGTCTACTCGTAGAAAAAATTTGGCAGATCTGTTTTGTTGAATCAAGACTTGGATGCTTTGAAAATTAAAATGCAAATTATATATGTAAGTTCTAAAATATCTCTTACACTTACTTTTTGGAATCAGATATATATTTCCCATTCAGAAAATACTAAATCCCCACGTTAGGGCACGTGTTTTTGAGTATAAGAAGTCAATTAGACGATTAATAATACTGTACAAATCGATTTCTACAATAACCTGCATTTTTTTAAAGAAACAACGAATAAAAATATACTTAGTCCATCATAATAATCAAGTAATATGGATAAAACGGCATTTTTTGTAAAAAACTTTCGAAATATAGAAATATCGAGAATTTCATGGAGAATTCAAATTTTTAAAAATATGTAGGGTGTTCCATTTAAAAAAATTGACATCTATAGCGCCCCACTTTCATGAATCACCCCATAGATTTCGAACTAATTTCAAAATGTAGCCATTTTGGTGTCTTACAACTTCTATATCAAATTATTGTTTTTATTATCGATAATAAAGGAAGTGTTGGACTTTATCGCAACGTTGACTCACCCTGTACAGCGTTTTTCCATATAATTAGCCACCGCCCGAGTTTATTTGAAGAAATAAAAAAAAATTATATAGGTACAAAAGTTGCAGTATTTTTTCTGAATTTTAATAATCTGCCAATAAAACAAACAAATGACAATCGCAAATTGGCGAAATTCTATAAAATTAGGGTTTTTTAATGGAATATTATTATATTTTCGAAATCCTTATAATATTGTGATTTCAAAAACATATAATAAGTCTATATTTAAACTATAGATTTTCCAGTGGGACAAACGTCGTGTGAGAGGATTAGAAAAAAGTTTCTTATGCATTAAAGAGAAAAAAACAAATGAACGTTTTGGAAAATACATTATTTTGAAGTTATGGCTATCTTTCAGTAATATCACTGTTGTAAGTAATTTCTAAAATTTCAATATTTTTTTAGCTACCTACATCTAAACTACCATATTATGCACATCATTGTATTCAGAAAAAAATTAGTCTATTAAATGGTGCAAAAATATTTAAGGCGTTTCATTAAAAAAAAAAAACACGCCTAACATTAATATTTCCTAAACGTGCATCATTTGTTTTTTTCTCTTTTTACATAAAAAACCATATTTCTAATCCTCTGTCCCATCATTCTATCTTTAAAAATAACCTCGTAATAACCATTTAAAACCGTTCATACTTAAAATGAACGCACCGTACCTATCCTTTTTGGATTCTGAGTTATAGCATAAAAAAATTATTTGTCTTCATCTTTGGAAGGTTATAACTCCTTTAATATGCAGCATTGACCAAATGTTTATGGATAATTTTCTTTTTGTTTTGAGCCTCTCTACACACTCTTTGGCCTCATAATTTTGGAACACCCGTATATATAATGCAGATTTATCAATATTATAAAATGATGCCATCGAAACTTATGTACTTCAATCTTCACTTTTTATATTAACGTCATCGGGTACATAAATTATCGTATTACTTAACAATTTTGAAGACAGACAGTATCATAGATCTCAGTGGCTTATCCCAGATTGATACCCATGGAAAATGGACTCTAATAATTACAATGGCCTATAGCACAGGTGCGTGGTAGCATATGAGGTGTAACACTTTATCCTTTGAGGGCCTTATTAATATACACAGTGCGAATAATGATTCATTTCATGGCAGCTAGACCCTCTCATCCTCGACCACACCACACATACATGGGATAGAGAAATTTTCTAATGGCGGCACTAGGGAAATGGATGATGCCATGAATTCTGAATAATGCCTTACTCCCAGTTTACTAATTATCTACTTAACCTGCTCTACGTCTTATAATTGTGTCCGTACATCTTCCACGTCTAAATTATTTGCAGGCACTACGAATGGATTATATTTATCAAACATGAAAGGGTTGCTAGATACCATTAATACCAGTCCTTATTTTCTGTGTGTTAAACTTTATTTCTTGAACTACCGACAATGATGAAATTATAGGGAGATTAAGAGCGTTGTGTCCCTTTTTGTTTGAATAGTTAATGAACGTGCCGAGTTTTTGCTAGGCAAATTTTACTAAAACCATTACTCTAGTTCATGTCTTCTAAGGATATTACTTTAGACTTCTGTTATAAACATATTTTTGCAGAAATGAGGAAACTACCCAATTTATTTACATTTAGGTATTTGTTATTAGTGCAAATTTTCTGCTCAGATTTTTTTCCAACCGATTCAGACTAATCGCACTATGACCACATCAATTGAATATCATGAAACCACCTAAAAAAATAGAACAATTTTTTGCTTTAGGTTTTCACTATATTTTATTTTGTCAATATTTTTTTGTTCCCTCATCTTACTTTTTTAAAGTGAAAATGAGTTACTATGTTTTAAAAAATCTAACAACTTTATGTTAAAGGTTTTTACCTCTATAAAAAACGCTACGATAATTGCCACATAAATAAACATTTTTCTAATAATGATGCTTATTCCAAGCGCCTTCATGGCGAATAATAACTTATTTAATTATGCTCCGCTATACTAACTTTACCCTGCAGCTGTACTATTAAGCAAATTTCTTATAACTAGCCGAGATAAAATGTTTCTTTACTACACTTTAGATATTTAAATTGGCAAAGTAATTTTTCTGACTTTGCAATAGACGTTAATTTGGCTCTAACATTATGCAAGAAATATTATGCAAAAGAGTACCGAAGGAGTAATTTGTGTTATTGTAAGGCGGTTCCCCTTATGCAAATGTGAGCTATAGATCAAGGCCGCTGTGGTTTCAAGAGCATTAGTCGAGAAGACAAACGTCGCTGGAAAATTTTGCTTTAAAAAGGCAATCAACACAATTAAAGTTAATTACTTAAAATTGCGTTGCGATGCTACACTAACTTCCAATAAAACCGTCCCCTGAAAAATTATACTGTTCTGCAGCAGCCAGCAAAGAACAGAATATATTTTACTGTGTGCGGTGACTGCGGTGAGCACGATTTTGGTTTGTTGCATGTTTAAAAGTTCTACAAGAAAATTTGTAGTAAAAATTTGTTAAATTTCTTTGTTTTTATGTTGCTCTATTTACGTCTTCTAAAGAGTAAGGTTCTTTTTTGGAGATTAGTCCTAAAAACAACTATAATTCAAATTGAGAATGTTGCGAAAGTGCAGAAATTAAAAAAAAAACTTAAAATTTGAAGATGATGGTTATTAAATATTTTTAAAACTACTAAGATTAAAGATTTTAAATAACTCCAATGGATTCAAATCGGAAGAAATAGTTGCAGAAACTTTGTTTAAATATACCTTAATATTAAGACTAAAATGTAAGTCGAAAAATAAATTTTAAACAGAACAGAATAAAAATTTTATAACTCACTGATTAATTTAGGGTTATGCAAATATTAACAGCGATATGGTGTTGGAATGCGTGGAATGAAGCCCAAAGGCATCAACGTCCCAACTCTTAAGATTTCTGTCCATATTAACGCTTTCACTTGTTGACAAGAATTAATTATGTAAATAATTGCCATAACAAAATTAATCATATCGATCCTAATAATAGTAGAATTTTCGTAATTTTCCCCTGGTACCATTTCACTAGGAGAGTATAGATATAAATGGCGCACCATTCATTGTCCACTATTGTTTTAATTCTAGGCGTTGTTTTTCATTGGCAGGGTTTTATTTTTTTAGTTTTATGTTGATTCCATGTCCGTAGCCGAACATGTTTTTATTGCTTTTATTTTTAAAGAACCAAACTTTAGCGTCGGACTAATCTGCTATTTAATCCCCTTGACATACAAACAACACCCAGTTGACTTAAGAGGTAATCAAACCCACGCCCGTGCTGTATATCCCTGCGAGTGGTAGAAGTTCTAAGCGCCTCACCAGCATTTTCTCTGAAATGCCAAACAGAATGATGTATGATATTAAGGGAGGCAAAAATAATCAAACTAGGTTTACCTTGCGTAAAAGGGGATCGCAGTAATGATTTTTTTTTTAAATTAAAAGAATGAGTTTAAAAGATTTATATTATTCGACTTACATGCATGCTTTAAAAGAGATCAAATTAAGCGATAATTTTTTAGCGAGTTTAACCAAAAAACTGTTGTTCTGAGTGATAAACAAAACAATAAAAACAATATGTTTGTTATTGTTTTTATTGTTTTGTTTATTTATTTATTTAGTAGAAGCATTCTTTAATCAATGATAGAAGATAACGAGGATATTACCACAACTCTAGTTATATATATTTTTGCAGAGTTGGCATGTTTAAACCAAAAATGTTTAAATCAGATGTTTTTTATACATTTAAAACATACCCACCCATTTTAAATACAATATTATTTTAAAAGAAGTGTTTTTTCGGCAACCGTCCGGACGCTTCCCGGACGCTTTTTCTTTGAGAAAATAGCACTTTTCCGGCCTAGTCCGGGAAGTGCGTATTTCCGTACGAGCCGTAGGCGAGTCCTGGAATCTTGTCTACTCGTCCAAAAAAACAGTATTTTCCGGACTTGTTACGTAAATTACCTCGTAAATTACTATTTTTAGCATACGTTTAAAACATCATTTCTGAAAGTGCCTAAGTATAAATAAGTATAAAATAAAAAATATTACTTTTGATGTTCTGGTGTGGCATTTATTCATGTTCACCAATCTGACTGAGTTGTTTTAAACAATTTCTGACGAAATTGAGATTTTTTTGTAACTATTTACAAGCATCATGTTTTTATGCCATACGTTCGAAGTATTTTTTTTTTTAAATGTCGTGATAGATTCGCAAGTTATTATGACACATAGTTAAATCCTTGTATATGTATTCTTTATACATGGGTTAAACTGATGGCCAGTTATATTAATTATAATTATTTTACAAGACCTCTTTTCGTTATTACCTCCTTGTTATTTTTTGTAAAATGATATGTTATCAACCTCGTTATATAGTAACAAATTTCACTTTAACTTATTAACTTATCGATACGTTCTATCTACGCTCTATTTATGGTCATATATTATTTGTTTGCAACATGGAATATGTTTGTTTTCATTCGTACTTTTACAGCCAAATATAAGATAATGCTACGTAATTAATGAAGTAAATATAATTCTATACCCTATACCACCATCACAAATTAATAGACTCCGCCCTATTAATTTTATGGTTCCGCAGAACGGTGTGCGCAATAGTCAGTTTTACACGATGAAATTAAAGAAAGTTGAGATAGCTTCAACAAAATTTGTTTATTATACGTGTTATATTTTATACTACAGCTATACTGTATTTTTATAATGTTTATTCCCATTAAATTTTCTATTATACATTTTCAATTTTGGATTTTTAAAAATAATACTTATTCCCGCGAAAATTTAAACGATGTTAGTCCGCATTGCACAAACTCACGTTACTTTAGCTTTGTTTGTCATCAAAGTGTAGTGCAGAAAAGTGTAGGTTTAAAAGTGTACAAAATGTTAACTAGTGCAGATGTGTAATTCTATAACAAACAACTTTAGAGTGTACAGTCGCCGCCACCCAAATGTGAACGCATTTTGGTTGTCATGGAATTTTCTTCTGAATTTCATTGTAGTAAGTCAGACTTTGTTTAGTGGCGTAACACAGAGGGGATATATTGACAGAAAATAATATTACTTTTATTATTTTCTGTTACCATAATAATAATTGGAAGGACGGAAACCGACACGAATAATATAAAAGAAGTTAGCAAAATAATTAACTAATATTACCTACAAGTTAGTGGAAGAAGGTTAATAAATTATTTCATTAAGGGCCGGTTTTTCAATGTTCAGTTAACTCTAACTAAAGGATAATATCCAAGGAGACCAGTGTTACAATAATTGTTTCCTTCGATATTATCCTCTAGTTGGAGTTAACTGAACATTGAAAAACTGGGCCTAATTCATTCATGTTTAACGATTGTGAGAAATAAAATGACACAAACTAAGCGTATTAACAATAATTAATATATTTCAACACATACCTAATAATTTATAATTCAGAAAAACATTAATAAAATCAAAATGGTAAAAACTAATCTCTATATTTAAAAATCAGCAATTCGTCAGGCCAGATAGCTTAAGACGTCTTTGTGCTATTCTGAAAGACCCTGGGAATAATGTTTCTTCTTGAGTTTTGACAGCGGTTTCGAAAGGATTCTGATGGATAAATTCGACCAGAGCATTGTCTTTATTCTCGTTGGAGACCTTCCCTATACCTTGCCTTATAGATCTTTGCAGTCTTTGTTCTTCTTGCCAACGCTTTTTTTTATATAAGTATACAACTTTTACCAACATTTAAATCAGCAGCCTCTTCACTCAAAGGCTTATTTTCTTCCAATTTAGCTATAGCCCTCGCTTCTTGCGCTTCAGTTAAATCTCTTGGCGTAGTTATCTTTACTTTTACTTTTGACAAATTATGACAAATATATTTGACAACTATTTTCAAATTTTACGGCGACTATGATGTAAAGTGTAAGTTACACTATACAATTTTGCCGTTCACATTTGGATGGCGCCGACTGTACGTACTCTTGTCAGAAAATCAACATAACCTATAAATAATAGCAATAATAGATTCACTACCAGTATCTTCACTCTCATCATTAAATAACTGTGACAAAATCACATTATTTCAATTCATATCTCTGTCAGACAACCCGTTTCAGTAAATCTCAAACCTCAAACCACAGAACAGCTTCAAACTTCAACTCAGGTGCCTGAGCGCACTATCGACACTCGTTACACCTCCTCAGGAGTCAGTGTCAAAAGTGCAAGAAAGTGTACACTATATTGGTATACCAAACGGCTAGCACTGTCTGCACTAATTTATAACAAACGACTTATTGGCAAAAAGTGTAAAAAAGTGTACACTAGTGGCTGATGACAAACAAAGCTTTTATCAGAGACAACTTATTTGCGATTTCCTGTCAGCGGTCATCTAGGACCAGCTGATCTGATTGATGGTTTGTTGACATTTGTAGTTTTTAGGTTAGGTGCTTTCGCGAGTTATTTCCACATATTTAAAAGAAAGTATGAGGTTATTTCAGGCAAAAAAGATTAGTTTGTGATTTACTGTAACAATTTCACATAGATTACTCCACTGGATAAACCCCAATGAGCCCCATGCACTACTCAATAACCAAATCTGCCGAGTCGTTTACTTCTTGGTTTTCACCACTGTACATATTTATTTATTAATATCTATCGTAAGATTACTTTTGGTTCTTTTTACGAATAGTCGTGGAATGTTCAGGCAATAAAAACTGTACAAACTATATATTATATAATATAGGTATCTACATCTTGTTTTATTTTTATTCTTAATCTTTAAAAAGCCTATCATTTGCTAGAAGGCAAGAACTTAACTACTTATAAGTTTTAACATGTCCAAATAAAAAACACATACCTACCTACTTCTTCTTAATTTTCACAAGGTTCTATCTATTACAGCTCCTATACGTATAAGAAAGTTATGAATGATATCAATATAATATAATAATAGAATGGCTTTATTCATCATTACAATACATTTGGTACTTAAGTCAGTAGAAAAAAATAGACTTTAAAAGCCCTACATATACATAAATTTGTAAATAATATTAAAACAACGATAATAAGATAAACGTATATAATATAATTGGAAAAATAATATATGATATCACTTTTATTTTTTACACTGAACAGTCAGAACCGGCGAGCAGTTCCTATTTCTCCTTCGAAAAAAAAACCATACTTTACTTACAGTAAGGCCAGCGTTCACCCAAGTCTCATCTAAAAACTACAACTTCTATGTTCTTCCCTTAGGACACTATTACGTGACCTTTTTGAGAACCTATAATGCCAAACACAATTACATTACAACACAAAGAAATAAAAAGTCCGAAAGTAATCGTCACAAAGTACTCCGTTTAAGATGAGGCAAATAATCATCTTCATGCACCGCTGCTAAAATTTTGTTTTCAGTTGGTGGTTCATTTCTTTCAAAAAAGGAATGGATTATACGCTTGAGAGCACTTTTAGTTCCTTCATCAATATTGTCCAAAACTGCCCTTTGTCGGTGGTACACTTTTGGTGGCTTTTGGTGTATTCATGAAGAATATTAGAAACACTTGGAACACTCACACCTGCTGCCTTTGCAGTGAACTCCATGCATTCCATCTTTGGTTTCTCCGGATTCTCCCCATCGTAGGCCTTAAAAATGTTCAGAACCTTTTCCTTATCTTCCACCGAAAAATGTCTGGATAATCGTTTTTTGGGTGGAAAAATTATACCTCCTTCAGCCATCATAAACCTTAAGAAAACCCGTTTTAACATTTAATCAATATTAATCGTTTGCATTTACGTACCTTATTACTTTAACTCCCAGATGAAATGTGAAATGTCACAAAAACGAATAACACAGTTGACAGTCACGCCGGCGCCCCATTTATTCGCGTTTTTCATACGCGTTTTCGCCTTAAAGATGTTCAACACGAGATTCGTTTTTTCGGTGGAGAAATTGGGCCCCCTTCTATTGAGTTTTCGATTTGACCTTAAAAAATATCGATGTTTTAACATTTAATCAATATTAATCGTTTGCATTACCTACTTACCTTAATACTTAATACACAAATAAGGTTAATCCTTATACGTACCTTCACAAAAACAAATATATAAATTTGAAATAATTTCACATAGACGAATGAATATGACAGTTGACAGCACAGGTTTACAGTGAGGCCGGCTCCCCATTTATGCGCTATTTTTAATATGTTTAGCGTTTATACGTTTCGCGACAATGATAACATAGCTGATTGGTCTATTGCCAAAATACATAAAAGTTTTAATGTGTGACGCCAGTATTGTAGAGTCGTCCTTTGTCAAATTTAGTGGTTGCTTTGTAACTCGGGTTCTATAAATTCGACCAATAGAGAAATTCCATTCAAATTTAGTGGGCATTTTTGGGGAGGAGTCTATTATTTTATGTTGGTGGTTCATAGTATAAGCAACTTACAGTTTAATAATTATAGTTCTTTGGAATATTTTTTGCATATTTATGTTATATGTGTCGTATTAATTTCGGAATTATTTCGTTGGATTTGAGGCACGCATGCACACACTATACACACACACACAAATGTTTTCTATAAGACATACATTATTCCCACGTGAATAAGTCGATTCAATAAAATTAGAAATTTCTAATTATTAGTCTACATCCCGTAACTGGCAAGGAAAATAAGGATAATTACCAGTTTCACTGTTTTTTGTTCTGTTAAAAAAATTTCGAAGCACAGAGAAAAAGTAAAATTTTTCTCAGATTGAAATGTCAGATGCTGAGACAGTTTCAGTTCAATTGTTTGCTGAATTTTTTTAAGATATTTGACCTCAAAGGGTTAGGTACTATATTTTAGAAAATGGAATTGGTAATACTTCGCACCTCTCAAACTATTTCTTTAGGAATGTTTTCCACGTGAAAAATCGGTTTTATCAAAACAGTTCACAAATAATTCAAGAATTATTGCAAGATTATATTTCTGGAGATGCTTGAGCAAGAGTTACACAATTTGAAGAAACTAATTCAACTTTGTCCGCGGATTGTGGTGCAATTTTTCAAATAATTGTTATGGCTTATTTAACGCATATTAAATAAACATAAATATTTGTTTTATGCTCATTACAAATTTTTTCCCACATTTCTAACCTTCCTTACTTTAACTTTCAATCTGATGATCATGCTCCTTAGTGATCTCTCCAACTTAAACTATTTGTTGTAAAAATCTGTTGAAATTATATTAAGAGATTTCTAAACTATGTTCTCGTTTTCACCGTTTACCAAAAACTAGTGAATATTATGAATTATACAAAACCGACAACTTATGGTTAAATTATAATAATGTATATTAAGAAATACATTTCATGTCAAGGTAAATACATATTGCCATAATGTATTATCAAATTTATAATTATAAACAAGCTGCAAGATAGCGTTTTCTTATTTTATTTCGGTAATGCTAATCGTTAATTGCGTTCCTAGCCAAAATCCAAAGTTTAGTTAATTTCTTTTTTTTTTTACCGTTATGATAAATATCTCTGTCAACATAAACACCTACATGTTTATTTTTGTATGTAAATTACATTTTATTTATTATTATTTGTATTTATGCTAAAATATGATTCGAGATAAATTGCTATTCGATGTTTGTTCAGAACTAACATAAATTTTCCGTGCTTTCGTGCGCCATGAAATATAAATCCTTTTATTAAATTATACTTTTAACTTCCTTTTTTATTTTATTTGCAATAATATCCGGCGATATTTACCGACCAACGTTTATTTTCTTGTAGTTCAATTGAACAAAGAATAAAATCAAGCCCCTAAAAAAATCAGTCAAATCGACTCAAATACCAGAATAATCCGTAAATTTTAATAAAACGGTAAGCAGGAGATATTCAGCATTTAATACTGCATAACATAAACATATTTTCAGTTAGTTCATGGTGTTCCATTTTGACTGCGTTGTGGAGTTAAAGAGGGCAATATTACTGCATACGCGATAATGCATTACATGTAGGTACTTTTTTGAGTAGTTAACGAGATATTTTAAATCTCAATGGTTACGTTAATGGTCAGAATTGTGTCTGCAGAAAACTTTTAATTAGTATTTCTTTTTTGTAGAAACGTTAATGGAACTTCGTGAATAAAGAATTATTAGTTAAATTAATTGTTATCAAATCCATAGCTGAAAAATCCCAAAATTATGGAACGTCGTACATTATTTATAAAACTTTGTATCTTTATTTGTGTACATTGTATATGTTTATGATATAACGATGTAATTTTCACGGTTTTTTACATATCTATTCCAGACATTATTGATTGAGAGGATAAACCTGAATAATCCATTTCACTCTTAAATTAGAACACCTATTAACGAAACCACGTAATTTGTGTTAAATAATAATACATCTCCTGTATCGCTTTAATTACGGCCATAAAATAGCTATAAAAACGCAGTAAACTTTGTTGGTACGCAAGGCATTCGGTTGAATTCGTGTTCTACTGCAAGCCATTAAAAATCTAATAGGTAATTACAAAATTCTTGTACTAAAGAACAATTAAATGGATCAAAGCAGCGAACCTTTTTTGCAGAATTTACTTCCCGTACTTTCACTGATATACAGTCATTAATGCAGTAATTCAGGCCGGTTTTTGCCTCTGTTTTTGCTAAATTCTGGTTATAGCAAACTATAGATGCATATGCAGGCAAGGCAAAAATCCTTTTAATTACTCACTGTGGACATCCAATACAGGCCGATGACAGACTGAGACTCTTCGAAGCTTGTTTAGATACTCTTCGAAGCTTGTTTAGATACTCTTCGAGACAGTTACAGATTTTTGTCCATGAAGGCACGACAGAATCCGCATTGGATCATGGAAATGTGCTCCCAACGTTCCCAGGTGTTACTAATATTCGAAAAGAGTTTAGTTTGCTAGACGATTTCAACGCTCCTGGAGTACATTTTGAGAATTTAACAATCCACATTTTATCAACTGACCTTTCGGATATTGAAAACTTATGCTTTTGTCAGAGTATTGATATTAAACACGTCCATTGCAGAAGGTGGAAATGGCAGTAAAGCTTCAAATGATTTAAATTAATATAAATGTCTAAAGAATGCCAGTGATGATGCATATCGGCGATGTTTTCGAACCTGGCAACTCACCGTATAAAGCTGAGCGCCTCCTTAAAATATTATCATGAACTGAATATTTGGAACACATTTAGTATTGCTAATTTGTTCCTAATACAGACAATGAAATTGTAGCAGATCATAAAAATTAAAGCAATAGTAAGCATAGGTTACTTTGTTTGCTTAATTTGTTTTTTAATTAATTATTGTTCGCAATAGTACACTTTCCAATTAAAAAAAATTATACTTTAAAAAAACTAAAAAAACACGCTTTAAAGGGAAACCGAACTAAAAAGTAAAAAATAATGTTTATCTATATTAAGATTTTGTTCAACAGTGATAAATATTAATTACTTTTTTCTTATTTTAAACTTAGTAAAAAGCATTTAATTATAATTAATAATATATAATAATATATAATAATTTTTTTAAAAATTTTTCAATTCAAATTTCTTTCTCTATGTCGATAAAGAAGGATAACATTTACCGTCATTCTGTAGATGGCATATGCTTAACCTGTAGAATTGTTCTTATTTTATCCTGATGGTCCTGGTAAGGACATTAGGACAAAGTTATAAAATTATTGTAGTGTCATCGATCCTTGATAAGTGTGCAAAGTTTCAATTTAATCTGACGTTTTGAAGTGGGTGAAAATCTCGTTGAAAGATTCCGTTACATACAAACAAACAAACATACAGGTGAAGCTAATAAAGAAGCATGTTAAAAATTGATTAAAACCCATATAATTAGCTAATCAAATTATTTTTGTATGTAAAACAAAAATCATTCTTTTAAATTTTTTTTTTATTTGCTTCAATAATTTCGAGATCCGCCGGCTTGGAATACTGCTTATTTAATTGAATACCGCAGCAGCAATAAAAACAATACTTGGGACTTTTTTTATAAACTCAGATCATGTAAAATTTTAAACTCTGAACCGACATATCTTCTTGTCCGTTAACTTAGCCCCGCCATTTTGGAAATATTGAAAAATTAAAGTTGTGCTGACAAAAAAAGTGAAATATTGTTTAAACATCATAAAATTATTAAAAATAGTCTCATAATCACATCTTCAAAGTTTTACAAAAATCGATAAATCCATTCTATGGAAAAAACCCCAAAGAAATATCAATATTAGTTTAGATGCGCGAAACGCTATCTGACGTCACTATGCGTAATAGGTAAGCGAGAATGAGTAGTTATAGTCAGGGATCCAGTGAACTAAATTCCGCTTAATTTTTCAGATATAATTCGTGCTATCTCCAAAGCTATCAAACCTACAGGGATCAAATTTTAGACGGAGGTTATATGATGTATGGCGACTACGATAGCAGCGTTAAAATATTATTTTGATTATTGATCTTCCAAGAAAAAAATAAAGTACGCGGGGATGCAGAAATATTGTAGAAGAAAATGTAGCATCGAGGTACTTTTTCTATTTCTAGAGATACTATATCGGTTATGTGAGCGGTATTGTAGTAGAAAGTTCAAATTTAATTTTGGTGAAAGAATTTTTGCAATCGGAGTATTCTAGCGAAATATATAAATTATTTAGTATCGGGAACGATACCGCGCGTTTCGATCGCTTAGGCATGAAGTGTTGTTTTGTGAACTGTGGCAGAACTTTAAAATAAGAAAAAAAATTTAAACAAAAGTTTTAGGGTATTCTATGAATTTTCTTGCTATCATATTCAATAGTATACAGGGTGCCTCATAAAATTGGTTTTTGTAAATTTATTTTTGCACAAGCTATAAACATAATGTAATCAAGTTTTTGAACCAAATCAAAACTAACAGATATGTATATGGGGACCTAAAATTTCAAAATCTCTAATACGTTTTATAACTCGACTTTAATGTGAATAAAAAATTTCAAAAATCTTTCTTTTTCTAGCTCATTTGAAGCTACTTTGGCATTGGAATTGAAACCTCTTTAAGCCCTCATCTAGCTGCACTAAACCACCGCTTTTTTCTTTGCAAATTATTTGGTACACTTATAAAAACCTTTTTCGGGTTATTTATTGATGTATTTGTACATCCAGGAACAAAACACCACTTTCTCCTACTAACTTTCACACTGTTTGAGTCTTCCATCTTAACAAAAACGCATATAAATGAATACTAAAACAAAGAATATAATAACAAGCAGGTAACGAGTTTCGCCACCTGTGGTCCCTTACGCATTATGACACGCGCTAGTCTCGCTGCAGGGATCGTTTGCTAGCCTCGTTCGTTTCGGCGATTTTATTTTTAGTTTATTTTTAAGACAAAAAGATTTTTAGGCGTTTTAATGGTTACTACGAGTTTTTGTGGCCTCAGAACTATCATTATTTATTACAATACTGCTGTGCTGCAATATGCCGCTTCGTAAAATTTTGCCTAAAATATCATCTAATACCCCGTATAAAGTTCATAAAATATACGTATTATATACGTATTGGATATTTGTACATGGTATAATTGTAATATCATTAGTAAAAAGTACCCCAAAGGTAACACAGCGAAAAACATGGACGGTTATATTTTCTACTGCGTAATTCACATTGTTAAGCGCTTCAAGCATTATTATACAAGTACAATATGGAAAACTAGACGTACATTTTTTGAATTGCAGATTGCTTTGATCCTTCATATTTGATATAGAATGCAAAGTTGTAAAGCTTAACAAACGTTGGCGAGCAACCATTTACGTCAAAGACATGGCAGCTTGGAAATGCCTGCATGTAATATTAATAAACAGTTTTATTTACTTTTAAAGGAACGCGTTCTACCGTGATTTGCAATGCATTTATTTTTACGTCGCTTGAAAATTTGTTCTGTTATAATATTTAGGAATTAAGGTCCAGGAAATCATATTTAATGCCTTTGCCATTAGTTCGAGGCTCAGAAATAAATCAAGAAATTGTAATCGTCCTACTTTACGTCACGATAGATGTTAATTAATTTACAGGAATGAAGTCTACAATAAATTACTTAAATATAGTTTAAAAACCAACGCCAGCGTTCTCTTGCGCTTAATTTTGTTGTCTTTTCGTAGAAGTTTTTAAACGTTAATAACTTCTTTTGGAAATTGGAAATTTAAGTGTAATCAATATTTATTTATTTTTCTTTTAAATTGATATAATAATTTGTTAGCTGAGTTTCCTCTTAAAATTAAGGACATAAGGTACGACTCACCTTGTACATCTTTGGATTGGTATAAAAATTATGTATTTAAAAATATCAGTGCTTCACTACTCTGTCGTTTGAAAATAATGTTATCCGAGATAAAAACTATGTACAAAATTTTAATTTGCCGCTAGACAAGTTATCCATTAATTAATTATTATAGCTCTTTTATTTTTCTGGTAGTAACATCCTCAATGAAATTATTTTTTGTCAAAAAGTAACATTTTGACGTAATCAGAATTTCCTCTATATTAACACACGATGTTTTATTTGAAATATTAAAATTGCGATATTAAATTTCGGAATAAAAAAAAGTGTCCTTAAATTATTTTTAAGTTACTCATATGATCTTGTATAATAAACCTTCTAAACTCGTCTTATATAAAAAAGGAGATACCTAATATTTCGAGGTTTATTTTAAGTGAAAAATAATTTTTAAAAAATTATGAATCTTGAAATCTATTAATTAAATTTAAATGCAGGGACGAGGAACTGTAATACAAGATTTTTAACGAGTCCAAGCTCTACTGAATTTTCTACTAACTGCTAAAAATGTTGGTTTCCAGTAAATTTTAAATGTTGCAATATCGATATTTACGAGGATATTTAGTTGTTTTTTTTATTTTTCGGGTAGGGAGTGAAAGTAGCTAGCAAAATAGAAGGGGCAAGGTAATTATAAATATTAAAGGTTTATATAATACGTTATCCTTGGCATCTTTGTATATTTGGCATTTTGCATATATAGTTTGGGGCCCAATGGGGAGTTATATAGTATCTATTTATTTCCAATGTATTAATAAGAATAACATTCTACTGTAGACATAATTTTAAATTTAATTACCAACAGTAAAATACCTAGATAGTTACATACGTATCTAAGTAATGATAGAAATGCTTACTATTTATTTTTAAGTCGATTAATCTGGTCGTTAAGTGTTTATATACCGTTGCAAGAGTATACGGGGTGGATAATTTGAACAATTTATAAGTTTAATTTTACACTGAACTGGAATATTATACCCTGGAAGTCTTTTTTTAATTTTTAAATATAGCAATTAAATCTGCTATATTAATTCGATCTACACGTATTTGCTCCATGTTCAGTTACTTAACTTGGCATACTTATATTTGTTAATGTAAATACCATAAAAGATTAAAACGATAAAGGCATTCATGTATCATGATACATTTTTTTAGATAGGCATGATATTTTTATCCAATAATTGCAATTGTAATTAAATGCAAGTAATTTTCCATTTTCGATAAGTTCAAAAACTGGGAGGCGGAACTTCTATTTCAAAATCGTCGTCTTTGAATATGGTGGTTCAGAATTTACCGATTAAACTTCGGGAACTAATAGAGAACGTTAAAATAAATGGACTTTCTTTAATAAACTTATATCTAAAACCGCATAGTTTCTGAGATACAGGGGGTCAAAGTTTAATTTAAAAAAAATATTTTTTTAAATATGTTCTTAATTAGTTGAGGTATTTTAACGAAACTTGCTTGACAAATTAACAGTAACAAGTAACGTTTTCCTAAAAAAATTCGACTTTCTAATTTATACAGTGGCGGAGTATTCAAGAATCTAATTTATATAGCTTTGCAGAACGTTTTCTGAACCAATTTTTTGGACAAAGCTTTGGGTTATGACAAAAATGCCAAGAATACTTTTTTATTAAGAAATAATTGTAGTTTTTAAAAATGTTAATTTTTTAAAATTTATCCAGTGGCGAATCGCTATTTTTTAACAAGTAAAAATTAAAAAATTGAATACAAATTCATATTTATATGAGCTAGATATATTCAGGACACTAAGAAACCTATATCTCCTACACTGAGAGAAGATTCTTGCAGTGACAGCCGAAAATCAAGCTACAGCAGCAAAAAACTCTATTTGAATAGGCGCCAGCCAAGAACTTTGCTAGGGCAGTAAAATTCGCTTTGCTAAACTTACCTTACTGCAATAGTAAAGTTACTTTATAAAATGTTTTTCATCTAGCCACCGAAAATAAGCTTTACTGTTAGTATAAAGTAGGTTATATCATTCCTGGCAAAGATTTTTGTTATTATTACTACCACCGTACATATAAGACCAAATTATGTTACTACTGTAGGATGGTCTATACCTATATTAGAAATACATACGTCTATGTGAATTTTATCTGTACTTCTTTAATTTGCATCATAGAACCACTGCTGGGTGCTAAAATTATGTGCCGCTGTCACTTTTTCGTTAAATGTGGATGAGATACCTCTTTAGAGTCCGCGCGCCTCAAATGTTCCTTATATTTAGAAATTAATCGATGAGGTATTTAATTAGCTTCTTAATTAAGATAATCGGGTTTTCCTAAAAAATAGTTTTAAGTCACGTATTATCACAGGATATTACTATTATAATACATTTTTCATCCTCTGGATCAGTATGAAAGTGAATAAATGCACAAAATTAAAATATTATTCTTCCCCTCCTCGAAAAAATATGGCCGCTAATAAGATCATCGAATCTGAAGATATGGCTCATCTGCGACTGCGTCTGATGACGTCACAACATTCAGTATAGTATAGTTATGGTTACAGCAAAAAGTTTCACTACCATTGCAAGGTTTTTCTACTACCCTACTTAATTTCTTTTTTATTGCAGCATATTTTAGTAAAACATTTATTTTTAAATGCTCTAGTGCTCTAGTAAAGTACTTTTTAAGGGCAGATACAAAGACGCAGTAAAGAGATTTTTTCTGATGTAGTGAACAGATATATTGAACCTAAATAAAATTATTGTTACTCTAGTTAAAAAAATCTTAGCAAAGAATTTATTGCTGGGGCTTTTCTCAGTGTATCAAATTTTGGAAAAGTTTTATTCAAAACAAAAACTTAGGCATGGTAGTCGCTTGTATAAGTTTTCAATTATTAGAATTATTAAATATCTGCTAAAAAATGGTGCATGCGCAAGGTACAATAGGTTTTTATTAACTAAATTTTATTATATCTGAGTAATGTATTTTGCAGGAAGCATTTTTTACCTGCAAGTACAAATCACAATATCTCGGATTTTTGTAATAATAGTTAGGAACTACTTTTAATATATCCCAGCATATTAACCTCTTTACTCTTGGCAGAACGGATCTGTATAGCAATGTTTGCTAATTTGCAAGCTGCAACTCCATCTCTGTGCATACATAGTGTTCATTAGATTTGTATTTACCTACTTCACCGTACTTCATACTTTACTGGGATATTAGATAGCCAAAATAATAACGTGTAGTATATCATCTAACCTTCACCCGTATTACATATCTGGGTGTAAGGGATCATTCCATAATAATAAATTTATGGTATTGTCGTATAGTAGCATCATCTCAGCGAATATGAAGAAACTTTTTATTAATTATAATCCCGCTTTGGTTAAACAATTCAGTAAGTATTTTCATAATTAACATCATCTTAAACTTCTCTTTTGATTCAAACTGTTTAACATAAAAAAGATTTCTCGGAGGTTTGTTAATTTTTCCAATTTTCTCTCTCTTATTCTAGTTAGAAAAGTACTTATATTGGCTTCAACGAACTTATTCGCATGTAATTTCAGCCAAGATATGTACAATTCAGTGCCCCATTTCTACAGCTTTTATTCAATTACGAAGTTGTCGCTGACTGTTTCGTATTCATAATAATTATAAATAAATTTATAGCACTGAATTTTCACATTAGTCTCTATTGCCTTCGGTTTGTGATTTTTGTTTCTATACGCCATAATTTATTCAGTAAATGTATGCAAATTTGCCATAATGATGACGCAAACTTTGTTCAAGCAAATCTCGGGTGGATGCCTTCGGCTATTGTCCTCAGTCCTTATCATCATGGTAAACAGTTAAAACACGAATTCTAATACGAACTTTTAAATTTTATACAAATACCCGTCTTGCTGTTGTCTGTCATCAATTAAAAGTGCAATAGAGATTTTATTTTTTCGTCTTCTACGTTCATATCGGCCAATGACGTTACAGATACGCAGATACATCTTGGTTTAAATATCGCTCATACATTTGGGGATCTGCCTCTAAAACAACAATTTCGTATTTAATTTAATTCAAAACTTTCTTATTTTAAATGAAACACTCTGTATATTTTTGCATTTTCTGTTCGTCATGAAACTCTTATTTCAGAGATATGTTGCAAGTTGGCATTTGAAAAAGATATGAAAAAATGTCAAAAAAGTGAAATTAAATAAATTTTTTTTATTAAAAAAAACATTTTAACTTGATAAACAGATTCTGGTATATGTTCACAAAAAAGTTCATAAAAAGACCTACTCTTAAAAAAAGAAAATTTACCCTACGACCATTTTGCATTAAATGTCAATCGTTTTAATTTTTTTCGAAAATGTTCAATTGCGACCGTAATTTTTTTTTCTTTTAATTTAGTCAACGTATTTATAGCATGAAAATACATATTTTCTCCAATTTTCGTAAAGATCAGAACATTTTTACCCCACTTATTGCATTATTAGTAAAAAAAAATAAACTGAGCAACTTGGAATTTTTGAGGTTAGGATGTACTTTTTTAATGTAACTAGGTACGAGTATACCCCAACAGTTTGATAGGTTATTTACAAGTTGTTTTTTTTTAAATTTTTCTGCGACCAATAGAGCCGGAGATATTTAAAAAATAGTGTAGCGATGCACTCGAAATGCATCAAAGATTGCACTTTTATGCACTTCTCTCGCGAAGCTCCAGACCGATTTTGCTAATTTTTTCGGTTTTCGACTCATTTGCGTGTATAAAAAAAAGCAAATAAAATAATTCAACTTCCCGATTACATCATTATTCATCAATTATTTTGACTAATTTCCGTCCACTAATTGAAATTGGTTTTGGCGCATGGGCGTATTTTTTGTCGTCACTTCATGTATTCAAAATTATTCTTAATTAAAAAAACTACTAAAGTATTCATACGAAAAAGAAAACCAACACGGCATTAAGTATTTTAATACAGAATGTTTTGCTTTTTATAATGAATTTTGTTCATATTCCTGAAACTGGTACCGTGCACTTTGCCAAGTAAATGCAACAATAATGCACGATCTAAAAATAACTAGTCCAGTATGGGACCATACATATTCACATTTTATTTACATGAGGGGAGGCTATGATATGTTTTTCTTAGGTTCTCTCAGGGTTGTCTACTATTGACAAAATTTTGGCTGAATTGCCAAATTTTTTATTGATAACATTTGTGCTTTCTTTAGGGTCTCACTCTGGCAACTATGTAGAACCAATTTGAATTTGTGGTTATGTTTTTGACTTTTCAACATAACCTCAGTAATTAAAACAGTCATTCATACCAACAGAATTCAGATTTTCCAAAGCCTCCTCTAATGTAAATAAAATGTGAATAGCATAGAAATGCATTTACAATTTTATGGTTTGAGGGGAGACATTACCGTTCTATAAACGCACCATTAAAGCTGCGATTCTCGATTTTCATAATGGTGATAAAATTATCGTTTTATAGATCTACTTGTAACTAATGTAATAACAACGATTTCATCAAAAGTATATACCGTAATTATTACCAAATATTCCAAATGTTTTTCCAAACTTTAAGGCAAAATGTTCCAATTGTAAATTATTTTGTCACTAAATAATACAATTCTGAAGGACACCCTGTAAAATATACCTTGACAGTATTTTTATTCACTAGAATATATTCATAATTGCGACATAATGAATTTTAGGTGAAGTCAATATTGCTGCATATTCCTTCTATTTGCCTACTTCTCTAGCTGGGATAATTAGGGTTACAAATCCGTGTTTAGCATTAGGAAACCAATTTGCAGCACTCACGCAGAGATTTCAGTAATATTGGAATTTTAAAATTGCTCTATATCTCTTGTAAGATCTCGTGTTGGATGTCTCCTCTATAACCTTCACGTTAATTCCGTATAGAAAATGTTCAAGGAAGATTTTTAAAATATTCTTACTATAGAGAAGAAGGTATGTATTCTGTTATTGGCTATAATGGAAATGGTGTATCTATAGAAAGTAGACATTGAAATCCTAAATATATTTAAATAACAAAATAGACCGTGATATTATTCATGTCTTCAATATTGAATTTCCAGACCTACCTCTAGACAATTTATATTTTTTTTATAAGCCGACCCCGAGAAAAAATATAAAAAAATTCGAGATCTAACTGATATACAGGGTGTCCCACTTAAGATGTATCCACCCTCCTAAAATCTTTATTTGTGAACCGATTTTCGAAATCTTTTTTTTACTGGATAGGGCTTGGAAAACTGCATTTAAGCTTACCTTACATATTTAAAAAAGTTACATCATGACTT
Source organism: Rhagium mordax (assembly GCA_963680705.1). Classification (NCBI taxonomy): domain Eukaryota; kingdom Metazoa; phylum Arthropoda; class Insecta; order Coleoptera; family Cerambycidae; genus Rhagium; species Rhagium mordax. Next base: position 63,494,780 of record OY796659.1, on the reverse strand, counting down.
ACTGAGACGTATTTTTTTAGCGAAATTTCGAGAAAAATTATTAGCTATTTTTTTAAAGAAAAACTAACACCAGAATTAGATTCAGGACCTTTTAAAACCTAAGTGGTGTGAATTTTGCGACATTAGGATACAGGGTGTTAAAGAAACTGAAAAAGAATTTTTAACAACGGCAAACTTTTTTTTGTAAACAAAATCGGTACTATTGAAATTACCAGTAATTTAACATTTTTCTCAATTCTCTGGTTTATTTGAAGACGTATTAAGAAAAAATCGACAGTGGTAACGATTAAAAATGGTAACTAATTTCTATTGATACGGTTATTGAAAACAAATAAAACAATACATTAGTTATTAAAGCTAGTTAAACCATTCACTGGAAAAAAATATTGTAATAATCCTTTGAAAAAAACAAACGGTATTGAGAAATGCATAAAGGTGAATGGTGGACTGATTGAGAATAGTTCAATTTAATTATTAGTTGATTAATTTGATTATTTTTAGGCACCTTCTTCTTTTAATAATTTTGTCGTAGTTTTGTTACCAGTAAATCTTAATAATTTTTTATTTGTTTATTTGTTGTTTTTATTTTTCCCATTTGTTTTTTCAAAGGATTATTACAATATTTTTTCCAATGAATTGTTTAATTAGCTTTAATAACTAATGTAATGTTTTATTTGTTTTCAATAACCGTATCAGCAGAAATTAGATACCATTTTTAGTTGTTATCACTGTCGATTTTTTCTTAATACGTCTTCAAATAAACCAGAGAATTGTGAAAAATGTTAAATTACTGATAATTTCAAAATAGTACCGATTTTGTTGACAAAAAAAGTTTGCTGTTGTTAAAAATTCCTCTCCATTTTCTTTAACACCCTGTATCCTAATGTCGCAAAATTCACAACACTTAGGTTTTAAAAGGTCCTGAATCTAATTCTGGTATTAGTTTTTCTTTAAAAAAATCGCTAATAGTTTTTCTCGAAATTTCGCTAAAAAAAATACGTCCCAGTAGGTCATGATGTAACTTTTTTTAAAATGTAAGGTATAGCTTAAATGCAGTTTTCCAAGCCCTGTCCAGCAAAAAAAAGATTTCGAAAATCGGTTCACAAATAAAGATTTTAGGAGGGTGGATACATCTTAAGTGGGATACCCTGTATTTAAATGTAAGAGTGGTTAAAAAAAAACATTCAGTTGAATGGTTGTGAAATGCCATGAATAAATGCAATGGCATCGATATTGTAAAATGACTTGAAAATGCACCATTTAGTGTCCTTGGCGAAATCCAAATCAACCAGCATTTTGTTCTCCTCTTATTAATTCTGTTTACTACTTCGTATAACAATATCGAAGTTTTATCAGATTTTTGCATCTATCATGTTTCAACATAGCGACGTATATAATAATATCTCATTAACTCTGAATGAAATTATCCATTATCGAATGTCAGATGGCTGTTGGTAACTTTTTAAACATGAGATATAACCCTTAATCTTCATTTCATAATTTGCATATTACAGTGTAAAATATTATAGTTGTGAGATTTTACCCAGCGTTGTATGGGTCGAATATAAATCTTGGATGCATCAGCTGGATTAATGGTAATTTGTAATCTCAATTATTATGCATGGTGAATTATTATGTATGGTGTATTATATGTTATATCATATGCGCCCGTGTCTACAATAATTATTGTTAACTGATGGAACTACAGTTTTTAAGTGCAATGAAAGATACTATACTTTATTTCGATGCGTGGTCATGCGCACTATTGATTTCCACGATATTGGTAGGTGTTATTCTAAAGTGACGTCACTACGTTTTTTGTAACTATTAAATTTATTTTGCATCTCTTGTATATCTTGTTGATTGAAAAAATTTTCTCATTGGCATGAGTTAGGATTTTTTTTTAATAAGCATTACTATTTTTGTCACCAACAATTGTTTGTAGAATCCATATTAATTCAGTTCCAAAACTCATAACTTTCAGGACTAAGGATCAAGGATATTTATCAATATTTGATCAGGGAATTCTCTATACATGTCACACAGAGTCTACTACCCAATTTATATTTTTGTGTGTGCAGTAGGCCATATCCGGTGCCCAAGAAAATTTTTATGCTGTCAATAAAACAGTTAAAAAAACATGGCAACACTTTATTCTAAAAATAATACATTTTTTAATTCACATGCTGGCATTAAAATCCATTAATGAATTTTTCTTAATTAGACACATCGAGGAGCCGAACAGTTCAACGTGCCCATATTTTTGCACCGTGAAGTTTTGTATACTTTGTATTGTTAATGACAAAAAAATTACAGGATGTGATGGTGAAATGAAACATTAGTTATGCACTTCTTTAATGCATTATTATTCTACGCGTAAGAATAGTCATAAATCTTAATGATCTCTTTACACAGTAATAACACATACTATGGAGTCATTTAATTTATTTGCAACTAATTTGTAAGTTTTTGTCTCAAGTGACGACAAATAAATCCATAATAATAAGTTAATTAATAGAAAATGTGGTCAGAAACTGAAAACATTCTGCCACGTAAAAAAAGGTCATATATTTAAAATACTTGGATTTTTGACACTGACTACAGTTATTTCAATTCAAAATAAAGCAGAACATTAATTTATTCGACTTATTAGACATTATAAGCTTAGAACCGTTCTTAAAGAATATATAAGTAGATAGACACATACATGTTTCTTTCAAATTAAAAAAACCGTTAGGAAACGCTTATTACAGTTCGGCTTAGAATTATTCTTGTTTAAATCTTTTCGCATGGCATCATAGACGGTATAAATTTTCAACTTTGCAAGGCGGATTGGGTGTTAGAAAAAACTTGCCTAAATCAGCTTTTTCAAAATAGTTTTTTTTATTAAAGAACCCAAATTTTAAAGGTATTGTAGTATATACAATTTTCTATACAGGGTGGCCCAACGAACTCTACAAGTTGTTTCAATTTTTTGTACTTACAGGTCCGAAGTTATCACCTCCCAACTTTATTTATTTTTAATCACCCATGAAGTTTCATGGAAATTGTTCATTTCGAGGGTACTCTATGTTAACTTTATTAATCTATACAAAATTAAAGTGAAAATAATGTCCTTACTAAAATCGTTACTGACGGCTTCTCCAAGTTTGTCCCTTTTTGAAATTTCGACCAAAAAGAGTAAATTTTTGTATTAGTTAAAATCGTGAGGATTTCGTACTTGCATCTTTTGTTATTCTTCAGAGCTTGGAGTTGCCCGCTACGAAATCTCCAGCATTCAATTCACGTGATTAATGGATAATTTTTCTATAGTTGCTCGCGTGAACTCTAAAAAATAGACGACATTAAGGAAAGAAAGAATCAAGAAATTAAAGTTCAGCGTTTATTCAAATTTCTATAACCGAACAAACATATTAAGTAATAAATAACAATTTCTTTGATTATGAAGTTGTGGTCGCCAAGTTTTTTCTAAAGGAAGGAAACACACCACAATGTAAGCGAAGCAAGCTAAACAAAAAATTCGTAAAAGTGACGGCAGCTTCTATGAAACTGGCTACCTTCCAGTCGCTGGCTTATAATATATGTATGTATACGTATACATGTGTATATCTATGAACCGGGAGTGTTGAAGAGCTCACTTTACAACTAGGATATAGAATAATTAATGATAGCATTTTAGCTAAAACATTAATATTCGATTTTAATTCAGGATGTGTTTATAAAGTAATACGTATAAGTCATACTAATATTATAAATGAACTATTTCCTGCAAATTTACCAGGCAATGTGATGAGAGAACATTAATAATTACCAACCCATTACAAAATACTAAAATATATGTGTGTTTTATCATTGATGCTATATGTTCATTATTTCTGACGGTTACTACGAGATATTTATTTCTGAAAATAGATGTACTGAATGCTCATGTATTTGAATAAAGGAATAGTCCGTATAGTTCGTGCAAAATCGACGAATTTCTGGATCTGTATGTGTATATGAGGCATTTGAAACTTATCTCTCGACGTTTCCACTAAATGCGGCACCAAATTAAAATTTCTGTAGATGCATTTACTTTGTTTTTTTCTCGTTTAATAATTGAGCAGACTGCTTGGATGATAATAATATTGAACTAAGTAACCAAAAAGTATATAAAAAATTAGTTAAATTACGTAGAGGCCGTAGGGCAACAATAAAAATCAAATAAATTACTCAAAATATTTATAATACAGTCTTGGTACCAAAAAGTACCCAAACTTCGAACTATCTCTATAGCTGCTTGTAAATATTTAATACTGACTTAAATATTAAGAATTAGTTATTAAAAAAATTCGTGTATATGTGTTGGAGGTCGCTGATTAGGAATCTCAAGTCAGAATTTTAGAATTCGCGATTGCACCCCTAATATGGCCGATATGATAGGGATACAATGGAAAAACATATTTTGTTTGTTTTGAGCAAGTAGAACTTTTTCTTTGCAAATTCTTATATTTTAGGACATAAAACTTATATCTTAATAAGAAAAATGGTAGATTTTACCCCTAAGAGGGTGAAAGCCACCCCTAATTTCAAGAAATCAATAAATAACGAAGTACTGAGAAAAACATTATTGAAACTTATATTATTTAGGTTTTTGGAGTCGCTGATCACGAATGTGAAGTGAGAAATAAAAAATTACCTATATGTTGCACCCTCAATATGGCCGATATAAAATGTGTAAAATGGATGAATTAATTATTTTTTGTTTATTTTAAGAAATAAGGAATTTCTTAGCAGATTGTTATATTTTGAGACATAAAGCTCACCCTCTAATAAGAAGAATAATTGCTCTTACCATTAAGAGGATGAAAACCATCACTTAAGTTAAAAAATTAATAATTAACGAAATTCTGATACTAAATTACCGCCAAACGAGCAATATCGTAATTTGCTAAAATGAGGCGCGCTTCTTATTTCGGTCATATCTCCTTTGCAATTAACGCTAAAAATCATCCAAAAAAAGCATTTTGAAGGACTTTATATCCTCCTTAAGGTCAGGTAGGTCAAAACAGTACAAAGGTTATCAGTTTTTCTATATTCATCTTAAATGTGTCAATTAAAAAAAAAAAAAACGTCAAGAGTTAACTTCAAACACTTCTATCTCCTAACCTATTGTCTTTGTCAAAAAAATTGCCATCATTTTTTGTCTCGGGTAATATTCATCTAAAACTCTTCCTTGGTAAGTTATTTAACCTTAACGCTAAAAAAAATTATTATTTCAAAAATTTTTAAACTATATTAAGTGTAAAATATTTGAGATATTGCATCCATCACTGTTAAACAAATTTGAGCGTATACATAATAGTAATGTCTAACAAAGAACACAATATGGATTTTTTTTTTCAATTTGGAATTTACTGAAGCAAAAATAGGGGCACTTTTTTTGTAAAAAATCTAAATTTTTGCCTTCATTTTCCTTGTATCATTTTTGAATTAGCAGATATCAAAATTTGCCAAAAGACAATTTTAAGCTACTGTAATAAGAATAAGCTTCAATTTGATTCAAGGTACATGTCAAAAGGTTTTTTAAAACGAAATTTATGACTATTTGAAGCGCGTGATCTTTTCGTGGCTACGTTCAGATGTACCACGGTTTTATTACTTGTCGAATAACGAAAACAGCAAAAAATGTACAAAAAAACATTACAATAAAGGACCTGTTAAATACTATTTACTCATTTCAATGGATTGGAAGAAATGGTCCAACTAAATGGCTTCATTTCAAAATTGCATAAAGACGTGTGTCAATCAATTATTTGAAAGAACCTCTTTTTTAAGTTTATTCTTGAATTTGACACTTATTTATTTATAAAACGAAATTGGTTGCAATTAGCCATAGAGAAGCACTAACAAAAAATGTTCGTTTTTCATTTCTACATCATATCGTTGAAAAATATACAAGGAAAATGAGAAAATTCAATTTAAAAAGTTCTTAATTGAAAAATAATTTTTGGCCGCCCTGTACAGTTTCAAAAACATTAATTAGATGTCTCGTAACTGATATTCACATAAGTTTTTCTTAAAACCCATAATTGTGACTGTGGTGATTTTTTTAATATCCATCTGCAGATTGCATTATTTCAACAATAAAATGCATTACTTCCAAGTGGTTGGGAGATATTCAATGCTAATATAATAATAATAATAATAATAATAATAATAATAATAATAATAAAAAAAATCCGCCAACTGTTGATAATGTCGAAGCCTTCTGGAAAGGAATCTACGAAGTCGCGAGTCCATTCGATAATGACACTCCAGCTATAGCACACTTCGAGGCTCTCTGTCGTAGAGTCTTAGAAGAGCCAGACGAAGTGTGCCCGGCAATCAGTACGGAAGAGGTTCAACAAGCACTTGTTGGAACCAAGAACTTCGCTGCCCCGGGTCCAGATGGTATAAACAACTGGTGGTGGAAGAAGTTTCCTTCCACCCACCGCCATCTGGCCCGAGTTTTCAACTCATGGTTGAACGAGGGGCAGCAAATTCCGGACTGGTTTGTCGAGGGGCGAACTGTGCTAATCCCCAAAAAGGGGGATCTGTCTGACCCAAAAAATTATAGGCCGATTACCTGCCTCAACTCCTGCTACAAGTTATTTACTCGTATCTTGTATACCAGGATGTTGAGGTCTGTTGATCCGGTCTACCAACAGATAAACGAACAGCGTGGTGCCAAGAAGGGCCTGGCAGGTTGCAAGGAAAACCTGCTGATAGACCGCTGTATTACACAGGATTCTGTGCAGTACAAGCGGAATCTGTCAATGGCCTGGATTGATTATCGCAAGGCATTTGATACAACATCCCACGAGCTTTTGTTACACTTGCTCGGATGTCTTGCGGTACCAGCACCACTAGTGAGATGCATTGAACAACTGTTGCCGCTTTGGAGAACTCGCTTCACCATAACATCCGGTGCCGAGCGAGTTTCGACAGAGTTGGTGACATTTAAGAGAGGAGCGTTTCAGGGTGACTCTTTGAGTCCGCTCCTCTTCTGCATCTCACTGCTGCCGCTATCTGTTGGACTCCGCCAAACCCGCGGGTATCAGTGTGGGCCACCCAGCAACCGGAGGCATAAGGTCACCCATCTATTTTATATGGATGACCTTAAACTCTATACCTCCGGAGAGCGAGAACTTCAAAATGCTCTCAGGGTGGTCGAGGAATACACGCGGGCAATTGGAATGGAGTTTGGGTTGGACAAATGCGCAGTCGTCCACCTCAAGAGAGGACGATGCGGGGATTTCCACGAAGATGCGCAGCTCGCAGACGGAAGCATCCTACGACATTTGGATGCCGGAGAGACCTACACATACCTGGGTGTGGAACAACGTCACATCCAGGATGTGAACCAAATAAAGGATTCTCTCCGTGGCAAGTACAGACACCGACTCCGAAAGATTTGGTCTTCTGAACTTTCGGGGAAGAACAAGGTGTCTGCCACTAATATGCTTGCCGTTCTGATTCTGCTCTACTCCTTTGGAGTAGTTAAATGGCGAGTAGATGAGCTGCGTCAATTGGACAGGGATACCCGCAAAATGATGAATATCCATAGGAGTATTCATCCTAGATCGTCCGTTCCTCGTGTGTACCTCCCACGTCAACGGGGGGGCCGAGGACTCTTGAGTCTGGAGTGTATGCATGGCAGAGTAGCACTAAGTATGGCATGTAATATCCTAAGGAGCTCGGATCCGCTCCTACGGTTAGTGAGAGATCATGAAACCGTGGGAGTTGGCGCTTTATTGTTTAAGGCAGCACAGAGGGCCGCAGATGAACTCGGTCTCGTGTTCGACTACAGGCGAGGAGGCAGGCGAGGTGCTGATGCAGAATCAGTTACTGAGCTTCCGCCGAATCGTCTGACAGCCCAAATTAAGGCTGCCGAACAGAGGAATCTGTTCAGGCAGCACGTCGATAAGCCCCTGCACGGTGTTTTCTTTAACAACATAGAAGCACTGGGTTTATCGACAGAGCTGACCTTCGCATTCTTAAGGTCAGCGGGGTTGAAGTCGGAGACCGAGGGATTCATTGTGGCCTGCCAAGATGGTGTTATTAATACATTGGTCTATCGGAGTCGCGTGATGGGTGTAGAGGTTCCTGATATCAACTGCAGGACCTGCCGTCAGGCGCCGGAGTCGCTCATGCATCTATTATCTGCATGTCCGATTTATGCGACTTCGGCCTACATCCAACGACATAACGCGGCTTTACGAGTGCTATACTACCATCTTCGGCACTCGTACAAGATAGACCAAACACCAGTGCTGCCTTATATCCCCGGAGATATCGAGTCCGTTGTCGAGAACGAGAAATGCCGGATTTACTGGAACTACTCGTTCCCGACCGTCAGGCGAATTCAAGCCAATAAGCCTGACATAGTCCTCCTCGACCATCAGACCAAGGTGATGTATGTCATCGAGTTCTCAGCACCTGCTGAGACAAACATCGCCTTGAAGGAGGAGGAGAAACGGACTAAATACAGAGATCTCCGGTACGAGCTCCAAGTGCTATACCCAGGCTACTCTGTCAAGATGGTCGTCCTGATAATCGGTGTACTCGGAGGTATGAAGCCCACGCTGCTCTCCGCATTAAAGACCATGCCTGCCTGCCAAACATCGGCAGAATGGTTGGCTGGTCAAATGCAGAAAGCGGTCATCCTGGGATCCCTCCGTCTACTTAGGGCACACGAGTCTGGAATCTACAGTGACTAACCCTGCGGGATGTGGGGAGTTGCTGTAGATTATTCGCTGGCGAAAAAAAAAAAAAAAAAAAAAAAAAAAAAATAATATAATAATAAATCTTTATTGCTATTGATTCAATCGAATATCAGCATTGTCAGAAAAAAAAACAAATATAGGAATGAAAGAGGCTTCAAAAAATGTACTGATATACATAGCATTCCATTTAAAAAAAATTCACTTGGTCCTGTAATTTCGTCTTGGCTCGCCCTGTATGTTCGAAAATAATTTCTAGTTGTAGACTTTTTTATCTAGTTTACCTGCAATTTTTTTAAAAATTTCTAGCTATTACGATAGCTAGAAATTTTTTTCTAGCTATTTTTTTCTAGTATCGTAGTGCGTCGGACCTCGAGATATCGAGGTCCGACGCACTATTGCCCCACCCTGTATAACTGATGGGAGCAGGACTTTGAGTTTAGATTATTACCAATGAAGACGCTGTACTAATCGGCGCATTTTCACAAATATATTAAAAAAACGCACCTATTACAATTGCATACTTGATTACTTGATTAAGTAAATTGTGACGATTCCTATACAAACTGTATTGTCTTAAAGGAAAATAAATGTTTATTATTATTATTATTATTATTATGCTTACCGCAAGATCTCCATTATATAACAATAAACACTAACATAATACGATAAAGGTAGGAAGTAAGAACAAAATGGGTAATAATAACAATTTAATGGAGTTTAAATAAAATTTCCTTACAAGACTTGCCAGTTGTCGTGTCTTCATCAGCGTCAACATCAACCTGGATGTATTCATGATAACGAAGATTGTCATGCCCGTGTTTCAATTAATCAGTTATCAGAAACTAATTTATTTTAACCTGAGCCATATGGAGTGAGAAGTTATAAGTTCGCTTTTTGTAACTTTTCCTTTACTTATAATCAGCATTATGCACGATCATGGAACTAGAAATGAGATCAGGTGGGCTTCAGCGATGGATCCGTTTTCTTTCAACATAGAAATTGGAAAATATTAGGTAAAAGTGAAATCCTTCGACTTTGAGTTCCAAGTGCATAAAATAATACAAACTTAGACTCAATTTATAGAAAAGGATAATAATCCTTCCTTTATTATTTTCATACGTCTTAGATCGAAGAGACTTAGTATTTGTAAAATACCCATTGAAAAATTGCCAAAAGCCAAAAATGAAAATGTATTTCATTTTCATCCGTTTGGAACATTTATGTTAATCTGCAATAAATACGTAGTATGCGTGCAATGGCCTAAACGGTAGACGAGAACTACTACCGAATAATGCGACTACTTGGCCGATGTCCAGAGGATTGAAATTCGTGTTCGCCCTTCGTTAAATACGGGTCAATTTAACGATATATTGCTGGAAAACATTTGCTAGGATATCCTACATTTGTTCAGTCTGTTCTTAAGTTAGGCATTTCATTAAATTATGACTTTTTACTGACCATATTACTACCATGGACTATCTAAATTAGGGAGCATATTTATGATATTGGAGTCGGAAGTTTTCACTACATGGCACTTTAACTTCGTAATATCGTGGTTGTGAATACCACAAGGGACTTTAACGTTTTTTATCGGAGTTTTATATATTTTATGCTTTCTAACTTTTCACTTGAATGCCTCTATTCAGTATTTGCTAACATTGTATATACAACAAAATATGCAATGACATATCATTGAGGTTTCTGCACAATGACTAAAACACTGAATAGTATACTTGACGATCGTTTTGCCAATCAAATTGACATTACCTAGAGATAATTAAAACTCTTATCAACTGTAATTTTTGTGGTTTTGATGTGTAATAGTAGCGCCACACCAAGGATTCCAACCGCTTGTGCTCCTCAGGAAAAATAAACACGTTTTAGTCCAATATACTCATAATCATAATTTTAACTAAAAATTCCACGATGAAAAAATATTGATCCAATATAATTTTTCTGTATTAAAAAATGTCAAGGGTTGACTTTGGAAATATAAAATTTTTCGATATTTTTGAGATATTTAAGAAAAACTGTTAATTTCTTCAATTAAATCAATAATTATATGTAGTAATTTTAATACAAAAAAATCGTTTTGTGGGGTGAGGACATGTTCCTCTTCCTTTCGAAATAAATTTACCTATCAATTAAAATTAAATATATGACTGATGGCCGAGATAGTAGCGTACCTGCCTCTCACCCAAAAGTCCCGGGTTCGGTTCCCGGACGTGGCAATGGAAAATACTGTGAGAGGGAGTTTTCCATTATACACGGATATTAGATGTGTGTCCCTTGTCTTTAAATGTGTAGCCCCCTCCCGCATAAAGGGGGTCGTAGTTACATGTGGTGTTATTTATTTAATACTTAAACAGCCAATATTTTTAAATTAGTATTATTTTTTATTATATGTACTAAATTATTTTACCTTGTTAAGGCATAATAATATGGCTTACTACTACTAGTTATTAATGGCTTTGATGTCCTGAACCATTGGTAAAATCCGAGGTAAAACCGATTCTATGTAATAACGCCAACTTTATCATGGAATGACATATATAGGTGAGTAATATTAACGAAGGTTTAGAAACACAACATATTGGACTCTATACCATGAATAGATTCTAATTTACCACTAATCACCCTCATAGTAGGTTGAAACGTCTTTGTGTTTGCGTGTTTCCATGCCCTCTGATTAGTCGGTATTATATACCTACATTCAGTACACCTAATTATATAAAAGTAACGTTGCGGAATTACTTGTAATTCATGTGAAAATCCTGAATTGTAGCCGTTTGAAATATCATGTTGTAGAATTAAAATTATGCCTCCAAATGAACTCAACTGTTATTGAAAGAGTTATTTATAAATGAATAATTTTAATGATGTAAAGTTGCTTTGAGTTAAAGCTTGGTCAATTTTTTGTTGTTATTTTGTTTCGCTTTACTTTCAAAGTTTTCAAGTTATGCTTTGAACCTATTAGTGAAGCTAAATTGTTGGTAAATCTGGAACTAATTGCGAACGAATTGCTCTTAGCTGATTCTGCATGAAAACAGTGCAATAAAAACAAAGGTGGAATGTCTGTCATGACCACCTTAAAAGAATTAAGAAAGAAAGCTGTTTCTTCCGTATAATTAATTTATCTATTAATCAATAAGAAAGCAATCTTTGGTTTTCTTGATCAATAAGATCAGTACGACACTAATAACATACTACTACTAAAAATGAAATGCACCTAGTTATTTCTTGAAGAGAAGAAAAATGCACACGATAAAACAACTTTGCAGAATTTTTAACAAATCGTTTTTGTTGCTATTATTAGAAGCAATAAATGTGTAATCATGAATTTCGAAAAAAGAATCATCAAGCACAGAAGAATCTGTGGAGGTCTGAACACTTTATAAACTTGACCAAGTTCCACTTGGTATTAGATTAGTCCGACACTTACTAACATCACTTGATCCCACTGTGCATAGAAGCGGGTGGTATGGAACATCGAAGGAAATCCTGTTATTACTATTTCTTGCATTTGGTGGTTATGTAGCAGTGGGTAGATATGACGAAGGTACAGCAGCATATCATTTACAATAATTGACACGTTACTTCCCAATACTCAATTCAATTGAGTGAATTTGGTCGAAGTGAAATAATATGTTTAACCTCTGCTTTAAGTTTAAGCCTCGTCCTCCCTTTTCCAAATTGGAAATATGTTCTTCTCCAAATTTTTTTGGTAATCATCAAGATCTCGCATGCCGGTTTCCCTTTTACGCTTATCTCTAGATCATTTATTGGGTATTTGGTTTCTGTATTTTTCCTTCGAATTGAATATTTTCTTTTCCAGAGGAAAATTCTCAAAATCCCCTGGTATAGATACGCCGCCAAATCTTTGTTTGATTCTTAACGATCACTATTTCCATGCCTCTTTCTTTTGTTTCGTAAGATTTTTCAATCGGGTTCTTGCTTAATAGAAATTCTGTCTTTTTTGAGAGGTTCCTCCAAGTACCCTTTTTCTTCCTGATGTTTTCCAGCTTTTCCATCTTACATCAATCTTTCGAAAAATCTCTTTCTATTCGGTTCTCGCTTTTCTCTGACATGTTGCTTCTGCTTCTCCCAAAAGTATCACTAATTCTTCTATCTTTATTAAATTTTCCATCAATCACGTCTATCAGTCTTCTCAGATTTTGCACTCAATTTTTTATTTCTTTCTAAATCTACTGTTGCTTTCCTTTTTCAATATGTTTATTAAACAAACCATCTTGTATGTTTTCACTACTGGTTTTAATAAAGTCAAAGAGGTTCTGTTCAGTATTTGAAGTTAGTTTTTGACCAGGTGAAAAATACAGTTGGCAGAGCTGAAAAATGTTTTAAAAAGTTATACAAACGTTACAGTATTTTGTTTCAAATTTGTAAATATCTTACTCAGTTGTTTTTCTAATTGCATTTTGACACATGCTACGATATAAACAATTCGTTTTCAAATACCTAAATGTATTGAAATTTACGAATTCTGCAACGTAATTTAAAATCATGAAATACAATAGATAGTACCTAAATTACAGGATTACAAAAAACAAAATTAATTAACATCTCACTTTATTAGCTAACCAAAATATTTTTATGTTTTCTACTAATGTTTTGTGTATGTAATGCAATAAAAAAATAGACTCTCAAATTCAATGTCTCAACAAATTTAGTTTTCACGTTTCGTCACAACTACCTTTAAAGAATGGTTATTGGTTATATCTGCCAGTTTTAAAATAACGTCAGTATTATAAAAATAACGTCATTGCACATATGAAAAAACCATTTGATTTGCGTTATAATTTCTCTGGTTTTATTAAAATATCACATAGTTTCTTTAAAGAATTATCAACGGTTCGTTAAACTTGTTTTATCTGTTTTGAATATAAATAAATAATAAAAACACCACAGGTCATTCTCCTCTCATTTTCTAATGGGATCGCTTTTATATTAAAACCACAAATAAAAGATATTATGTTACTGCTAAAAAAAATTATGCATCAATATTTTGATACAACGCTAATCTCCGTTTTTGATATCAATATTAAATATTTTGCTGTTTATCTCAGGGCAAAGATTACTTATATAAAAAAAATATAATATTTACATGTCTAATAACTTTGTTCTGTAACTGCAGTACTGAGAGATTAACATTATGAAGGGATTATCGAGGAGGAGGTTTCCATACTTTTTTATTGTATGGCCAGAAATTTGTACTCCATAATTATATTTTAATAACAATGATTCGAAACCAAATTGTGTTTTTATGCCTGATTGATATAATTCATTTAATAAAGTATTTCAGAGATAAGAGACTATCGAAGAGAATTAAGTAATTTCAGATCGAAGAATCCAAATGTCGAGTATATTCTCATCGCCGTACTATTATTGAATTCCGAGCATTTTTGTAGGATTTTTTCAATCTTCCAATTATCCGAACAGATAATAGCCGTTTGTAGAAGCGATATACATTTGATATTTAATTAGAGATCCTGTGTCTGACACAAAGGATACTGCACTGCTGCTTTTATTTGGATTGCTATCGGATAGCTGAAAAAATAGCTCAAACATTTTGTATTCGAGTTTGAATGGTATTGCGAGATTCTTTTGAAATTTTAACTTCATAGGAATGTAATATGTTTGGTTTACCTGCACGTGAGTGAAATTTGATAATCTTTTTTGCTATGTATAAATTAACTGACCAATTTATTGGTTTATTTATTTAAAAAAATCTAACGTGCATTTTTAGACAGTTATAGAAAATAGGAATATATAATATATTAATAGCATTTATGAACATATAAGATTGACATTTCTTCTTATCATTAAAACTGTAACATATTGTAATATTAATATTATATTTTTCTTTTCAGGTAAGACTCATCTACAGTATGTAAGTAAATAACATTTGTCTTTTTATATAAAATATATAGATATAATATATCAACAATCTGCTTCTAACGTATATTAATTAAATTGTATATAATTTTTACTAATCATCGTTTAAAATGTGTGCGACGTCCCTCGTATAAGTAGTTGGTTTTTGTACCATTTCCCTTTTTTTCCTTCGCCCTTCAAAAGTTTTTATTTATTTTAATAGACAAATTTCATTTCTGAAAGATGTGACACGATAAATAAACTACATTTTAAAATTACTTCGGTTATATAATTTGTTGTGACTTACAAAATAGTCATTAATCAGAGCCTGGGAACGCTGAGTAAGACATTTGAAAAGCCAGGCCAAAAATTAATTATTTCTCTGTTGGTTGATACGAACATCGTCTTAAATTTAAAGTGGGAAACAAAAGACTTAATAAATCAAGAAAAAAAGTACCTCCGGACTGTATCATAATTATTAAAGAAGCAATTTATTAACTTGAGGTAGATTTGACTGCATCCAAGTTATTAGAACGCATTAGACATAAACGCTTGAATTTTTCAACATATGTACTTCGATAACAAGGAAGAATGAGATTTGTAAAAAATTCTCTTTTATAAGAAATTTATTTCTTAAAAAATTAACGTATAACAACTTATCGATTAGTGCGGCAACTTACACATACGACAGTCGACACTCTATCCTATTTTTAAAGAGATATTTTAAAGAGGAACAACGTGTAGGATCTGCCGCCAACACAATTTCAATTTCGCACAGCTTAGCAAGTATATATAAAATATGGACCAACAAAATTTTTAACACGCTTTTATTAGCTTCACCTGTAGGTTTGTTTTTTTTTTGTATGTATGTTTGTTTGTATGTAACGGAATCTTTCAACGAGATTTTCACCCACTTCAAAACGTCAGATTAAACTGAAACTTTGCACACTTACCAAGGATCGATGACAATACAATAATTTTATAACTTTGTCCTAATGTTCCTTACCAGGAAAATATTTGAATTGAAAAATGTCAAAAAAAATTGAATTGAAAAATGTCAAAAAAATTTTGATTTCAAAAATTTCAAAAAAAATTTGGATTAAAAAATTTCAAAAAAAATTTAAATTCAAAAATTTTTTAAAAAAAATTTCTATTGAAAAATGTCAAAAATAATTTCAGTTCAAGAATTTTGAAAAAAATTCGATTTCAAAAATTTTTAAGAAATTTTGAAATGAAAAATTTGAATTGAAAAATTTTGAAAAAAATTTGAAACAGTCTTGTAACTTATTTGGACGCTAATACATTATCAGCATGGCTATTTCAAATATTCCAGTTTCTTCTTACTTTTATGCGTGATCATATTAAGGGCCGGTTTCTTCACCTTCAAGTAAACTGCCAAGTAAGCTTACTTGAAAGAGTAGAGTATTTAACTGTTTCTTCATCTTTAAGTAACTTTAATGTGCCCGGTAAATCTACTTACTTGGTAAATATTTTACAGGCCAGTTCTGCTCTCAAGTAAGCCTATAAGTAAGATATTGTGAGGTTATGTTATTCATATATACCTGTTAAAATGGATTTACTGGAAGAGGCAGACTTACTGTTTATTAATGATGAAGTAGAAATTATTAACTTCGTAAATGGAGAAGGCCGAAATTATAATATCCGGAATAGATATGAATATGCGGACAATTTTAATAAGTGGGATGATATAAGTTTTGTGCAACGCTTTCGTTTATCAAAAAACAGTGTTTTAGATGTGCTGCAATTAATAGAACCACGACTACAATCTCGAACAAATAGGTGAGATATTTGAGATATATATTGAACTATTTTTTTTTTAGAAAATATATCTTGGTCCATCAAATCTGCCTTTTTTCCAGAAATAATCCTATTCCACCACTTCAGCAGTTGTTAATATCACTTCGTTTCTACGCCACTGGAAGTTTTTACATAACTATTGGCGACTTTGGACATATCCACAAAAGTACAGTTTGCAGAATTGTTAATAAAGTAACAAGGGTAATATCTCATCTAAGGCCTCATTTTGTTAATTTGCCAGATACGGAGGAGGAGAAATCTAGGTGTATTCAAAAATTCTTTGAAATTGCTAGGTTTCCTAGAGTTCTAGGGGCTGTGGATGGAACACACGTTAGAATTCAATCTCCAGGAAAGTATAATAAATAATGGTGGTGAAATATGAAAATATTTATTGTATATTTTACAATTATAGGTGGAGAAAATGCGGAGCTCTTCATAAATCGCAAGGGCTATTTCTCTCTCAACATACAAGTGGTTTCAGACGCTAACAATATTATAAGAGATGTGGTTGCTCGCTGGCCAGGTTCAGCACATGATTCTAATATTTTTGAAAATTCTGTTTTAAGAATGAAATTTGAAACTGGTGAAATGGGAAATTTCCTTCTTTTGGGAGACAGTGGTTACCCAAATCGGCAGTACCTTATAACTCCATTACATCATCCAGTACGGGAAGGAGAAATACGTTTTAATGAAGCCCAAATACGGTCCCGAAATGTTGTTGAGAGGACATTTGGTATTTGGAAAAGGCGTTTTCCTATTTTGTCTTTAGGTATTAGAACTAATATAAATTTAGCACAAAATATTATAGTAGCAGTAGCAATATTGCATAATATTGCTACCAAAAGAAATGAAAATGTTCCAGAAGAATTTGAAGAAATAATAGGCGATGAGGTTCCCATAGAAGTTATACCCCAGAATCAAGATAATCCAACAAGAAATGCACTTATAGATTATTTTGCAAATTTATAAGCAATTAGTTTAGAACATTGGATATTTGCTTAAACCATTGAGTAAAAAATAATAAAGAGGCGCAAGTTATGGACAGCCCTGTATCGCATTCCAACATCTCCAACGGTCAGAGACACCGAGTGCGGAAACGCTGACAATGCTGATAGTGCAATTATGTTATAAATAATAAATAAATATAACCTGTCCAGACATTTTTTATAGCCCTTAAAATTGAAGACAATCATGAAGCCAACACTACAATCTCGAAGAAACCTTGACAATTGCGCCTCTTCATTATTTTTTACTCAATGCTTAAACTGAATAAATCTATATATTTATTTGTATTCATTGTTGTTGTGTAATTTTTTGAAAATAAAAACACATGAAAATAAACAATTTATTATTTATAGTAAAACAAATTTAATCTTCATTTCTTTTTTTTTCATACTCTAGTTCCAAAATTTTCATTTTCAGTTCATGCTCTTTCTGACGCCTGTACTCTTCCGCTTCTAAATTCTTTAATTCTTGTTGTTTTATTTTCAACTCTTCTTCTGCTACCTGTAGTTGTAGCTTTAATAAGTCATTTCTTCCATCGGCTAACGTAGAAAATTTTTCATTAATGTCATGCTTTGCTATTTGTTGTTGCTTTTTGCTTACTAATTTTTTAGATACAGGCTTTCTTAAGTATTTGGGAGTCCACGAAGACCAATTGTTTTCTTTATTGTTATCCTCAGCCTCATCTATTATTTGTGGTATAGCTACAATGTTATTTTATTTAGGTATTAATATATAGGTACTTTTTTCATTTTTACACTTACCTTGATTTTCTGTTGTGAGGGTAATATCTTCTAAAATAATAATTGAATCATTTGCACTATTATGCATACCATCTGTTTGAATTATTGAAGAAGTGGATTCATAAGCCTCGGGTTGGGTTTTTAAGGTAGTTCCGTCGTTGTCATCGAATGGTGAAAGTCCTTCTATGCTTAAAAGCAAAATAGAAAGTAATTTTTCCTCATAGTCAGTATATGGGGTGGTTTCGACAGGCCCTCCGCCTGTTTTATATATTTCCGTTTTGTTCGCGGCTTTTTTCTTTTTTAAAGATCTTTTTAATCCTTCATATTATTTAATTTTTAAATTTTTTGTTGTTCTGTAACAGAGACCACTCAATCCATTGAACTCTGTGCATAACTTTTCCCAAGTTTCTTCTTTCTTTTTCCACACCACTGAATCCGTTTTTTTATTTTCGAGAATATGGCTATATTTTACTATCAAATCTACCAAAATGCGAATTTCGTTTGTAGTAAAATTTACCGCCCGGTCTCTTTTATCAGACATTTCTGAAAAAAAAAAAATTATGCATATTATTAATATCTAGGTATTTGTATTTATTTTAGCAAACGACATTTTAATATATATATAAACAAAATTTAACCTACCTAACTAATTAGGTACATTACATCATGTCTTTGACATATTATAAAAGGTATCTGCACTTACTTTTTATTTATTTTTAAATCACTTTACATAAACAGCAATTTTCGTACTCACAAAACATACAAATACAAACGTTTAAAATCTTAAATAAGGTTAGGTCAGAGATTTTAAACTTCTGTCTCTCTTTGATACATGAAACATAGAACCTCATTGGATCCAGTGATAATACTAGTTAGATAAAAACGTTGGGTTCTTTCCAGTAGTTACTGAGAATATTGAATTCGATGAAAAGACGCAAATAATGTACTTCCAACAAGTAAATTTAATTGTTGAGTATATACTTGAAACTTTACTGAGATATGAAGAAACCGGCCCTAAGTGACCAAAAGTTGTTTGTCTAAATATTTGATGTGGAAAATTTGCGTCGAGGGGCAATAGAAATAGCTGAATAAGGCTTTGGCGAGTGATAGTGAGGTTGAATGCACATTATTCTTAAGAATATTGTATACGATTTTAAACTCTCCAACTTTTTCCACGCCAAATTCCCATATATTTTTTTGTGCTAACTGGTATAAAAATTTATATGTTCACATGTATAATATTAAAACAATTACGGTAGCGTGCGAACCAAGCTCTTTGACATAAATCTACGATTTTAACACAAGCGTGTGGTTGTGCATTGCCAGTCCTTATTTTGAATTACATTTTAGTAAAATAAATATACAATTTCTGCCGAGACAAGTGAAATTGTAAAATTTATTACTTTCCCCGGAAGTCACAGGGAATTTAAGCTATTTAGCCCGCTGATTTATGGAGTTACAGCGCCACTACACAGAATTACATTATAACTCCAGTTAAATAGGTCGAAATCTTTGTTATAATTGTACCGAATAAATTAAATTCATTGTGAAAGAAATTTCAGGTAGGCTATAATTAAATAATTATTAATTCCAGTTACATAATATAATACAAAGATAATGTGTTTCGATTTTATATTAGAATTACGGGACGATATTAATTATGATGCAAGTACTGAATAACTAATGGGGGTTCAGGATATGTAATTTGGTTTGGGTCGCCATAGAGATGTAATAACTTCTATACACATGCGACCATGGTATCTCGTTATTTTGCCAGGAAGCGTTTTTCTGTTCTTTCTTAATTAAAAATATTTAATATTATATTGACGTTCGGGCCACATTTAGTTACTTTTAGTGAGGGATCCAAAGCTCTCAAAAACGGAATGACCCATTCCAACAAGGTAAATAATTTTTGGCAACAAATTTGGAAAGAGGGTCCCTAGGGGCATCAGAAATTGCTTGTTGGACTTTTGTTGGCTCTTGCACAACTTCTCAAAAAGAAAAAAAAGATGGCGTAATGGTATTTCATGAATACGTGTTTTTAAACGTTCACCTTCCGCTAAAAAAATAACTATTAGCGATATTGATCTGATTTTTTTTATTTATATAGTAGAATCAAGAGCACCTCTATCTGTAGCAATGGAATTTAAAAATCACTTGCAGTTTTTTTTTAATAAGTCCTAAAGTTACAGCAACGAAAGTTGTGTATTGAAAATTTCGACATATGGGAAACTATATTAAATGTTAAAAATTTGTACACATTATATGTGGACAAAATGTGGTCCTAAGATCGAAAAAGTTTTAAAAAAAAAATCAGGTCGGTATCTTACACTGTTTGAGAGTTATAGATTTTTTAAAGAGGCAGTTATTTATGTTTGCGGAACTCCTAGTAGTATTAAAGCTGATTTCTGGCGTGCGCGTTGCCATCCAGCTTATTGTAATGCATAAACAATTTGCAGATAGTAGGACAAAACAGCTTTTGGAATTGCGTGATTGTTATTGAAATTTTTACAAATTATGTAAAATAAAAGTCACATTTGACAGATTATGAGGGTGTTGTTGATAGATAAATACATGATTAGATTATTTACTATCCCATTATTTAGGTATATTATGTACAAATGGTAAGACATTTTACAAAAAATGTAAAAAAAATATATAAAACATTCAATTACAAGCAAGCACTTACGTATTCCTAGTCATAAACACTGTCTGATAAGAGCTGCTCCGTATTATTTTTGCCTTTAAAACAATTGTAGGGAAAGGCTGCACATGTACAGTTATTACGTTATTTTATGAGATAAAAAAAATTTTTGAAACAAAAGTTTTAGGGCATTCTATGATTTTTTTTTTTCAACCATATATAATAGTATACAGGGTGCCTCATAAAATCGGCACAAAGCAATCTTATGTTTTTTAACGGAACACCCTGTGTAATTTTGATTGAGATCAATATTTCAGTTTTGTAATAAACAAAAACAGTACGAAATTTTTATTAATAACAAGATTCTATACATACCAAAGATTAAAAAGTTATTGTAACAATTTTTCAACATGTCCCCAATTTTCATCAATACATTTTCTACAACCTTTTGTTTTTGAAAATCATGGCATACTGTTTCTCATTCTATTTTTATGTACATAGAAGCCGTTGTATACCGAAAATGGCTACAGTAAATGTCAACATATTATACATTTTTGAAATCACGAAAACGAGGACTTTCATAATATTCAAAAATATACATAATATTCAAAAATATACAGGACTTTCATAATATTCAAAAATATACAGGGTGTTTCATTTAAAAAAACGTAAGTAAATGTGGTTTGTCCGGATTTTATGAGGCACCCTGTATACTATTGAATATGGTAGCAAGAAAATTCATAGAATGCCCTAAAACTTTTGTTTACATTTTTTTTCTTGTCTCAAAAAATAACGAAGTTAAGAGGGGGTTCCATTTATAACCAATATTCAGATTTACGATTTTTTACGTGAATATTCCATAATTTTAATATTTTCTAAACGCTCTGTAAGATTAAATCAATATTGATATATAGTTACCAATACCTATACATAAGAAAGTGACGAATAAAAATATCCCATTAAACACTTGAGTGGAAAGTTACAAGTCAGTAATGAGAAAAATATGATTTTTTCAAAAAAAATCGCTATATTTTTTTAAATATTGCAGATTTTGAAAAAGTGACTAAATTGTTTTTTGTAAATAGTTAGTAGATTGCCCCTATAGGTTTAACAAAATCAAATTTAAAACCGCTATTGTAAATTCTCGGTGTCAATGACATTTTCCATTTTTGGACGGGTCTTGCATTAGGCACTGTATACGATATTTATTGCAAATGTTCATTCCAACAGACAAAACCGCTTATTGTCAATAAAATTTTCAACAAAATGCTGAAAACCGCAACTCCATAATTGTCTTCCCTGTAGAGATATCTTATTCCAACATTTGAAGAAATAATCCGAATATCCAGTTCAATTGTCCAGAAGTTTATTTTTTTCTTTATATTTTTCATCTAACCTTTTATTGATTTCGTGAATTGCTATATAACCTTTTCTACCATACTCGTATACCCATAATTCTTTTGAATTTTCTATTTTGCACAAATTAAACATACTTAAAAAATTTATATCCGTATCCGTGGCTTCTATTAACGCTCGTTCAATACGCAATTCCTAAACATCAATTTTAAATGTGTAAATATTCTTGTGTCCGCTTCTTCATGATTGCACTTTAGATTTATTCCGGTAGAGCACTCATTTTTAGATATTATTATTTTAACACATTTATATAAGTCATCAAATGCGTCCTAAATATAAGGCTACATTGATATGCAACATACTTATTCCTTGTTTACACCACATATTTGGAAATGTATTTTAAAAGGTTTGCTTTATTTTTATTATACGGCGATGCAATTTTTTTTTATACTGCGATGCAATTGATGATTGTGTAATTGAAGATGCTCTTAAATTCTTTGTAAATCTATAGTGCCGTAGTGACTTTAAATCCTTGGATTTGCTAAGGCAGCATTTCTTTTCTATTAGCAAGGGTGACTTACTTCGCTACCTCCTATTGAAAACGCTTTCTTCTGCATTTAAAACGCGCGTTATATCAAATTTTAGTCTTCAAGCGGTCCACCAATCCCCTTCCAAATTTACCTTCTCCCATAAATTTTGGATATGTGATGGAGAATAATGAAATAAAACCGCAAATGATGACAAAAAACCACTACCGATTCTAAAAAAAATTAAAAAGTGCAATTGTAAAGTAAAGTGTGACAAAAAATGTGCGTGCACATATATGACTGATGGTCGAGATGGTAGCGTACCTGCCTCTCGCCCAAAAGTCCCGGGTTCGATTCCCGGTCGTGGCAATGGAAAATACTGTGAGAGGGATTTTTCCATTATACACGGATATTGGATGTGTGTCCCTTGTCTTTAAATGTGTAGCCCCCTCCCGCACAAGGCTCTTCTAGAGCCTTCTGGGATAAAGGGGGTCGTAATTACATGTGGTGTATTTATTACTTGGTGTTCTGTTGCGTACATGTGCAGCCTTTCCCTACAATAAAATTGTTTTAAAGGCAAAAATAATACGGAGCAGCTCTTGTCAGACAGTGATTCTGACTAGGAATACGTAAGTGCTTGCTTGTAATTGAATGACTTGTGTATAGGTGTTTATATATTTTTTTTTACATTTTTTGTAAAATGTCCTACCATTTGTACATAATATACCTAAATAATGGGATAGTAAATAATCTAATCATTTATTTATCTATCAACAACACCCTCATAATCTGTCAAATGTGACTTTTATTTTACATAATTTGTAAAACAATCACGCAATTCCAGAAGCTGTTTTGTCCTACTATCTGCAAATTGTTTATGCATTACAATAAGCTGGATGGCAACGCGCACGCCAGAAATCAGCTTTAATACTACTAGGAGTTCCGCAAACATAAATAACCCTCTTTAAAAAATCTATAACTCTCAAACAGTGTAAGATACCGACCTGATTTTTTTTTTAAAAACTTTTTCGAACTTAGGTCCACATTTTGTCCACATATAGTGTGTACAAATTTTTAACATTTAATATAGTTTCCCATATGTCAAAATTTTCAATACACAAATTTCGTTGCTGTAACTTTAGGACTTATTAAAAAAAAAACTGCAAGTGATTTTTAAATTCCATTGCTACAGATAGAGGCGCTCATGATTCTACTATATAAATAAAAAAAATCAGATCAATATCGCTAATAGTTATTTTTTTAGCGGAAGGTGAACGTTTAAAAACACGTATTCATGAAATACCATTACGCCATCTTTTTTTCTTTTTGAGAAGTTGTGCAAGAGCCAACAAAAGTCCAACAAGCAATTTCTGATGCCCCTAGGGACCCTCTTTCCAAATTTGTTGCCAAAAATTATTTACCTTGCTGGAATGGGTTACTTGACGATTTTGACGTGTTTTGAAGGCTTGGATCCCTTACTATTTGTGACGAGTTAAAGAAAGTAAAGTTTTAGTAAATTAAACGGGGGAATTTTTAGTCAGCTTGTAGAAATGTTTGTAAAATGCCATGAATTCTAGCATATCTAGTCTTGCACGCCTTGTGATAAACTTAGAAATTTGGGAATCTTAACGAAAGTAACAATATAAGTGATTTGTGCCCAGTATTATTTTTAGTGGCAGCAGATTTTTTTCAAATTTGTTTAGTGTTCTAGATTCAGAGGCAATGCGTTTGTCATTTCCTTCTACACTGTCTTGCGATAAAACCACTCCCATTGCAAATTGGGAGGCATCGGTTGTGAAAGGAAATTGATTTTTAAAAGTGGTCTGGTTTTACAATTTTTTCCTAGTCTCCTCTACTTCCTTATGATGAGACGACACTTATTTCAAATTGTGACGCATCGGTTGTTAGGGAAAATGGTTTTTAAGAATTGGCTGGTTTTTACAATTTTTTTGCAGGTTTCAGGATTATGCGAATTATTTCGTGTTGTATATCCTTTCTTTAAGCAGACTGTCAAATAGCTAAATTTTCAACAATCCTTCATTAATACTCTGCAATAGCCCAGAAACTGGTTTCGTTTTGTGATTTTGGGATATTAAGAAAACTTTCTAACATTTTTTAAACACGCAGATGGACAGATGTTTTTTAAAAACAATTTTTTTTGGACTCGGTAAGGTGTAAAATTTGTCATCACGTTGAAATCTACCTATTTATTGACTTGACATTGCTCACCTAGTTAGCCAATCTCATCGAAATAATATGTCAAAGAAATCTTTAGTTATTAAAATGCAAACTACCCGACATACACTTTTTTGTGTTCACTAAGATCAAACCATAATTGTGTTAAAATCTGTGCCGGTTTTTTCATAATCACAATACTCCGTTGATGTAATTTGGTTATATAAGGCAGTAAAGACGGATATCTTTAAAGACCGTTCCTAGAATATTTGCAGCGGTGCGGTCTTATAAGCCTTATTGACAGCACCATTGAATGTGTGAAAGGCCAGTCGAGTAGAAGACGTGAATATGAAACGCCATTATAAGTGTTAGGCCAAGTTATTGAAGTAGTCCAAATCCCTTCGTCATGCGAGGTCTCAATGAAAGTTGGATGTCATTGGAGGCGCAGCGAAGCCTGGACGTTGAATAGATAGAAGTCCTCTAACAACGTCAGAATGGAAATGTGTGATGTCCAAACCAGCAAATGGAATCTTTACAGAGAGAAATATTATGTGAAATATTCAGACTGGAAAAATATCAATTCGAATTGGGGAAAGGTGTATCAGGATATATTTCCATTTTTTTATATGCGAGATATATGTATCTCTTGTCAAATTTATTTCTGTAGTAAACTGAAAGCTTTGTCATATAGATATCAAATAATTTGTTTGTTTATCTACTCTGTCTTGCTGTATTTCGCAATAAAACAAGCAATCCATTAAGATAAAACAACTTTTCTGTTTTCCACTACACGGCGGAAGATTAAAGATTAACACTTATTTTTTAAAATACTACTGCCGCTATTTAAATAAAAATCAGTATTAGTAGATATTAGACTTATTTCCGTGTGTAGATGACGCAAGTGTCGCTTGGTTAATCTAGTTAATGACAATGTAATGGGTAGAGATTGGCTATGGAGCCCTTATGGCTTGAAGTGGCACCTTTAATTTAACTGTGCAACATAATCGATGCCGTTCAGATGCCCGATAAGATAAGTTCGCATAAGAGAGGTTCTGCGAAAGGTAAATTAATACGTGCTATGAAAACTGATACCCACCACTTCCATATCCAATGGTGCTTGCTTTAAAATTTTAATTAAATTACGCCTGCATATTGCTTACCTACTGCAGCATTTCACTTGTTTTATTTATTGTGTTGCTGAATCGTTAAACAGTGCCTTAAACTTTAATTTAACAGTTTAAAGTAGATCAGTTTCAGCTATGTGAAATGCTGGCGTTTGAGAAATCAGCAGTGTTTGTAACTATAATAGTTTTGAATTTTACAACTAATTAATTTTCAACTGGATGTAACACAATAAGTCGTAAAGAACATGGCGATCATTTGGTTACTATTTTTTTATTATTATTTTTTTTAATAATAAAAATATAATTAGATTAGATTTATTATCAGTCAAATCTGCTTGGTTTTTGATGTGTATTTTCTTTGAAATATGTATTATGTTATGCACCAAGTTGCCCAGCCCTACTCATAACCGGAAATTTAATTAATTAATTATAGTGACGGGTACAATCATTGACGTGGGTATTAAACATTATTGGACTCAGTGTGGAACCTAGGAGCACACCGAATTTTATATATCTCATACACTTTATTAAGAATACCACTTTATATAATTGGATTCTGTTTGTTAGATAAAGTTCGCCATTAGTATATCTATAAGATATTCTCTTTTAAAATGTTTATTCTCGTCGTACCTACTTAGTTAAAATATTCTAATTCCCTAACGTATATTGGCTATTTTCCCTCCAATGTAGGTTACGTTTAAATTTAATCATACACTATCACGTACATTTTGTTACATAACCTCTACCGTATTATTGCATTACTCCCCAATTCGTCGTGTGTAAATATAAGAATTTGTATAAAACAGAAAATACACGTTTCTCTGCGCTGAGCGTTTAAAAGAGATTTTATTTGATAAAGCCACTAGTTTTACAGTTTTTTGTTGCTTTTAATTAATTTTACATGTATTGGGTTGGTGAACGTGGGTTGAATTAAATAATCAATAGAGCGCTCGAGATTCTTTGTCCAGTTACTATTCCGCCCTAAAAGAGTGCATTTTATTAATATAAATGTTATGCAGCGTGTATAAAATGAAATTTTTTGTGAGTTTAGATTTTTAATTGTCTTTTACATGAACAATTGTAATACTATGTAATGTTTCAGGAATATGTTGATTAATGGCAAAATTTTCATCTTCATGTAATTGGCGAATAAAAGAAAGACAAGCATTACATGCCAAAACTTCCTTTCATTTAGATCGATGCTACTGTTTCAACTCGCACCTCTTGCAGGTGACCATATAATTGCCAGATGCATTCCAATGGAATGAAGCAGGTTCTCACCAAGCTTTTATTTTCTGAACTATTGATTTGTTTATTATCTCTAAATTGAACCATCTCAAGCTAAGAAATAACCTTATGCTTATATCAGCCATACTACATTCATGGAAGATTTATTCTTCCAAGGTTCACCACTCAGGGTGTTGAGCATTTGGATTTTACCATTTTACCGAAATATTCAAACAAAGAAAAATAATCGAACTGTCAAAAATTCGATATAATTGACGTGAAAGAGAACCCGAAAACTCTTCCATATATTTTATACGATCATTTTAATTTAGAATAGGCAATTATTTACAATATTTTTCTGCAATAAATTAATTATCTACCTAATTATTAGCATTAAAAATCGTAGCGAGTTTGAATTTTATGCTAAAGTAAGTATGTCGCTTGGTTCTGATTTATGCAAAATAAATAAAATCTTTTACAATCGTGTTTATGATATGTAATATGAATGTGTGGAAAATTCTGCACGTGTATATTAACGTGAGAGATCTGTCCGCACACGTGACCACATAGTCAGTCATCTCTTTATATGTAGAAAAAGCCTATGGTGGAAAATATGATCTGATCTATACGAGGCGCTAATGTAGTAATAGTAGGTATTTACTTTATTAGCTGAGTTTAACGAACACAAATTTCGCAAGCTTTGATGCTCTTTAGTCTTTATTTAATATAGTTGTTGCCAATTGTTTATTATAGCATAGAATACTCGAAGTTATCTTTTTAGTAAACAGATCTGTCACTTTGTTTGAGGTTAGTTTTCGTAACACAGGGTAGTACAGTGGGTTGCATATCCTCTGGTGCTAAATGTTTCATAAATTGGCATATGTGGCCACCTGTTTTGTTAATTCATAAAATAGATCGAGAAATCGATATATTATTATTATTATTATAAATTTGCACATAGTCGATTTCGGATCGTTAAATTTCATTCTTTGGAAGAATGGCTAGAATTCCTTTTAGGGTTTTATCTTCAAGTTTAAGTTTTTTACCGCCAATAACAAGTTTTTTAATAATTTTTTTGCTACGTTATATTCTTCCTCTGCATTTTTTTTTTCGGCTAGAAGTTTTAATAGAATGGTACATGTTTGCTTGAAGGAATCACAATAAATTGGTGGAGTTAGATATGCTTGGAGCTGCCGAACTTAAATCGTTAGACGTTCGGACATACACCTTTCTGCAGGAATCATCATCATTTTCTGCACAGGAGCAAGTTTTTGAGAGACATAAAGGAGCACGCAAGCGTTTTGTTTTGAGTTTTGTATTTTTTATTGTGGTATTTATACAGGGTGTCCCAGAAATAAGTGCACAAAAAGAAACCACATATTCCCGAGGTCAAAATAAATCGATTGGACCAAACTTACCTCTATACCAAAATGCTTCCTAAGGGAGCTACAGGCCCCTAAATGTGGGCCACTGAAGACGGTTTTTATTTATTATCTCCGAAACTGTTCTAGTTAAAGTAATGAAATTTTGCACATCCACTAAACTTTCTAAGCTTAACAAAATGAGGTAAATATCATCTCAAAATTTTTGGGGGTAAAAATTACCGCAATTTTTTTATTTGTAAATTTTTTTGAGTTTTGACTTCAGATTATGAATTGTCAGAGTTTTTCACAAAGGAAATGCCCTCTTGTGCAACTTCGATCGGAGGCACCGTTTTCGAGATAAATTCATTTTAATATGCAAATGCATGCTCTAAAATGATTAGGTAAGTGGACTAATTTTTTCCTTTTCGCGTCGAAACAAAATTTAAGCATTTTGAGCAGTTGTTAAAATAAATAAGAAAATCTTGGTTTGATCTGGCTCTTAAATTTTGTTTTGACGAGAAAAGGAAAAAATTAGTCCACTTACTCCACTTACCTAATCATTTTAGAGCATGCATTTGAATATTAAAATGAATTTATCTCGAAAACGGTGCCTCCGATCGAAGTTGCACAAGAGGGCATTTCCTTTGTAAAAAACTCTGACAATTCATAATTTGAAGTCAAAACTCAAAAAAATTTACAAATAAAAAAGTTGCGGTAATTTTTACCCCCACCCCTACAACTTGACCCACCCTTGGTAAAAATTTTGAGATGATATTTACCTCATTTTGTTAGGCTTAGAAAGTTTAGTGGATGTGCAAAATTTCATTACTTTAACTTGAACAGTTTCGGAGATAATAAATAAAAACCGTCTTCAGGGGCCCACATTTAGGGGCCTGTAGCTCCCTTAGGAAGCATTTTGGTATAGAGGTAAGTTTGGTCCAATCGATTTATTTTGACCTCGGGAATATGTGGTTTCTCTTTGTGCACTTATTTCTGGGACACCCTGTATACCTATAATGTCCATTTCAAATATATTTTTTTTCATTTCTCTCTCTAAACTTTTTGAAATAAGAAATCTATCGGGTGGTCCAAAAAAACCGGAATTTTCATTTTACCTTATAACTTCTTTATTTTTTCACAGATTTTCAACTTTTTGGACTCGTTTGACAGCCAAAGTTTTCAGCCAAATGATTCTCTATCAGAAACTGATATCATAAATGTCAAGGCAGCTGTTTTTAAACTTGAGCAATTTTTAATAACTGCCATTTAAAAAAAATTCCAGCGGCTTTTAAATATTAGGTAATTTTAACCACTTTCGCCATATTGGATTTATGATTCATGTCAATTTCTGACATTTAATATTATAGTGGAAGGCTTTGGGTTTTAAATGACCAAAAAAAAATTAAAATCGGTAAACAATCAAAAAAGTTATAAAGGAAAATAGAAATTTCGGTTTTTACCATTACTGCCTAGACGTTTATAACACGCCTCTACATTTTTTGGTACAGCTCCGTAGTTCCTTGACCGATTTTTAAAAACTACCCACCAAAATATTGCCAGAAGACCAGTCATGATGGTAAAACAAACCGTTTGTAAATACGGAATTTTAACATAATTTCAGCAGTAATTAAAAATTGCTCAAGGTTAAATACTTCTATCATGAGATTTATGATCATTATATCAGTTTCTGATAGAGAATCATTTAGCTGGAAGCTTCAGCTGTCAAACGAGTCCAAAAATCGATGAAAAAATAGTCAAGTTATAAGATAAAATGGAAAATCCGGTTTTTTTTAACCACCCGATATATTGATTATTATAAATAAGTGAATAATTAAATATTTAGTTGTTAAGCAGAAATTAGTATAATCACGTTAATTTCAAAAATTTTACATAATTAGGGCTCACTTATGTAAGCTACGTTATGAGGAATTTGTTAATTTTCCCGAATTTTCCTTTGTGTTTGTTCAGGTTATATAAACTTTTTAATTTCTGCTTAGTAGTGTTAATTATTCTTCTTTATTATAGTACATTACATATCATTATATTTTTATTATTATTCAAGTCATTGTTAGTCAATATTGGCATTACTATAGTCGGTCGGCAAATACCGTTTTGCCATCGTACAGCAGACATGACTGCTGTTCTAATTGATGTATAGCACTAACTTTCAATAGTCTTTACGATTTTAGTAAAAGAGTATATAAACAATTTTGTTGGGAATTTTTTCCATTAATATAATTGCATATATACATACATACATATAATTATAATATTGATCTAATTATTATCAGACTTTACCATTGGCCTGTTTACATTATTACCGATGCGTTTGACGTATACAACACTAATTAATTAATTATTAATTATTATATACTTTGATCAGATATTGTCCGATTGCAACATGATTCTGCCACTCATTAAATATATTATATTATAGAATGCCCCAGTATACAAGTCGTAAAATTAATAGAGTTCAACTATATAGACACGTTTCTCATAATTCATCTGCCAGATAGAGAGATAGATTCAATTTTCCTGATATTATTTGGGTCAAGATGTTGTGAAGTGCATATGCGTCCAAACATTAAATTTTTTTGCCATATCTCATATACCTATTTTTAGGTAGATTATCGACAATAATTATCGATAATCAAAGCGACTTTGCCTGTTTCTTTTTGTGCATTTATTTTATTTAATTAAATATATAAACATAAAGAAACCAAATAAGCAGAATACAAACCCGTGACGGTATACAATTAACCACGTTTTTTCCATACTTCCATACTGCACATTACTGGAGATCACATTCGTGCAGCAAATGCATCGAGAATAAGCAAGACTTCAATTTACTAGGAAAGTAATTAATTATAATTAAGCGAACTATTACTAATGACATGGCCTTATAACATCAGCTAAAATGAAAATAAATGAAAATGTGGTTGAAGTTCACAGCATATTTCACTTGGTCTGTAGAAATTCAGAAACTCAGTGTAGTTAAGTTGTCGAGTGTAATGGAACACCTTTTGTACGAATCTGTAAAGCTATACAGAGAAAATGAGACATGTGCTTTAAGGATGTTTTGAAATATGTACAATTCCATTTTGAGCATAGGCGTAGGCAGTACGTACCATTCCCCCTGTGCGAATAATGTGCCACATTCATATTCATTGTAATTAATTTTGATAAATGAAATATGAATTGTAATTAATATAATATTCTGACATCGAATCGAAATATTTTGTACATATATCATAACCATTATAGACAATTAAATTTTGTAAATGACACTAAGATTTATATTAATAAAACGCTTCGGAAATTAAATTTCAATAAACCGTTAAATCTGTCATCCATAACTTGCCTCTCCTTGGTTAGGTTGATATGCGAACTATTCGAATTCTTATAATTTTTTATTGAATATCATTTTATAAAGAACAGGCCTATTATACCACATCGTTGAGTGAAATAATGGTGTAAAGGCGCAACTCTGGCTGCGAGATATAGGTGGCGCTTCCGCAGCATTATTTCAGAGTTGTCAATGTGATTGAATTACTGAACCAATGTGACACTAGCGCCACCTATATCTCGCAGCCAGTATTACGGTGTTGCGCCTCTATATAATTCTTCGATAAAAAATTTACAGTAGAGTTCACCCCGCTGTAGAGGAAGACGAAAAATGGTCGATTTTATAAGTTCAAAAAGGATTTATGAAACTAATTTTAAAATAGGTTAGCGGGAGTATAATGATACCTAATGATAGACTTCTTCCCTCTTTTTAATCCAGTTTTATTATTAACATGTGTATAGCGTGTCACTATAATGAATTCATTTTGGACGTAATCCGTGCAATGTGCAAACGTAGAAGAAGGTCTACATATTTTTAGTTGTAAGAGAAGCCCCTCAAAAAAATATTCTCGCCTCTGATGGTTCGAAACAATGCAGCGTGCGTTTATAGTGCCGTTCTTTGAAAGCGAGGCTTTATGTCAGAATTCTTTTAGACATTATACAAGTCGGAGTCGCCTTTCAATAGTAATGCGCTCGTTTTTTGTTTCTAATTACGAGTAGGCCTTGCTCTTGACGACGGAAGAAATGGATACGGCACGTCCATACTATTCATGAGTTGGAAGGCTTTCTTTCATCATTTGAAAGCGCTGGGACATACGTTTCGAGATTTATTGACACATAGTTCGCCTCCCATTCCCGAATAAATTTGTATCGTCAAAAATTATTATTTGTTAAGTCTACAGAAAATACTGTATTTTCATAGTAGTTTTTCTAAAATAGTTATTTATGCAACAAGTGCGTAAGGTGAGATTTTTTCACGAATGGGAATTTTCCCATGAGTGAAAAAAGCTTCATATGCCATTTAAAAATCACAATACTGTTGTAGCCCACTTAATTTTAAATGAGTGAAATTAATCAATGGCTATTATTTTTTTGTCTAAAATGTCAAATGTCAAGAATATAAATGAAACTTCAGAATTGTAAAAAATTCAATCATTATTGTTAAAGAATACTGAAAATTAGGTGGTATGTTTTATAATAATACCGTGATATTAAATAAATGGACTACATAAAATTAAATAACCACATTTAACGTTTTTAAAAAGATATGATTCTTAATGTTCTAATAGGTATGCAATTGTTTAGTATGTTACTTTTTACGCACTAGTGCGTAAAGTTAAACTTTACGCACTATACAGCGTGCGGAAAGTTACTTTACGATCGGTAGTAGAAAAGAGCATTTTCTTCAAAGATATTGACAATAGAATTCCGTTTACACGTGTTCGCTTTATATACAGGGTGTCTCGAAAATGCATGGCACAAATTCCATAGATAACTGTTTTTCATTATCATTAACCCATTTCTTACATTTAGTCAGTTATGCCACTTGTTATCGTGGACGTTAGAAAGCCATTTTTGTCACAATAGAATAATGTCCATTTTCTGATGGTGTTCCATCACTTTGGATATCGAATACAAATCGATATCAGATCGATTTTCTAAACGATCCTGAATTTGTACGGTTTTTGGGAACACCTTGTTTACGTTTAAGAAAATTCACCGTTAATGTTTCCTCATTTTATTACTTAGTTTCTTGACACCAAGTGCACGTTGCATTAGCATTGAGTAAACAAATAATATAAAGAGGCGCAACTGTCAAGGGGCCGAAATTTTAGTATTGTATTTTTTTGCCAATAACTACAGAATTATCTACAATATTTAGGGCTATGCAACCGAATTACAAATACCTTCCCGTAGCACTAAAAACTGATGTCAATCCTGAAGCTATTGGCAAAAAAATACAATACTAAAATCTCGGCCCCTTGACGGTTGCGTCTCTTTATATTATTTATTTACTCAATGGCATTAGCGATCCAGTATTACTAGTGTTCGATTGTCCTTAATATGTTTTTTAAATAACCTACTGACTCAATTTTCTGCACAATATTATACAGAGTGTTTGGAAGGTCGATGCAAAATCTTGAGGAGGTGATAGGGTAGGCCATTTAGACTTAATTAAGCTAAATATAACTTAGTAAATGGTTTCCGAGTTTTTCGAGAATTTTGGATTTCTTAAAAAAAAAGTTTTTTCACATTTGTCTCCTATTATCACTATAATGATACCTTTATGATAATTTTTTTTGATTAGCATAACGTGTGTCTTTTCGGAAAATGTAAGGAACAGAAAACCCTCGAGAAAACCCAATTGAGTATTAAGGCAATAAATTATAGATGTTTTTAAATTTGATTTTATAATGCAGGCAAGCTGATTTTATTAATAATACTTAATCACAAAACATTTTCTAACATTGGAAAAGAAAATTTAACAAAAACTTATTTATTAATTTTTTTATAGTCAATTAGGTTTTCTGTTCTTTACATTTCCGAAAAGACACACGTTATGCTATTCAAAAATAAACTTAATTAAGTCTAAATGGCCTACCCTATCACCTCCCCAAGACTTTGAATCGACTTTTCAAACACCCTGTATATTTTTCCATCACAGACGAATTTCAAAATCTATCTATTTAGGACCTATACATTTATGAATCTTGGTCATCAAAAACCACAACAATATTTTACTGCAATTTGTATCATCGGGTAGTCTTGTCATATATTTGACATTGAAATAGAATAAGAGATTTTTTGAAAATTACACAAAAGAAAAGCTATTTATAGGCTTAGTTTACAAAAAAAATCTAAAGCATTATTACTTGTCTTTGGAATAATAGTCTTCACTTCATTCTTATCTGCATCCTGTCCTGCCTCCTAATGGACCGCATTAGTGTGACGTCACATAATTATGCAACCGTACGTACTACTATCATGACAGACGGGTTGCGTTCAATCTCACTGGAAATTGACCCTTAATGCATATGTGCATAAGGAGACATTTTTTGGTATAGAAACATGGCCTGGAGTTTTATTTTATTTCTCCTGTGGAAGAAATATATAAGAACCTTCAGTTATCATTTATCGTGCACAAGATATCGGAAAATATACAGAAGTATAAAGTATTACGAAAACTTTATTATTAATATAATAAATCAATATTAAAATAAAAGTTTACACTGCTGCTGTCGTTAGTGTCAGTGTCGCTGACGCAAACTTTATAACCTCTTATCTTGGTGTCAATAATACAATAAAAATCAATTAAACCTATTTAAAAAAATATAGGATATTAAAGAAAGCACAGGTAGGTATTTAAGCATTATTTTGTCTTTACAATTTACATATCCCAATATTTAAGAAACGATAATCAAACTAACATACACATTATAGATTTACCTCTTTTATTTTAATTTGGAATCCTTTGGGAAACTAAACATTTTACATCCAGTTTTATTTATATGATCACACTCAGGTGCAAAGCACAAACCCCAAATTAAGCACAAAAACGAGTTTATTAGAAAAAATAGAATAGATTTGAAACTGAGAGAAAACTTAAGTTAAAGTTCATTGTCAAAATGAACGAACAGGAACTAATTTTGAAATTAGCGCTGCAAACTCATAATTTGAATTTTTGCATTCTTTATTCCTATTGAAGGAAGCTAGCTTCCGCCGCTTTACATATTAATTTATAAAACTAAAATGAAGTTTTTATAAATCATACGTGGATACATATATTTTAACATATTTCTTAAATGTGAAATAGGTATTGGAAGTCCTTAAATAGTCTTTCAACATACAGAAATTCTATAAAATTCCCGACCATGTTTTAGTACTATATATTATAGTCCTTATGGGCAACGCAATACGGGTCAGATTCCCGTATTACAGTTTCGGCCGTAAACTTTTATACCAGTAGAAGTGGGGGTCGTGACGTCACAACTAATGGAGTCTATCCTAATTATTTTCGTCACCTTAATGATCTTCGTCATTATCTTCTTCAAGTTCAGCTACACGTTAAATTATTAGAGCAACGATTCATACTACATGACGGATCAGTGCTTTTTTTGTCACAGCTTTTAGTGGTAGGACTATGTGTTTACAAGGGAATTTAATCAGTGTCAGGACGTCAAGAGGTACAGATTCTGTGTTTCAGGCCCAGTTAACCTTGTCGAATCCATAACGTGTAAGACCAGATTCTCATGAGTGTTTTCAAATATACGTTTCAAGGTGACCATGTCTCACATTATCTGTCAAAGTTGCAACCGTTAAAGGCACTGTTTTGAAAAGAAGCAGTGGCTGAGGCTTCCCAATTTCTATTCTGCAGAAAACCATACTTTCTCCATCTATCATGGATAAAGAGTGTCAATTCTTGATTTTTTATGATTTTATTTCTTCCACACCTACTGATAGCATGAACTGCTGGAGTGTCAAGTATTATGACTGAAATAGGAATAAATAATTCCCACATTGGTTTGCATGTTATGTATGCACTCGACATACATTTGGCCAACCAAGTTGGCATTATCTGGAAACGTTTAAAACTAACTGATATAGATTATATATTGATAAATGGATAGTATATGCTATTCACATTTTATTTACATGAGGGGAGGCTATGATATGTTTTTTAGGTTGTCTCAGGGTTGTCTACTATTGACAAAATATTGAAGTATCAGATTTAAATGATTGTCACTGTCACTTATTTTTGGCTGAATTGCCAAATTTTTTATTGATAACATTGCTGTGCTTTCTTTAGGGTCTTACTCTGGCAACTATGTAGAACCAATTTGAATTTGTGGTTATGTTTTTGACTTTTCAACATAACCTCAGTAATTAAAACAATCATTCATACCAACAGAATTCAGATTTTCCAAAGCCTCACCTCATGTAAATAAAATGCGAGATAAAATGTGAATAGCATATATCTACATTGCGGATTCGTGATGTCGATCTTATGTTTTTTCTTTGAAATTCGCTCTTTAGGAGATTGTAAAATCGTTCAAAGAAACCTTGATAACATTAATCAATGTTGCTGCAAATATAAAAATATAATGAAAGTTATATACTTTGCAGTTGATTTATTGCAATATTTATATACAGGGTTTTTGATAATTCAATACATTCCTTTCGAAGTGTGTAGACCTGTTTTGCTAAATTTTTAACCAATATGTCCATTGTTCAAAAGTCATTAGTTTACGAGATATTTCAATTTTTATTTCTTTCTTAAAAAAAGTAAATCATGCCTTAAAAGTTCATTTAAAAAAAAATTACTCGATATTTTCTAACTTTTTACTAGATTACTTGCTCAACTAAGTTTCACTAAGGCCGCCCGTTTGTAATGAAAAATATCCGAAAACATTTCAAAAATTGGTATTAGTAGTTCTTTAAATTACTTAACTTTTTAAATCACTCTTATAGGAAGTGCAATTGTTTAAGGCGCCCGATTATGCCCGATGATGCACAAAGTTGTAAAATAGAATTAGCTAAATAAGAGAAAATCTGTACGTATGCATCGAAACAGCGTTGGAAAACCATGTTTCCAGTTACGTAATATCATTAGATATGATAGTGGTACATTTAAATTTATTTCTTTAGAGCCCGAAATTGAATGAACTGCATTGCAAGCTTTAAGGTAAAGTAAGTAGTTTTCTTCATTGTATTTTCTTTGGCGAAACGATTCGCAGAGATAAGTAATGGAAGTTTTTCCATTTCCAAATTAGTTTAGCGTGCAGAGTGTTTTCTTTCGTCTGTCGACTGTTCTAGGCAGGTGTTAACGTTATTCTATAAAGACTTTTCTATCTTTACCAATTTAATTTAAACCTAAGAAGTAAATGTTATTATTAGAGTAAGTCTTTCTTATAGGTAGTTACTTGTCAATTTACAGAAATAAATAACAATTTGCGGCCCGCATCGCATAATTTTTGAGAAAATCCGTGTAAGAATTATTTTAAGAACCAGCACTCTTGGATAAAAGTACTAGATATTTTTAAAATAAATAATATAAACTCTTTGCAGTTGTTTTAGAATTTCCAAAACAAAGTAGTGGTGTCGGTTTCTCTGTACATAATAACTCGGAAACTTTCTAAGATGGTTTGTTGATATTTTATGGATTTATGATACTTAGACAGTTTCAGGCTTAAAGGGTAGTTGGAAAATATCAGTCAGCAAATACGGAAGTATCACGAAATCTATATAGGTACCAGTTATTTTATATAAAAAATTTCATCTAATATATACATATATATATACAATTTTTTCAGGCTTTTATTTACAAGGCAGTATACAGAGTTGTGTAAGTTTAAATATTGATTGTGTTTATTAAGGTTTATTAGGTAGAATTAGTTAAAAATTGATTCAAAACAACAATTAAATTAAATTTGGCAAATTAGCCAATTTACATTAAAATCTACAGATAATATACTTTATGCTTAGAGGTATCTTTAGCACTAATTTAGGACTGGATAATAAATATTTGAGATTGATAAATTATGCACCAAGTTGTGCGTAAAGTTGGTGTCTCAGGAATTATACATCTGTTTTTAGGGGACTAATTTCTAGGTTTGCTCACTGAAAATACCGAAAACTTTGCCCATTTACTTGAATAATTTATTCCGGTATAATGGCAGACTCTACAAATTTTAATGAGAACCCATGTTACATTAGTAATTATTAAAAATAACATCAAGACAACCTTGTACTTAATTTAAATATCAGAATTGTAAATAAAAATTGGTATATGGTTGAATTTTCGATGACACGAATCTGAGCATACTAATATAACTATTGTCATGTATTTCTACGTTAATATACTAATATAACTATTGTCATGTATTTCTACGTTAATAGATAGATATCAATTAAACTAGCCAATGCCATCTAGGTATCGAAGGTTGCACTCTTCCTCGCTAGATTCTCATAGTGTGTGGCATAATTTACAGGGTGCAATGTTATCAATTATAGAAACCTTTACATTTCAATAAATAATAAATAAACCAAATGAATTTTCCACAAAACTTTAATATCGTTAGTTACAAATAAACAGGCTCTAGAACAAGGTAAGTTTCCCTAAAAAAACGAGGACCCCTGGAACGCCCTAAAAATATAAAATAAAAAGGGATTACAACCAACCCTAGTAAGTGAATGCGCCTGGTAACGTACACATTTTCGTTCATATGCATGAAACAATAAAAACGGAGAAATAAGATTGAATGTGGTAAATCCCGGGAAATAAATTTGTATTGTATTTAGTGTGAAATTTTCTTATAATAAAAGGATAGGATAAAACAAAAAAATTAAAACAATAAACTAATAAACTTAAATTAAAATATTGCTACATTACAAAATTTATTGGCGCCCAACGTGGGGCGAGAAAAATGAATTAAATAGAAATATCCTCTAAAAACAGTGTACTATGTACTCCAATATAGGATATTCCAAGAATGGTTACGTCACAAACAAAGAAACGATAACGTAGTGGACTAAATCGCGACTGTGAGAGAACCCTGCTGGCCGCCGCATATAGGTATCTCCTAAGTTCGAATCTCAGCTAGAGCAAGTGGCAATGTCCCAGGAATTTGTTACATTATATGTGTGCCCTGGTTGGACGGAAGAGTTGTTAAATAGACATGAACAGGCTTCGAGTAGTGCTGTTTAAGAAAAAAAAATTGTTTATAATTTATTTATTTTCATAGTTTCTAAGATCGTAGTGCTGGCCAACAACTAAAGGTACACCCTCTATATTTAATCAGCGAATAATGTATGTATATGATTTTAAAAGTAATTGAGTTGTAATTATAGAGATAAAAAGTCATGTTATTTTTACCGCTACCCTCGCTTACTTTTACATAATCAATATATTTTGTGAGCATGTCGAGTGCAAAATCCAGCCGTACATTGCACATGTCGGATTGTAATATTTAAATAATATGATCTAAAAAACGTAGCTGCATCACTGTCCACTGACAATATATGGTAATATTATTCCCGGTTTATTTTTGTATTTGGACGAGGGAAAAAAGTTCGTGTTCGTGTAACATAAATATTGTTGCTTGTTTATATATGGGTATAAATAGTAGTTAATATAGCGGAGCAACGTTCGCCCTTCGCCCGATAAGATATGGAGTTTAGATATTTTTGTTCTGCTAAAACAATACCTCTGAGCAACAACTATAAAACATCTGAATATAATAAATCTTGGCGGATCGGAGTTTGAATTATGGTCACCAAATTAAAAAAATATTGCCAAAATAACTTTTTCTTTTCACCTACAAGGTGATCCTTTCTCTTACGGGGAGGTAATAAACCTTAGAAATCAACTTCAATCCTAGAACGCCTAGGTCCAAAGTTAGGATACAAGATCATTAGATCGTTTTAAATCTTTTTCAACTTTTATTGGTTTTTCAAAAACTCAGTTAAAAAATTCAGTCTTTTAAATGATCAGAATATTGGTATATCCAAAATTCTTTGAATATGTTTAAGAAGAGCCATATTTCCTTGAGCCAAGTCAGAAATTAGTGCATCGATAACACTATTTCCTTTAAATTTTTACAGTTTCGTAAATTTTGAGTTGCGGCATTACAATATTTTCATTTTCCTGTTTTACAAAAATGGCTAAAAAAAAACATTATTTTCACACGTTAACAGTCAAATGTTTTGCTTACCGTCGTAATTACTATTTTGCATGCATATTTGTCGGCGAACAATGAATAACGCAAAAAATTGGATATGGAAATGAAAACACAGTTTTTGAATATTTTCGCAGAAAAATTCCTGAATGCTTTACAATATATTTCATCATTTGTTCGAGACAGCAAATTTTGCATAGAAACGCCACGCCAGTGTTATGCATCTATGCACATGAGCGATAAAAAACAGAAACATGTCATTGTAAAAATGTAAAAATCTGCATATAAAATGCAGCTGTGATGAATGTGTAAATTCTAGAATAGATTTCCGTGTTTGTCATTATTATTGTTCACGGTTTTTCACGCTGCTGCTCATGTAATATGTAAGGGAGAGTGTAGAAATATCAACATACATCATTCATCAGTTAGGCTATACATTAAACTAATTAGCAAAGATTCCTCGATGAATTCAATTAAACACCTTAATATGTAGAGAAACAAAGTCATGCACAGGGCGATTCACGTAAAGTAAAAAGTGAATTTTCTGTACTTATTAATGAGTTGTTAAAAACAAAAATTAAAGGTTAAAGGTTTTTCGTAGATTCAGAATACAATTAGGCCTGCAGAAATAGAAAAAACGGTGTAACTAATTCGTTTCTGATAGCCGTAGGTAAAAACAGGTGTATTTAGTTATAAGGAATATACCTCTGCGATTCCTCCCAAATCAAATAAACAGAACATTGTTTATAAGTCACTTGTATGTGAAAAAATCATGAAATTTTGAGTTTTTTAAAAATTTCAGTAAGACTGCAGTAGATTAATTTTTTTGAATGTTTCTGTTTACTAGGTAATTCCAAACCGGTTAATTTAAGCCCCGGTTGATTTCATTTCATTGATTATTTATTTAAATAATTGCCGAAAACCATCGAAATTTTCGAAAATTTCAAGCATTTTTTACTCTGAAAGGAAAAATGCTAGACTCTTGAAACTTTGGTGGAATATGTGTCTCATTACCCTCAACTTACAAAAAAAATTTCGTTTTAAAATGTTTATTAGTTTTCGAGAAATTCTATTTGTTTATTAAAAACGTCCCAAATGTTTAATGAAAAATTGACCTATTAACGTTATCAAAAATAATTCAACCACAGCTCATTTTTTTCGTCAAGACGTCAATTTTACGAAAATTTCGATGGTTTTCGGCAATTATTTAAATAAATAATCAATGAAATGAAATCAACCGGGGCTTAAATTAACCGATTTGGAATTACCTAGTAAACAGAAACATTCAAAAAAATTAATCTACTGCAGTCTTACTGCAATTTTTAAAAAACTCCAAATTTCATGATTTTTTCACATACAAGTGACTTATAAACAATGTTCTGTTTATTTGATTTGGGAGGAATCGCAGAGGTATATTCCTTATAACTAAATACACCTGTTTTTACCTAAGGCTATCTGAAACGAATTAGTTACAGATTCCCGTTCACATCGTCTAATTCTACAGGCCTAAATATAAAGAAAATCAGATCTCAAATAAAATACGCACATTTAGGAGACAAAATTGTGCTACCGGGTAAATTTCAGTCGCTATCTTGCCCATCTCTTCCTTTTTGGCTTACCGTGTTTTATAAAATATATTTTGTTGCATTGTCCACGTACATGTGTATATTTCAGTGGAGATAATACCTCCATACGTTCCCCATTTATACAAAACGCTAAATTGGGTTTTTAAGATAAAAGCGAATATACCCTGTCAGATAAAACACTAACAGCTATGTTTGCCGGGGCAGTGGATTGTTTAAGGGATTTTCTTTTTTATTGAACGTTCCAGGTTTCATTTCTAATTTGAATATATTCAACCAAGATTTTAGTAACGATGTTTTAAATTTAACTTACCAAAAGTTCTGCAACAGTGGCGTATC
This sequence comes from Rhagium mordax, assembly GCA_963680705.1. Classification (NCBI taxonomy): domain Eukaryota; kingdom Metazoa; phylum Arthropoda; class Insecta; order Coleoptera; family Cerambycidae; genus Rhagium; species Rhagium mordax. The sequence continues at coordinate 63,452,219 of OY796659.1, read as the reverse complement.
TTGGTTAAAGATTATGAAAACTTTTTATTATTATATCTCGTAAATAAATTACGTCGAGTTGAAGCACTGTGTATCGTGATTATACAGCAGAGCTCACCGAATGAACGTTCAGGTCTATAGGAGGAAGTAAACAAATTTGTAGTGGCAAATACTATAAGTAGTGACAAATCTGTTTGACCTGAGGTTTATAGAGTAAAAACTTCAGTTCACATTTGTTTTTTTGGACGCTAAATTTTACCCACTAATTTTTACTTTCTTATTGGCTTGTTTTATTATTTATAAAAAAAAACTTTCTAATATTTTGGTATATTTTCTGTGGTATATTTTAACTATTTTGTTTTCTCCACAATGATTATTTTAAGAAAACATTTTTAAAACATCAAGTGTTAAAGTCTCGCTTTTAAGAACAGCCTGTATATAACTAAAATATAAAATCCCTTACGTTTGACTTTCATTTGCAACCGGCAGATTTATTGCGTTGGAATTGCAATTGGAATAAATCAGATTTTAAATTACTGATTCGAATTTCTCTAATCCTGTCGTCTTTTGTAGCGCTTCTGGCTTTGTTAAAGTGTGCAGTGATTTCAAAAGAAAAATTCAGTGATGTGCTGAAAGGAGTAGCTCCTGAAATTTGTAAGTTTGAAACGAGTTGAAATTGTATTGCAACGCCAACTTTTTATATATTATATATATATTTTGTACACGGTTCCATAATTAATTTACAAATTAAAAGTCTACGTAGGTACATCTACAATGAAATTCATTACGTACAAACAATTGGCAATTAAAAAAATGTTTGTTATGATTAAGTGGCATTGTCTTCAATATTTGCACATTTCGAGGAACAAAAACGTTGTTCTCTTAAATTTCAATTACGACAGCAGCAGCAAATTTCATTTATATTAAATTTAAAAAAAAATTAATATAGCTTTAAATTAAAAAAAATTAATATAGTAGGTAACTCTTGTAAAAAAATTTAATAACGTTTTCACATTATTATTAATAAAAATGCATATATCTTAAAGATTACTTTACGTAGGATGAAGTATTTAATTTTTCTTTATTAGAGCAAAAGTTAATTTGGGAGAACACAATTAAAAACTTGAATGGCGTCGGTTTAAATTTTAATAATAAATTTTCAAATTTAGGTCAGCGTTTTCGTTAAACCTCTAGGTAAGATATTATTTCTAGTAAATTAATCAACAAAATATTAATAATCAATAAGTAGTAAAACAAATTAAATCTATGCCATATTTTATTATTAAATTTACTAATCTTGCGAAACCTATAAGTGTGTTTTGCATGAGTTTAATCAAAAACCTAGACTTCGGATTGTGATGTTGATTAATGGTCGAGTAGTAGTGGTGTGAACTTCTGATATGTTCTAGCTATATATTCATATACGTTCAGCTAAATGAATCTGCTTTCATTAAAGGTTCTATAATTATTTAGCTATTGTAAAGGAATTTAATAAATTTAATTCTGCAAATTCAGCATCATGCACAAACTGCATTATAATTAAATCCATATTAGATGTACATTTTGGAATAGAATATTCAACTTTATGAGTTAATTAAGTCTACAGCTTTTCATATCGGCTATACAAAACTAGTTCACTTAGCCTCTAGAGAACTTAGACATTGTTTGTTGTAATATTATGCTTACATATTGCGATATAAAAGCAATTTACTCGCCAAAATGTACTTTGTGTAAAATTTTGTTCATAATTTAGAATTAATTAACATTGTTTGGGGCTCGACTGGAGGAGTTGTAAGTGGCAACACTGCATATGGATTTCTCTGACCGACTAGTCGAATTTGTACATGAAGACCTACCAGAATAGAAACCGTAACCAAAATTGCTAATTTTTTTGATATCTTAGATTTGGTCGATAGGTATTCCTCGCCCAGACGCCCGAAATTTTTTACCGAGTCTAATTAAATTTATAGGAAAATAAATTGTGAGAGTGCTCATAACACGGCTGATTGATGTATACAAAGGAATTTTACGTAGTAATTCCAAATTTGTCCAACAAGTCTAATTAAGCTTATAGGAAAATAAATTGTGATAATGGTCACAACAGGAGTTTCTCTACCCACTGTCCAGATACTGTAGTATAAGGAACTTCACGTAGTATTTTCATATCCCTTCGACAGGCTTAATTAAATTTTAGGAAAATAAATTGTGATATTGCTCACAACAGGAATTTCTTTACATCATTGTCAAGTAATTGAAGTATACAAGAAGCTTCACATGGTAATTCTATATTTCTTCAATGAGCCTAATTAAATTTATGAGAAAATAAATTGTGATGCAACAGAAATTTCTTTACCTCATTGTCCGATAGTTAAATCATGTAAAAAGCTTCACATGACAATTCCATAAATTAATTAAGTTTATAGGATAGTAAATTGTGATACTGCCTACAACTGGGATTTCTTTACCTCGTCCAGCATTTGAAGTATATAAAGAGTTTTACGTAGTAATTCTAAATCTCTTCAAAAATTTCATTAAATTTATAGGAAAACAAATTGGGATACTGTTTACATTGGGGATATGTTTACCCTATTGTTTAGTAAGTATTGATGTATGTAAGGAATTTACGTACGTAGTAGGTACCTATTTCCAAATTTTTCCAACAAGCCTAATTAAACTTATCGAAAAATAAACTGTGATATACTGCTCACAACAAGAATTTCTGTATTCCATTATCTAATTATTATATTATAAGGAGCTTCATGTGGTATTTTCATATTCTTTCACCAGGTGTAACTAAATTTTAGGAAAATAAATTGTGATTCTGCTCTCAACAGGGATTTATTTGTCTCATTGTCCAATAATTGAAGTATTGTATAAGGTACTATAAGTCTAATTGAATTTATAGGAAAATAAATTGTGATATTGCTTGTAACAGGGATTTCTCTACTTCATTGTCAAGTAATTAAAGAGTATAAGAAACTTCACATGGTAATTCCATATTTCTTCAATAGTATAATTAAATCTATAGGAAAATAAATTGTGATACTGCTTATAACAGGAATTTATTTACCTCATTGTCCGGTAGTTAAATTATATAAGAAACTTCGCATGGCCATTTCGTGTTTCTTAAACAGTTAACCTAATTAAATTTATAGGAAATTTTTTCATTAAATTTATAGGAAAATAAATTGCGGCCACATTGAGGATTTCTTGTCTCATTGTCCAGTAACTGAAGTATATGAAGAGCTTTACGTAGTAATTCTAGATTTTCCGCATAAGTCGAATTATATGTATAGGAAAATAAATTATGATACTTACTCACAACGAATATTTATCTCATTGTTCAGTTGTTGATATACCGGGTGTAAACGAATAGTGGGCCACCCCTGTAACTTCCTCGTTTTTAAAGATATCAGGATAAAATTTTGTATGGCGAAATTAGGTAAGATTTCCAACTTTTTGAGACTTATCCGCCATATTTGTCACTTCCGGTTTCACCGGAAATGGCCCCAATAGTCTTTTTCTAAATGGACCACCCTGTATATTTTTACATTTTTTAAATAAAGATCACATTTTGGATACATTTATGCTATTTTGAACAATTTATACAGGGTTGTACGAAAAATAATTCAAATTTTAGTTGTCAATCCAGATGGCTGCGAATATGTTAAAATTATTTGTGTTCCAATGTAATTCATATAAAAAATACGAAATCGTTAATATGTCCAATACATCATACAGAGTGCTCTAAACACACAACAGGATTTTCATTATTTCACCGGTAGTTACAATATGTAAAAACCGTCACATGGTAATTCCAAATTTCTTAAATAATTAAATTAAGTTTAGGAAAATAAATTGTGATACTGCTTACAACAGGGATCTCCTTACCTCATCCAGTAACTGAAGTAGCTTTACGTAGTAATTCTAAATTTCGTCACCAAGTTATTGAATTTATAGTAAAATAAATTGTCACATTGGGGATTTTTTGTCTCATTGCCCCGTAACTGAGGTATAAGGATCGCGTTACATAGTAATTCTGAATTTCTTCGACAAATTCCATTAAATTTATAGGAAAATAAATTGTGATACTATTTACGTTGAGGATGTTTTTGTCTCGTTGTCCAGTAACTGGAGTATATACGGAGTAATTCTGAATTTCTTCAACAAGTTTCATTAAATTGATATGAAAATAAATTGTGATACTTTTGCATTGGAGATTTTCTTGTTTCATTGTCCAGTAACTGAGGTATAGGTGTAAAACAAGCTTTACGTAGTAATTCTAAATTTTCCCAACAAGTTTAATGAACCTATAGAAACAACAGGGATTTATTTGTTTCATTGTTCGGTAATTAAAGTATATTAGGGGCTTCACGTAGTATTTCCATTTTTCTATGTTTATTATTTCGTTAGATTGAATGACTTTGGAAAGGTTTAGGAAAATGCGCAATAAGTATATTCATATATCCTAAACATAACGTTACTTAATTAGAGGAAAATTTAAGGGAAAATTTATAATACTCAAAAAGCCATCGTTACGATATATCAATTCGTGAATTCAGAGAAGACCACTGTGGTGATATTCACAAAGAAAAAAAGACTCTTGAACCTTTAGGAAGAAGAATTACAGGTAATAACGACAAATATTTGCAACTGACTAGAAGCTCATCTAGGTAAAGTGGCTACCCAAGTCATGCTGCATGTACCAAAAAGTTATACTCGAAGAAGGAAGCCCTTCGCCACATCTTATGTGAATACCCAGCTTTAATGGCTATAAGACTAGGATACTACTTTGGAAGATATATTGCCACATTAGAAAAGATAGTCAGAGCTTCCGGAGACCGAATGCTCCAATTTCTATTGAAACAATGATACTGAGAGATACAATATTTCATCATCAGTACAATGGGTTGTTGCAGTGCAACTCGTAACACTGCAGCACTAATTTTCTGTGTATTAACTGCTAGGTGCGCTAGAATTTCCATCCAATATTGTCCTCGCTTTAAACGTATCCCAAAATATCGTTATTTTCCGTGACTGTACTTTCTAAAATGGGTCTTACGTCTCCATAAAGGGAAATAGCAGCATTCGATTTATCAATTGATTACAAAATATCATAAATATCATCGTTCCAGCTGAGGTTTAGACTTCCTTTATTTCTGGTGATTTCACCCGAAGCCACTGGCGTTATTGTTTTGGCGCGTTTCCAATTACAGTTTAATATAGTTTGGAAAAGGGTCCGCAAACTTTTAACCTATCTGGATCTGTGTACTTGGTTATTTAGTTACGGAAGAGTAGCTCGCGATGCGAAGGAGAGGTTATGTCATGTCCTTATATTATACGTGTCAAACTTTTAATGCCTTTTAAAGATATATGTCTGGCGTTTACAAACTATCTCTAATTATCTGTTTACTGCTTGCCTCGAAAAAACTGGCTTGTTTGTTTTTCTAACAAATATTAGTAAAAACGTAAATTGTAAATCCGTACTAATTTTAATAACTAGTTTTTATGAAATATTTGAGGTGGCGAAGTGAATAAGTGATTCTGTTCAAATAATTTCTTCTATATGTTAAAAGCCAGTGGAGATACTAAACATCAAAATAGACTGTTTGCGACAAATATGCCTTAGCAAAATATTACTCGTTAGGGAGATACGGTAAGGTGAGTTTTTTTTGTATATTTTTTTTAACTCAAAATTGGTGCTCCTTTCATAATTTTGGGGCAAAACGTCATAAATATTGCAGGTAAAACAAAAATTCGTGGATTTATCAACCTGGAATATGTAACTAAAAAAAATCTTAAAACTGTTAACAAATAATTTTAGCTCATCATTAAAAACCTAGTTCTACCAGTTTTCAAGCTAATATGTTCAATCGTTTTCAAATTATTGCTATTTTTTTTAAATCCTCCTTAAACATCCTATATCTTTCTAACGGGTAACATTTTGCTGAGGCATATTTGGCTCAAATGGTCTATTTTATGTCTAGCATCTCCAGTTGCTTTTTGGCTCATTAGTTTTGGGACACCTTGTATAGTAATATCAGATATATTTACACATAATGTTCTCTTAAAAAACAGCAAAACGGAGAAGAAAAATAAGGAACGAACTAAGGTAGTTCTGAAACTATTGTCCACCCCTACCCGTATTATCGATGTAGTTGTAACTGAGTACAAGTAATTTTTCTACAAAACTGATTTTACAGCCGTTAAGTTGGTAAAATATGTGACTATTGTCTTACAATTTACAATGAACTCTGTAAATTTCTGTATTTCCTAGCTTCCTACATTTTATAGCCATTTCCACTATTAAAAAGATACCCCATTCAAAAAAATGGACTTAATAGCTTGGAAAATGTAAAACAGTAACAAACAGGAAAATAATCAGTGCAGCTTTCGGTTTTATTGCTAGTTAAGTTTTACATCCGGCTAATAAACGAGAATGTGGCATTAAAAAGCATGCAAATCAAGACATCGTTAATTTAATTTTTTATTGACAGTTATATTAGCTTGTGTATATACAGTGAATTAAGAGACTACGCACTGGGAATAAAAGAGGAATATTAGCTATAGGAATGAAGGGTAATATAAGGCAAAACCCTCATTCAATTTAAATTGGTTTGGAAGCATGTCCCCAGTGGCCTTATTTTTATACAAATCTTTTATTTTTATCATTATATCCTGATTGTCTTTGTTGGTTCTGATGATCTAAGTACGCAATTTTGCATATACAGAGAGGTCGAAAAGTAAGGAAAAATTCAATATCTTCAAAACGCTAAAATTTTGGATTTTGATTTTATATTAGGATTATTTTAAAAATGTTTTTTATTCTACAAGGTGTCCCAAAAAAGCTGGGCTGTGATCAACTTTGATTTTTCAAATGGCAACCCAAATTTTTTTCGCAATTTCGAAATTCTAAACATTTTCTGTACGATATGCAAATAACATTACAAGATATATTTATTTAATAATAATAATAATTATAAAATTCATGAGGAATATAGACTGACCGCAATTTTTTCTATTGGATACTAAATATTTCGTAATCTTGACAGATTTTTATATAAGAGTTATGAATGCCTTTATAATGCAAACCAGCTAATATTAAATGAGATATATCGGCTTTGTGCCATATTTATATGAAACGCATCTCAGTGCTGATGAAAACCAAATAGCCAAAAACCAGTATAGGGTTTATATTTGTAATTTGCCCGACATTAGTAGTTTCCTAGCTGCTATGATTTACTTTTAAAAAGGGAAATGTACATTAGGGAGTTAGAGAAATGGACCAAATGACTAAATATTTCCTACATTTACCTGTATGTGGATCTCTGTATCTCCATATATGTTTATTTCTTGCCATTTAATACATTACAACACAATGGCATTATCATTTCCATAATTTCGCAATTAAACTGTCTTTTACGAGTACTATGTAATCCCGTACCCTATTTACTTCTTTGATACATCTTGCTTCTTTGCCAAATGAAGTTCAGAAAGTCTATTATGTTTGATAATAAAACAGACACAAAAGCATAGAATCATCGTAAAGAATATTCATAGTACATTTAAGGAAGTGTGCATACTTCTTACATAATGAAAATGTAGGTTATTATACTATTTTGTTTCTGTATTAACAGAGACCGAGATTGTCTTCAGCAGTAATAACATCGCCGAGATGGGGATTCGTAACATTTTCTCGATCTATATGGCACTCTAGCATCCATAAATCGCTTATCTTTATGGTAAGATACGTATAGTCTATATTTCATTCGATGATAGTACCTTTCGATAAAAATAGGAAACTCATGTTTTATTATTCCATAATAATTCCGTCCACAGTGTTGTAAAAATAGAATTGGCCATATAGCAGAAAATATAATTCTCTAAACAGACGCCAGTTTTATTTGCGACTATATACGAGGAACAAGTAGCCATTTTGTAGATTGGGGCCTCAAACCACCCTTACCATAAAGTTAGTTCAATAAAAATTGGTGCATGGCAGCCTTTGATTAGTTCTTGTTTGTTTTTCGAACTGAGAATGCCGAAGTCCGAAGCGAGTATAACAACATAAACAAGACAGGAAACAATAAAACTTCAATAACCGAACAGAACAATAAATGCTTAACGCTTTAAAATACTTTCAATAAAGTCGAGTTATCTTCCGTTTTGATATTTCTATGCGATGACAAGCATATTTTCAAAGTTTCTGTTTGATTGGCGAGGGAGAAGAAGTTTCCTTTTAACGAATATTAACTCAAAGATAACTCGGAGAACTTAATAATACCCTGATGTCTCAAGCATCCTAATAGAAATTTCTATTTAGGGATGAATGATTAATTGCATAATAATAGCGACATACCAATCATATTCCTCGCGGGGCAACACAGTTTTCATTAAATATCTTTCTCTACGTCGTTTCAGGTTTCTTTATCTTATTTTACGTTTTTTATAATTTCTTTTATTTATTTTTAATTATAATATAATCTTCATGGAAATACCATTAAAGAAGCCCAACCATGGTACTGGAATAAAAAGAGACATCCTAGTATATTCGATTGCTGATTGTCTTTCCGTTGTTGTTAAATATGTAGCCGTATCCCGCCACAGTAATAAAGATACCTTCTTTATCTGTAGTGTTAATTTGATAACTTAATTTAATTTTAATTTAATAGTATCATTATCGGAAAAATTAATTTGATATCCTCTTGATGTGTAAATCACGTCAGCGGTTTGTACGAATTAATAAACACATTCTGTATAAACGGCATACAAAGAGTACGGGTTTTAATTAAAATAAAAAGATGTCACAGCCAAACGAACACAATTAAAAGTAATATTGCCGTCTACTTTTAATTTTGCGATCTTTAGTTGATAAAATGCGAACGGAGACTAAAGCGGACAGTTGAATCAAAATGGTCTCCGTTGCTGCTATCTTTAAATTACACTTTTATATTCAAAAATTCGTCTGTTACCTTTATATTATATTAATCTTTATATTAATATTTACTTTTTAAAAATAAACAGAATTATTCTGATAAAATCAAAAATAATATTAATACACCAATCAGTTAAAATAAGTACTAAATTTAATTAAATGCACATTTTGAGCCTTAATAACGGTTTATTAAATAGAGGAAAGATCGCGTAACACAATTTTTTTTTAAATTCACTATGTAAGTAAAATAAATGAATCAGTTACTGTAAGAACGCAACTGAAGTCTGTAGGAAGAAAAACAAATGAAACCTGTTTTGATAAGCTAAACTAAAATTAAACTATAGATTAATAAGAGGTAAACATGTTAAGTTTTCTTTGAAATTTAACTTTTATTGTTGAGCACTTTACAAGCAAAACAAACATCGAAATTAATGATTCAAGTTTATAAAACTGACGAAAATTTCTTGTAACTTAATATAAAATTGAGCGTTAAATCCATCACCAAATTTTTTATTATAAATTCATTAAAATAATGATTGAGCCTCCATTCCGATCCGAATAAGTAATTAGGGTTCCATCTCCATTGCTGTCCAAATACTTTTGACTTAACAAATAAAAGATATTCGGATAGAGGCAAAAATAATTAAGCTCAACAAGACATTCCGATAATGGCTTTACTAAGTTTAAACAGTTTACAATTTAGTCTGTACACTATAAATCAGAAATTGGCGTCCGATATCAGAAACAAAGCGTTACGAAAGTACCTAGGACTAATTGTATAGTAGGAAGCTGATTATGGACTCGATATAAAAAGAGTTATATTAGCAAATTATTTAAATAGAAAATAAAAATACAGATTATCAGTTACAATTCTGGAAAAAAATGATGACATTATATAGATTAAATTTATTTAATTTATAATATTGGCAAAATCTGTCTTAAATATATTTTTGTAAATTCGATATTATAATGCAGTTCAAACATTGATCCATATCATTTAAAAACGTATTGATCTAAAGGGTCCCAGGTGAGAACCTTGGGAGTACCCATACGGTTTTATCTTTCCTTCTTACCGATGAATGATTAAACATTCATATTAGGTAACCTAATTATTTTTGTAAATTTTAAACTAGTATTTTGTGTATAGGTACATTAAAAAAAAATACTTAAAATAAATCAACATTAAACATTATTAATCACTTCATTCATCATTGTCATCGACAATTTCTATTTTATCTTGAATTTCCTCAATTGTCTTTCCTCAATCATTTCCATTTTCTTCCTGTAATAAGACACATATTATGGGACGTTTGCAGTGCAGTGCCACAAACAGCAGGGATTGGAGCAGATGAACAAGGGCCGCTGTCCCAACATTTTTTAAACATCGTTTTCTCAATCATCAGTTTAAAATGTAAATTTATCAATATAGTCCATTTTATAAACGCTAAAAATTCGCCAAAGTTCTTACTTTGTTGACTCAAAACCGATTTTGATGATTTTTTTTATTTCGGAAAAGTTTATAGAAAGTTCCCCATAGATGAGAAGGTGTATTTTTTATTTATTCAATTGTTGTTAACAAATAAGTGTTTTTTAAATACACTCTTAATTAAATAATTTATAACTCTATTATTTATACACACCTGAAATTTGACTACATAATGTTTTTGGGGTTACAGATTACGAGTCTGGCCTCAAAATCGGTCTAAAAACAAAATGGCGTCTGTAAAATTTCGTCGAATGTCAAATTTTTTATTTTCCTTTTCTTATTATAATTTATCAGATTTCTGGAGGTTTTTGGGGTCGCTGATTACGAACTTGGCATTAAAATTAAAAAAAAAAAAAAATGGCGGATCCAAAATGGGGGACAAGGATCAAGGGATTTTATATCTCATACCGGGTGACAGTTACAATTACAAACCAAAAGAAATCCCATTTATGTGAATCACAGCCACCTAATTCCATTTAAAATGTTCCATTGAAAATATAAGTTCTGTTTCGGTCCGGAAGTATCTTAAAATTCAAAATTATCCTAGTAAATGTATAATATTGTCTAATTCACGTCCCTCAAATTTAAATTTTTTATCTGAAGTACTTAGAAAAGAAATTGCAGGTGTTTCCTCTTTTATCAGGTTTTCTGAGTTTTATCATTTGTTTCCACCATTTTTCCGACACCACATTTTCCATTTTTGATAAATTGTAATGAAATTGAGATCAGCGACCCAAGAAACCCCTATGCGGAGTGAAAACTAAAGTGGGTACACCTGCAATTTCTTTTCTACATCAGATAAAAATTTGAAATTTGGAGGACGTGAAGTAGATAATATTAGATATACGCCTTTTAGGATAATTTTGAATTTCAAAGTACTTCCGCCCAGTTTTACCGGAATTGAGTAGAACTTTTAATTTTCAAGTGGAACATCTTGTTTTTTTTACATTTTTGAGACCAGTGGATTATTTTGCGTATTAGTGCCTGACTATTTTTCATTTAATTTTTAAAAACATAATTAGGTGGCTGTGATTCACATAAATGGCTTTTGTTTTGGTTTGTAATTGTAGTTGTCACCCGGTATAAGAAATAAAATACCAATAAAAAAAATTGCCCCTTGTCCGCCATTTTGGATCCGCCATTTTTTATTTTATTTTAGTTTTAATGCCAAATTCTTAATCGGCGATCCCAAAGAACCCCCACATACCTATCTAATAAATATAATAAAAAAAAGAAAAGAAAAAAATTAGTCATTCGACGCCATTTTGTTTTTAGATCGATTTTGAGGCCAGATTCGTAATCTGTGACCTCTAAAACACTATGTAATCATATTTCAGGCAATTGTTTAAATTAGTAAAAGAGTTATACATGTTTTAATTAAGAGTGTATTAAAAAAAACACTTATTTTTTAATAATAATTGAAAAAATAAAAAGCACACCTCACCTATGGGGAACTTTTCTATGAAGCTTTTCCGAAATCTCAAAATAGTTGTTTTCCTAACAAGTGCGGAAAGTTGTACTTTTCCGCACGCGACTGCCGTTGACCGAACGACACGAAGCGGAGTTCGGTCAAGCAGTCGAGTGCGGAAAAGACAGTTTCCGCATGTGTTAGGAACAATGCTTTTCCTAGGAGCGTGATGAATACATTTTTTACTTAATTAAGAAACTAGACTCTACTTTAAAAAGATGCTACTGTTTGACTTGACGTTTGTTAATTGTTATGTGACTGAGAAACGTCAAAATGAGACAGTCATGACTATATGCTACGTGATTTTTTGATATTTAAAGTTATAGGAGCTACTTCAAAAGAGTTAGGATAAATAGAAATGATATAATTTCATTAAATTTGTATAAAATTACCCAAAAATGCAAATAAAAATATAATTACTTTTCCGCACTAGTACGGAAAAGTACAACTTTCGAAACTAAAATGCGTGCGGAAAAGTGATACTTTCCGCACGCTCGCTCGTAGGTAATAAATATTATCAAAATTGGTTGTGAGTCAGCGAAGTTTTTTTTCTTTAGTAAATGGACTAATAATATGTGTTATAAAATGATGGCTTCGGAAAGTATGTAGCTTAACTTTCACTTTCCATTTTTTTACGATAACTCTTGAATATTTTATAACGCTTTATAGCTATATAATTAGGGGGACATTGCTAAATTGGGATAGTTCATAAAATTAAAAACCATCCAATTTTGTGCTATTTAGTACGAGATGTTTGCTTTCTCTCATTTCATAAATCATTGTATAAAATGATTTATCCCATATTAAGAATTTTTCTTTCGAAACATTTTACTTAAAATAATGTATAATGAGTAAACTTAGGAAGTCAAGTCACAAGAAATGAGTTAATGAGTTCTCATCAGCTTTTCATAATACAGATTAAAGTAATAATTAAATTAAAATACCTTTGTTTTTTTTTTAATTTACTAGAAAAGCAACTAAAAACGCTATTAGGTAGGTACATAAATTATCGTATTATATATATAATATTTTTTATCCCTCTTTATAAATGAAACACTGCATGCATCTACACCACAAAGATCTTTTATAGTTAGCGACTTATTTCAGGTTGAAACCCGCGTAAAGTGAAATAAATGCGAAAACCATGTTTTTAATTTTTCTGCTTAACTCCTTTAAACAGCACTACAATGTGTATACAACTTAAATTTCTTACTTTTCATTAAAGTGGAATCCAAGTTCTACACTCGTACGTAACTAAGTACAAGTTTTTTTTTACTAAAATTAGCTCTGTAGTAACACTTAGTTCAAGATTTTCCCTAAAAGTGATACATCGCTCAGAGCTTAATTTGTTTGGACTACTCGTAATACAATATATTTATAGTGGTTATGATTTTCAATGAGTTAGATTTGTGTCGTCAGATACATAAAAATACTCTGAGAAATATTCAAGTGGCCTTTTTAGCAGACCAATAAAATTAGCATTTTAATTAAATCTGGTTCATCCGAGAATCTCCAAATCGGAAAGTCTGGTAATCGGATGCCACTGCAGAGCCGGATTTATGATTGTGTCTGGCATGTCGAATCGAACTGTTAAGCGTCCTTTATTCTGGCTTTTCGTTAAAATAGCTTACTTCAAACACTATAAAATTTCTGCGCAAACCAATTTCTTTTTTATTTTCAGTTTCCCAACGTCATGAAGATTTTAAAAGGGGATCAAATGAAAGAAAATAAATTCTTTTATATAGATTTTTTAAAGGGGACTAAATTTTATTTTTGCAATAAAGAGGTCCCGTTTGTGAAACATTATATTAGCTAATTTGTTTAAAATCGATCAAATCGACGGAACTCTAAATAAATCAGAATAGATATTTTGTAATGTTAGAAATGAAAATGAACAAGATTACATTTTTTTAAGATAATTTTTGATACCAAGTTCCACTAATACTAATGTAATCTTTTTAGCATATGCCTAACGTATTCTTTAACACGATTCAGAAAATATTTACAATTGTCAGTAAAAATTCTCCAGGAGTATTTTAATAGGTAGGTACTTAAAATTTAAATGCCATCATCTTTAGAATGTTTCACTATATTTGTAAGTATGTTTTTTGTTATTGTGAATTTTGCTTCACTCATATTTTATTAAAATTATTAAGGTACCAGTTCATTTGTTAGATTTTCGCTTTGTTATGGAAATAAATTTTAATACCTATACCTACTCAATTTCAAGAATTTATTTAATAATATTTCCTATAATAATTATTATAGAATATCCTAAATAAACAAGGAAGAGCCATTTATTTTGAAATTACATAGAATATCAATTAATAATTATTTCTATCTATCTCTAATTATTTTAGGATTTTTAAGTTACTTTTCGAATTAAATCAGCAGTTCTTGTGACACGCATGGGACTTTGTAAACAAAATTTAATCATGCCGATGGATGACATTTCAATTTTTATGTGTTATCGATTACCGTACGTAACTCCAGGCGATATACCACTTCATAAAAATGCAGTGTGAAAATTTATTATCTAAGCCGACACCAACCCCCAAGACATTTTTCAAGTTTTATGCGATGTTATATATAGTTGAACAAAAACGAATATCAGATATTACAATAAGAAAGCTGTCCCTCTAACACCTATCGTGATACTCTTTTGCAATAAAAAAACAGGTTTCTCGGACGGGACACAAAAAGAAAGATGAAGAAGATGGAGTAGAATCGTTAGTCAAGTCTTGACAAGCCCAGGTCAATGAGCTGCACAAAACGAATCGCCCTCAATCTGTACGCCGATCTTAGAGGACATTAAAGTTCACACAAACTCGTACTGCTGACTTCAAAAGACATTAGAATGCTGATTAGGGGTGTGCAGGCAGTCGTGGGAAACAGTTTTGATTGTTTGGCAGATATACTCGAGACGCTTCATTAATCGCACACACAGTACAAAATTCCGGCGGTAACAGTAATTTATACAATTTTACATTAATGGCGAAGGCGCCAATTCGAATGGAGTTCGGTGAAGATTTTCATAGTTGAAATAATCCAATTTGAACGGAAGTTTCATCAAATCCTAATAACTTTGCGTGTGTGGGAATTAATTAAATATATTTTCAATATCGAGATCAAGATCACTTCCTTAATTTTTTTATTTTCCCTAGATTATTTTTTATGTGTCATGGTTAGCAGATTTTTATGTCATTGCAATAAACTTATTAATAAATTAAGACTTACCTTTCCATAATATACAGATAAGTTTAAAGTATTTCTAGTTTCTAAAAAGTTTTTTCTACACCAGTCGCCAATTAATTTATTAACAGAACTAGTGCCAAGTGAAGAAATTTTACCTATAATTTGTTATATTGCAAAAATTATCATTACAACCTAATATTTTGTTTACGGGCATGTTATTCAAGGTATATATGTACTGTCTATTAAATTTGATCTTGCGTATCCAATATTCACAAGATTTCGGTATAAAGTTTCCAATATAGTTCCTATAAATATTCTTGTTAAATTTCAACCAATCTTGTCGATATACCGGTTCATAAATTGTGTTAGAAAATATAGTGCCAATAAACAACGATTCTGCACCGTGCACCAGCTATTACTATCAGGTGTGGGTGATAATTCTATTCCAGTAAATCAGCAGTGGGATTACGTCCGATCTGCACCGGTCACCAACTGCGGCGTTGCAAGCTTTACACTCTAAATATTTACACATTCGACAGTAATGGACGGAAACGCTATAAACTCTGAATAAATACAACAGTGGAGCTTTGCAATTCCAACGATAACGTTAATGGTGTTATTCAAATTGAATAGCAGTTACGCCATAGACGTGTCGCTAGCAGTAATAGGTATATTTTGGGATTATTTAAGTACAAATGATTGTAATAAGCTTCCAACAGGGTGACTCACTTATAAATTATGTCTTATTCGAAGTAGACTTGGAGAACTTAAATTGTCATTGTAGGTTCTGATGAGGAAAAATAGCCAGAAATTAGGTCATGGATCTTGTTTGCATCCTTTTGACGTGGGAGTTTCTCGAATTAAAAGGAAATCCTCCACTGCGAACAATTTATATTTGTACTGCTTAATTATTTTAGAATTATTTTGATTATTTAAAATCAAAACTGATAGGTAGGAGATGGTACACAATTCATTTAAAAAATGTTATTATTTTTATATTTTAAAATTTGTGTTTTCTGCCTCAGATTCAGTTCTACTAATCCTGATTAATTGTTTATTTGGTCCAATTTATGGATCAATCTTTAAGGTCATTTTTTAAGTATTTTATTAAATTATGTTAGGTGCCATTGCATGGCCGCCTCGGTACCCCGACCTGACTTCAGTGGACAGTGGATTTTTTCCTTTGGGGATTTGTTAAATCAGACGTTTATAAAGTAGAACCAAAGACTCAAGAAGATATAATGGGAAAGGATTCGTCTGTGTATCAATCGTATAAATGTTGACATGTTATATAATGTAAGGCGTTCATTTATCAAGACACTTCAGTGTTGTGTGGATCAAAATGGTGAACATTTTGAGCAATTGTTAGGCTAGTTTCAATATCATAAAAAAAAAATCTCAAAAACCGTTCATAATAATGATTAAAAAAAAGTGTATATCAAAATTTAAGAAATGGTATGCGTTTTTCATCCCTGTAAAAAAATATAGGCATTTCATTTAAAAAAATTGAAAAAAATGTAAAACAAAAGACCAAAGCCATATTAGATTTTAATGCCAAAATAAAGAGCAAAAATTATTTGAAATGATCATATCTTAAAAACCGTTTGAAATAAAAATTAAGTGTATGAATAATATCATACACTTTACTGCTAATGTGGGGAATTGTATGCTTTATTCATCCATGTAAAAAAATTATAGGAATTCCATTTAAAAAAATTGAGAAAAATATAATTAAATATCAAGAAATATAAACAAATATTTTGGACACCCGGTCTAATAATACATTTCAAAAATGTCTTTCACTAAATACATCATTATCAAATAACGTCCTGCATTTTTAGAGAAAACAAATTAATAAATCGCGGAGATATAACAGTCAAAAAAATGTTTTTAAATTGATAAAAGAAAAAAAAGGAAAATAAATCGTAACTTGGCAACGCTGCATCCGATCAGCAAAGGATTTTAGGATGTAATACAAGACCCTTGGAGGCTTAACTGGCGCTAAAAAAATACAGGGTGTTCCGATTAAAAAAATTATACCTACTTCTAATACCTAAGCAAAAACAATAATTAACTTTTTGATTTTTAGACATAGCTACAACGTTTTTATGCCAATATTACGTTATTTAAAATCAAAATTCGATTTTTATTTTATTCAAAAATAAGTCCGATGCACTAATAAAACATTTACAGAGAGAAACTACTAAAATTTTATCTTTATGGCCATATTGTATCATATAGGCTTGCAGTGCGCCAATGGCGTTCAAACCGGAAGAAGAAGCGCATTTATATGACACTAAAACAAAGACATTTTCGATAATGGAACGAACGATAACGTTATATTTTTATGTCCCGTCGGAACACTAGAGTGTTTTTTTTTTGTTATTTTTATTTGTATGTTTCACGTACTGTATAAATTACATTTTAAACTATTTTTAAACTTTAGATTAGATCTGCTTTTCCTCGTTGCGTTGGTCAAAATAAACCAGAGTCTTATAGTAACTGTTTGAATAGTACATTCCACAACGTGTGGTTAAAAGGTGGAAATACTTTGTATCTTGTAAATTTAATAACTGGTTCATAAAAAACAGTTTTCCAGATTTTAAGTCACATCTAAGGTATTTAAAAAGTCATTAGGGAAACATTAAAACGCGCGGGCAGGGAGCTATAAATTGCAGTGAACTGCATATATTTTTACAATAGGGAAGGCTATTCCATTATGAACCGATAGATGACGCGGCTGTCTAACAATTTCTTGTATGTTACTGATTATTTGAGAGAGGCCTAGATTTATCTTAGATTATTCTACTTGGTATAAAAGGCTCATGCGAGCGAAGTCAAGATCGAATATGAAACAGAGACTGAAGACTCATTATTTTCGATTATGCACAGTTAACATAAAAATAAATATAATTATTATAGTCTTCTTATAATTTAACTTAGGTACTGCTACAGTTCCTTTAGCAGTATATCAGCGTAGCCTTTATCCTATGTCTACATAATTGTCGCCCTCCACTGAACGCCTTCCCCATCTCATATGGCATGGTTAGTTACTGAACCAATTTGATTTCAAAGTCTATCTTAATAAATATTTTGTGTAAAAAGATCATGTAGCTTTCTTTAGAGAGATTCCAACTAACTCCCAATTAGGTACTTGTATATATTATTTTATTAATCATTGATTAAAATACTAACGGTAATGTTTTTATTACAATATTTTTTTTAGTGGGTGAAGAGATCATTAAAATTAAAACAAAATTTCTTTGACTTGTCGTCAAATATATTGACTTCTTCAGGACACTAAAAAGTAATATTAGATGTAATGAGAGTTTTTAAAAACACAAACGAAACGTTAAAAATAAAAAATAAATTACACAATTAAACACATTAAAAAAAACAAATTATTTACAATATAGTATATGGATAAAAAAACATTAAGTAGGCATTTTCAAATTTAAAATAAATTAAAAACCAAAACGGATTTTTATACAGGGTGTTTCATTTTTAAATGTCGTCCTTTAAGGAGGTGATAGAGCATCGAAAAATAAGTCGACCTGCCCAAAAAAAAAATATCCAGTGGCGTGGGAAATAGGGTGAGAAATAGAGGGCGTCACCCCAGTATCTACGCCACTGGTGATTTTTGACATGAGTTATTCTTATAGGATTGTAGGTATGTAGTTCAGTACTGCCTGTGCAAAATTTTGTTAAAATCGGTCGTATGGTCTAGAAGTTATGACAAAAAAACGATTTTTTAATTCTAACTTTGAAGGCCTGTAACTTCGTTATTATGCATTTTTGATATAGGTTTTTTGGGCAGGTCGACTTATTTTTCGATGCTTTATCACCTCCTTAAAGGACGACATTTAAAAATGAAACACCCTGTATAGTAAAAGCATTTAAGAAATAAAATAAGACAGACAGACAAATTAAAATCTTGTTTGTCAATAATTTAAAATATCCACCATTGACAAACAAGATTTTAATTTAAACGTAAGTTTTCTGTCATATTTTGTTTTTTAAATGCTTTTACTATATAAAAATCCGTTTTAGTTTTTAATTTACTTTAAATTTGAAAATGCCTACTTAATGTTTTTTATCCATATACAATATAGTGAATAATTTTTTTTTAATGTGTTTAATTGTGTAATTTATATTTTATTTTTAACGTTTCGTTTGTGTTTTAAAAAAATCTCATTACATCTAATATTATTACTTTTTAGTGCCCTGAAGAAGTCAATATATTTGGCGAAACGTCAACAAGTTTAAGAAAAGAAATTTTGTTTTAATTTTTAAGATCCCATCACCCACTAAAAAAATTATTGTAATTATTCATTGGATCACCATACAAATCTTAATAAATGTTTTTATTGTTTCAGGTATGTACCATCATATCAGCAATAATAGTAAGTAAATAATAGAAATATTAATTGTTTTTTTAATATTGTCCGTTGTCGAAATTTTCATTTTCAGAATATTAGGCAGAGCCGGCAAAATTTGCCGATTTTTAAATGTGTTTGTTGCTTAGTAATGTCGCGACTAACATTGACAGAGCAATAACGAACCGTAAGCTTGACAAACTAAATTGTCCAAAGCTACAAATTCGAGTAAAAGAATTATCAAATTTAACCAACAAAAATTATATCACGAATAATATTCATCTCCACTATTTCACGAATAAACGAAATAAACCAATGTATAAAAAAATATAAAGCCTGTTAATCGTGACCTTGGACGCCAATTTGTTAATTTTATTACCAACTTATTTAATTTGATTAGAGTTGATTTATTTCTTATGAATGACGTAAATTTACTCGCAATAAAAATTCTGGCAATTCTACATTATGAAAATGACGGTAAGAAAGAAATTCTAAAAATCGTTTTGGGATAAATATCCAAGGTATCTTATTGGCTCCGGATGACTGTTGTTCGCAACTAATATGTAAGAGTTATAGAAAACCTCTTGTATAAGCCGAATCAACTAAATTTTTAGAAAATCAAAAACATCAAGCATCAAACATCATCTAGCGCCTTTATCATTTAGGTATAAATATGTCAGTTTTAAATAGAAGCACATTTTCTGAGCAATTTTGCTACAGGGAATATTTTAATTTAAGTTTGAAATGTCTGCACAGTGTTACCTTGATGCACTTTAAGATCGGATATAACGTCGAACGTTCAATCTGCAAGCATAACACGTCATGCCTGCTTTACTACATAAACGTGGAGAGGTACGTACTGAACTTTCTTGCTACGTGGTCCACATATACACTGCTTGTTTTAGTAAAGTGCGCATAAATAATTGCAAATAACGTGAAATTAACACGAAATATAATGCATTTTCGCACGTAGCCACCTCTAGCGGCCTGTACTCTCCTCTAATGTCCTCGAACAAGTACAAATTGCGAAATTATTTTGTGAGGTCACATTTGGTTTATTAATGACGCTAATTTAGTTGCCATTGGTGTCAAAACACCAAACTCCTGTCGCCCAAGTTGACATCATCTGGAGATGATTGAAACTGCTTGTGAAGTTTGGAACAAATCCAGGACCACAGTATATTCAAATATTCAAGAAAAATCTCGTGGTGCGAAATAACTTCATTAAGTTTTTGACCAAAGTCTATAATTCGAGTAGGTTCGTTTATTATTTGAGAAAAATCATATGAGAGTAATTAGCTAAAATATTATTATGAATCTGAAAATATTTCTTGATTTATTTAACAATCAACTTTGTCAAATGCCTTGTGGCGAAATCAGTATAAATCACGTCCATCCGATTACCTAGTAGAATGCCTTAGTGCGTTATAGTTATCCAGTTGCAGAAAATTTTAACTATAAATTTCTCTCGTTTCCATGTGTGCCAATGGCTATTTAAACATGTTACCAACTCAAGTTACTATATCTCAAACTTTTATTTGCTTTACTACAAATCTGTCAATTGAATATCGCGGTTGTTTATGACCTTTATAAAGTTAATTTAACTTTTAAATGAAACTCTTATTGCTATGTATTTCCCTAGCGTTAGTCAACAATTTCCCTATGTAAGAGACACCCTTTTATCTGGCGGTGTTCTAAAGCTGAGCAAAAAGGAGGCCTTCCACTATAATACGACATGTTTCCGGCAAGTTAATTAAATTGAACATAATTTAATACTCAAATACAACGCACCGTTAGACTCCAAAGCAGTTTACCGTTGTATTATGGAATAAAACCGCGTATTAGACCCTCTTGTTCCATGTATTTGCTACCACCTGGGGCTGTATAGCCATTAACCTACACCTACATACAACTAAGTGCTGAATTATAAATTTGAGGTTTTGTTCACAAAATTAAAAATTTTTGAAAGGGCAGATTATTCGTAAGAAAGCAGTCCTGTTGTATTCGCCGCAGAATTGGGTGACGGGTATTCATTATACGGGATGTCTCGAAATTTCCAAAAAAACTGTAACAATAAGGAAATTTTACCTGTACAGGGGTATTCACGAGAGGTTTTACCCCCTTAACTTTCTTATTTTATCCTAGTAAAAAATGGTAAAGACATAAGTTTCTAAAATTCTTATTTTTTATTATATCATCTGTCTATTGGTCTCATCAAGAGTTCTTTAAATATTTTGGTAGGCCGCGGAGTGGCGGAGGTGGTGAAATGTCCAAAGAAAAGACTATTTGCGAAACTCATATCAATCTGCCTAACAGATCAATTTGATACAGAATGGCAGTTCAGGTATATTAAAAGTTGAAGCTGAACTATACGCAATATAAGAAACCTTATATGGTGTGGATCAATTTAGCCTCTTTCGACTGAGGAAAATTACTCTTCCAGTTCAACATCATAGAAATAAGTCATTTTCTTCAGTCCTCATTATCACCATCAGAGACTTTTAGAACGAAGCGCGAATTTTCGCAGGCCTAATAGTAATATCTTGCAAGGTCATGCTCATATTCCTTACTTGTCCCGTCAGGATGTTAATTTCAATTTTTATAGAAATGGAAAATGTGTTTTCATTTGAGCTACTGTTATCTACTAGAAGCAACCCGATGTAAGTCCATTAGCAACCGCCCTTAGCATAGCTGTTGATTTATTTTCTGGTACCTTTCTTCGGATTTTTTATTTTTATTTAGTGAAACTTCGATAACTTTAATTGCGTAACTGACAAAGACACATATAAAAGGAATCAATGCTTTTACCAGAATTATTTTAACATTGAAAATGTTTAACAAATTTAACAAATCGAAGGCGTAATAGTAATCGGGGGTCCAGTAGCGATTTGTGTGACGCTTGGAAATTTCGCAGTTTTTGCAAGTTTTCGTCAATCTCGTCAATTGTAAATTATTGGAAGCAGTTTAGAAAATCTAAAATTCGAATGGGCGAAATTACGGGGGTTGAAACGTTTTTTTTTTTGGACACTAAACCGTTCGGTGCTGTCACATCACATACTTTTTGAAAGATTCAAATTTGATTTTGGTCTAGTTGGAAAACGTTATAATTATCAGAGAAAGCGGAAAATTGATATTTGTGTGAAAGACTTACTGGTCGACTGTAATTTTTAAGAAAATCTGGGATGCGGTTGTAGGGGTGATCTGAGG
The DNA here is from genome assembly GCA_963680705.1 of Rhagium mordax. Taxonomy (NCBI): domain Eukaryota; kingdom Metazoa; phylum Arthropoda; class Insecta; order Coleoptera; family Cerambycidae; genus Rhagium; species Rhagium mordax. The sequence goes on along the minus strand of OY796659.1, from coordinate 63,429,573 downwards.
TGATTTTTTTTGCCGATGTCTTGATGAGCAAAAAGCGTCGAATTGCGTTTTTGGTGGTATGTGGACGAATCTGTGGATTATTAACAATTTTCTGGTCAAGTTGAATTTAAGGGATTTATTACCACATTCCTTGAGATTCCTATCCAAAAAAATTAGATTTATCTAAAAAATATTCAAATTAACCAGTTTAAAACTGGGAATAACCTCTACGCCTTTGACGTAATGTCAGAGGATCAGTTAGAGGGTGTTTTTTGACAACTAATAGGAATTAAATTAATACAAAAATACTGCGCTGACGTTTCGGAAACTATATCCGTTTCCTTTTTCAAAGTTTAGGCTTTAGATTTTTATGTAACGTTTAGAATAACACGGCATAAAATATTTTTTATTTTATGTCGTAAAATTATTTTATTGAATTTAAGGGTTGAAAATGGGAAAAAAGTTATATAAAAAGCTGAAAATCGATGTTTGTGCGAAATTCGGTGTTTTGAAACTTTTTACGGGTCGATGGTAATTTTTAAGAGAATACCGGATATGGTTTGAGGATTTGGGGGGGGGGGGGTAGATCGGGGGTGAAAATTTTATTTCAGGCTGAAGTTTTCCTGAGGAAGTGTCGAGTTGCGTTTTTGGCCAGTACCTATGTGGACGAATCTGTTGGTTTTTAAGAATTTTTGGCATAGTTGGATTTGGGGGTTGCAAAATGAGAAAAAATTATAAATATTAGTATCTAGAAAAAGTAAAAAATTTATATTTGTGTGAAATATGGTCTTTTGAGACTTACGGGTCGCTTATAATTATTAAGAAAATCCACGAGGCGGTTGTGGGTGATTTTTTTGTTGAGGTTTCGATGAGTACGCATTTTTGATAATATATGTGGACGAATCTGTGGGTTTTAAAAACTTTTCTGGCCGAGTTGAATTTGGGGGTTGAAAAACACGAAAAAAGTTAGATATAGTTATTGAAAAAAGCTAAAAATCTATATTTGTATGAAAGTCGGTGTTCTGAGGTTTTTACGGGTCAATTGTAATTTTTAAGAAAATTCGGCATGCGATTGTGGGGGGTTGGGGGGAAGGGGGGTGAAAAATGTTTTTTTTTTTGCTCAAGTTTTGTTGCGAATCACTTCAAAATCGATATGTAGAGTTTTAAGAAAATGAATAATAAAAATGAGCGTTTTGTAATTTTTACACCTAAAAAAATGAGAATCGTATTTCGGAGATACAGACCAAACCTACTTGATCTGGTTGCTATTATTAGTATTATTTATAATAAAATACAATCGATTTGGAAAATATAAGTTTATTATTAACAAGAAACAACAAAGGTGTTCTATATTCTCCACAATATCATTTTTTTCAGTAATGGGTCGACCAGTAAGTCTTAAAAGACCGAATATCACACAAATATCAATTTTCCGCTTTCTCTGATAATTATGACGTTTTCCAACTAGACCAAAATCAAATTTGAATCTTCCAAAAAGTATGCGATGTGACAGCACCGAACGCTTTAGTGTCAAAAAAAAAAAAAAACGTTTCAACCCCCGTAATTTCGCCCCTTCGAATTTTAAATTTTCTAAATTTCTTCCAATAATTTACAATGGGGTTATTTCACAATTTATATTTATGTTAAATGTACAATCAGGAACACTTAAAAATACTGTATATTTGGAAAAAAAGTATTTTTTTTGCGCCTACGTATTTTTAAACTCGGTTTGTAATTTGAAAATATTAAGTTCCCGCCAACAGCCGTGACGTCAATGTTTACGCATGCGCAGTATAGCGTAGATGAAATATCTCAAGAAAACTAACCTCACAGTTTTCACGCTCTTAAACTCGACACTGAAATAGTCCATATTTTTCGCAAAGAATTCCTGAATCATAACGTAGTTCACTTCAGGTAAATTTTCACTGCTAGCTTTAACGAAATTAGGCTCCATAATAGTAAAAAATGATGAACTAACACAAACTAAAGCAAACTGTCAAAAGTGTCAAATGACTCTAGATTCTTAACAAAAACAAATCTTCCTAGATTTAGTTCTAAACCGTGACGTCAGAAGTTAATAAAATTTGAAATTATTGACGATACTTTTTATTGATTTATGAATAATTAACAAATAACATTGATTAAGGAATGAATAAGATACGCGACTTCAATGGTAAAGTGCGAGGCCTTTTTTGGCAGCGAGAATTCCGGTAAGTTGCTGGCATTCCTGTGATTTACGTAGTATGCTTTTGACAAACCTCTGTCGTGTCTGGTTTTATATCATTAATAATCTAGTGGTAATAAAAATTTAATGTCCAGATTAATTTTAGTTTAAAATTATTAACGTAGTATATTCTCTCTGCCAGCTATTTCTCAACGTTTGTTTGACTTTTAACCGTCACATAATTTTAAACTCAAATCAATCTCAACATTCAATTTTTGTTTTCACTAGATTATAAATTATATAAAACCAGACACGACACAAGTTTATCAAAAGCATACTACATGAATCACAGGAATGCTCGCAACTTACCGGGATTCTCGCTGCCAAAAAAGGCCTCGCACTTTACCATTGAAGTCGCGTATCTTATTCATTCCTTAATCAATGCAAATAATAAAGACATGGTATTTACCAATACATTATTCTTGCACATTCTACTATCCAAATTGATAGGTATTTTTAAGTTTTTCTTTAACATGAAATAATCCTATTGACGAGATCTTGATACCAAAAACATCCACCTCGCATAAAACTTTGCAAAAATTCGCAAAAACTGCGAAATTTCCAAGCGTCACACAAATCGCTGCTGGACCCCAGATTACCAATACGCCTTCGAGTTGTTAAATTTGTTAAACATTTTCAATGTTAAAACAATTCTGGTAAAAGCATCGATTTGTCTTTTTATATGTGTCTTTGCCAGTTACGCAATTAAAGTTATCGAAGTTTCACTAAATAAAAATAAAAATCCAAAGAAAGGTACCAGAAAATAAATGAACAGCTATGCTAAGGGCGTTTGCTAATGGACTCACATCAGGTTGCTTCTAGTAACAGTAGCTCAAATGAAAACACAATTTCATTTCTAAAAAAATTGAAATTAACATCCTGTCGGGACAAGTACGGAATATGAGCATGACATTACAAGATATTACTACTAGGCCTGCGAAAATTCACGCCTCATTCTAGAACTCTCGGATGGTGATAATGAGGACTGAAGAAACTGACTGATTTCCATGGTTTGATTGGCTGAAAGATATTATGGAAGTTGAACTGGAAGAGTCATTTTCCTTCACCAAATCAGTCGAAAGAGGCTAAATAGATCTACACCTATAAGGTTTCTTATACTTATTGCGTATAGTTCAGCTTCAACTTTTGATATACCTGAACTGCCATTCTGTATCAAATTGATCTGCAGGCAGATTGTTATGAGTTTCGCAAATAGTCTTTTCTTAATTAATTTACTATTTAAAGAGCTCTTGATGGGATCGACAGATAGATGATATAATAAAAAATAAGAATTTTCGAAACCAGTGAAGCTTAAAATATATATTTTCTTTAAAGTCTTCTTCCTGTCCTATCCTGATGGTTTCTTGTAAGATAAATAAGTTATGAATAATCCTTTAGTTTTAATACAGACATCACTAAAACGAGTCAAAATAATTATACCGTACTTGGAACTTCTGCTTTATTTGTATTTGGTCCCAAAATGAACAAAAGCAAAATCTGTAAATCACTGTTAAACTTCTCTCAAAAACATGCAGCTGGTCAGTTTCTATTACATTATAATTTAATTTGATAATTCGATTATAAAACTGCTTTCTATCCAACTAACCTTCATTATTTTTAACCAATCTTACATTGTGGGTTGGTTACCTCATTTCATGGATATTCTTTCCATTGATCAATGCAATTTAGATGCTTTAACACTTTTTACTTTATATAAGTATATATATTTGCCGTCTCTTATTGATTAGTTACGATTGCATGCCACACAAGTCTGACATTGATCGTATTTCACATTAACTGGTTTTGCAGCTTATCCCTCTGACAGTACCGTTTGCAAACTGAATTTATTGCCAAAGCACGCGTTTTCATTTCAATGTGCGGTAGAATGTATAATCAAATTTATGACAAAAATTTCATTGTTTTGTGTGCGGTACAAAAACAGTGGTTTTACTAACTGTTATAATTTCTACTTCGACCACTGGATACCAGTTTACAGTCGCATTATTCATAAATTTGTATTCGTTGCATAAAGGCTGCAGCGTGGGGTTGTTATTAAACGTCAATAAATTAATAAATTCGAAATATGTTGTTTGGGGTAAGTTACGATTTTAGAGGATTATTGATTTCAGAAATACAATTAGTTTTATTCGAGGAAATAGCACTTTTTTGTGTTTTGGCCCTCGAAGTTTCTTAGACTTCCCTGAAACTTCTTGCGTATACACTAAATTTCCCTCGTTGTGTACCTGTCTAATAATAGTTATATATGTACCTAGTGCATTTTTTGGTCGAGAATATTGCAATCCGAGGCCCGTAGAGCCGAGAAAAAATAACGTCACGTTGCCAATGACGACAAGTATTTGGTACATAAAGCGTCACTTGCGAGCGACAAAACAAAGGAATTAGAGTATACTTACGAAGGAAGTATGAAAATATAAAAATATAATTATTGGTGCTGAGCAATTTTTTTTAATCTCAATCAATAAATTAAATGCTGTTACTATACTAGATAATAATATGTCATTATTATTATTATTAAAATTTGAAAGAAATAAATATTTGTTAATTAAATATAAATTCTTCTAGGGTACAAAACAGAAACTGAACGCAGTAGTATATTTTCAAATAATACATCAATAAAACGTAGTCATTAAAGATCCCCTCCACTCAAAACAATTAAAATATTTAGCTAATAAATTAGCTGAGTCACTGTGTGTATCAACATAATTTACTCAGTGTCAACAAGTTATACTCAACGCCCTATTAAACAAGTCAAATACCTATTAGATTTAAAAGAGGCTTTCCACGGAAATCATGACTGGCACTTTTAACCCTCCAGAAGTAATGTTAATGTAAATTGATAGATGGCTTTATAAGCAAATATAAAATTGAATAAATGTGTGGAGAATTCAATGCGGTGGGGAAAACATTTTTTAATTTAATATGTAATTACCATTATAAGTTTATATTAGCTATTTTTTGTTGCTATTAAAGAAAATTTATATTCATAATTAAATGTCGGGAAAATTATTTTAATCGTATATTCTCAGAGGGTTGGGATGTTTGTTGTGGCGTTGAAACTGACGTTGTTGGTTTTTGACACCAAACTAGGCGAGCGTTTCGCCAACCAAGTTGGCATTTGGAGGCGACTGGAAATTGTTCTATATAAATAATCGACACAATTTTTGCCTATATACTTCTCGAATTTACAACCAGAAATGTGGTAAAGTAGTGTTGGTCACACCTTAATATGTTTATTAAGGTACAGTGCAGATACCGGGTCTTGTATTTTCATGTGCAGTTTAAGATTCCATTCTGTTTCGATGTTTCATTTTGACAACTGTATTTGCAGCAACATTTTACCTGCTTTTGGATATTAAATAAATCAGCAAAATTCAATGATTGAGAATGTTGACGCTCTAATATTATCGTCTAGATCGTCGACATTACCTTTTCTAATGTTGTCTCTTTAATTTTTGTTATAATATTTGAAGCATCTATTTGGACCATTGATTAATTGAAAGAAGAGGTTCATTTGAATCACTAGCACATTCTAGTGACAGCACAGAAGATATAAATAAGGAAAATTTAAAATAAAAATTACTCGAATTTCACCTGCAACCAAGATTCTTGACCATTAAGTAAATTTATATTTCTCCTTAATTTATTTTAGGATAATAATAATATGATTACCTATCTCAAGTGATAAAGTTATCAACCATATATTTACTGAAAAGACCATTACGAACACACTCTAAAAAAATTCGCCCATTCAGTTAAAATACTGCGGGTAAGGTCACAGTTCGAATATTGATGACTTCTCAAATAAGCGGATACACCAAAAGTGAGCGTCGCGTCGTGACAGAATATCATTGATTTGCCCGATTGATTCCATAATGTAAAACTCCCGTGGCGAATTACTTTAAAATTATTTTTCTTTTAATTTTGCTTTGCGTACAACTAAAGTGGATATAATACAGCAAACAAAATTGACGTTGACGACGCGATCATCTCGATGTCAAAGTACGATTTTTGTATGCAAAAATGTTGATTTTCAACACTTAGTAGGTATGTTAAATTCTGAACAATTTCAAGATTCTTTTAACGATTTCCGATATTTCGTTCCTAATAGCATAGTAATATTAGTAATTAACGAAAAGCGATGGCAACAAATAATAAAATAATAATTGAAATAATCAGACTAACTGGAAATAATATTTTAGTTTATTAATAATCTTCAGAATTGTCATTTTAGTTGATACATATCTTGTAATATTTTTATAAATTTAAATTTGTGCCTTTAATATGGAGGTCTACATTTTAAGACAAATAAATGTAGGTGGCCTGGTTAAGTGGTGGAATGGTTTAGCTATAACTCCTTCAGGAATTTATTATAACAAGGCGTTAAAATAAATAAATAAAATTAACCTAGAATAGGCAGCTGATATTTTAGAAAATTTTACTAATTCATCCAATGTTAAGAGTAGAAGACAAAAATTTAACGCAACAAATTTTTAATATTAAACTGCTTTAACAGATCATTATACATCATTTTGGGCAGTACAATACAAAATAATAAGGAACTATCTGAAAACTGCAAATTATATAAATATATCAATAAAGTAACCTACAATATATTAAGATTTTTTTCAAGACGATGCGATGGCTTGATTTGATTCATAATCATCATTAATGAACTGATCAATCAATTATTGGAATTATGGCTACAGCCGAGGAGTTTTTCAATCTATTTTTTGAGGTAGCTCAGTCCTTTTGTTCATTGATTTTTAGAGTTTGGTGTTATCTTGGCCGTCTCCGTTATTTTTTCCATTGTCTTTTTTTTGCATTTTGATTTCCAGTCTTTTATTCTCAGTGTCTTTGTATCTTCCTCTAAGGCATTTCTCCATCTTTTTCTTGGTCTTCCTCTATTCCTATGCCAAATAGGGATCCACTGCATTATTTTCCTGATCATTTCATTTTTGTTCCTTCTCATGATGTGTTCTGCCCATTGCAGTCGTTGTGCTTGGATAATGTTTTCTCCTCCAAGTTCCTTTCTTATTATGCTGGATCCTAGTATCGTTCTCAATATTTTTCTATCTATAATTTTTAGGTTTTTTTTATTTATTTCTATTGTTTCCATTGCACAGGTTCCTACGGGTATTATCAGCGTTTTGTATATTTTTATTTTTGTTATTTTTTTTTAAAATTTTTAATAGGGTTCTGTGTCTATCATATGTCTTCACTCTGTCGTGTTCTGTTTGTCTATATGTACAATTTCCATTGTTATCTTGTTCATTTATTTTCATACCGAATTTGTTTACCTCTTTGTCTAGTTGATCTATAGATCTTCTCCATAATTACTACGTCGTCTGCATTTCCTATTATTTACATAAATTGTTCTTATCTAATTTCACATTTCGCTTTCTAGTATTAAATTAAATATTGTTGGGGATAACGAGTCCCCTTGTTTGCTTAAACTAAAATCTTGTTGTATTCTTCATAGTCATTCCTATCGTTGCTCTTAGTTTTTCAGGCAATCCCGAGGGCAATCCTAACAATTTCAGATCTTTCATTATTTCTTTCCTATCAATTGAGTCGAAAGCAGCTTTGAAGTCTATGAAGACTACCGATTTCTTTGTTGTGTTCTCGCATCTTTTGAAATATTTGTTATAATGTGTCTATAGCATTTATTGTAGATCTTCTTGGTCTGAAGCTATTTTGATAGTTTCCAAGTATTTTCTTTGTATTTAACAAAGCTATTGGTTTATAATCATTACGTTTTCGCCTTTTCCTTCTTTTTTGTATATTGGTGTAAATATGCTAGTACTCTAAAGTTTTGGCATTTTATTTTATATCCATATTTGTTCAATTAGACAGCCAAATTTGTATATTTAATTGCTTTCTCCATATATGCTTCTATCTCGTCTTCACCTGGGGTTTTTCCATTTTTATTTTCCCTACTTCTTTCTGTATTTCCTATATTCCAAGGCAGTCTTCTTCTTCTCCATCTAGCTGCTTTTCTTCATTTCGTATCTCTTTTTCTTTACATAATATTTCTTTGTAATGTTGTTTCTATACAGGGTGCCCCAGTTTTAAGGGACGAAACTACACAGACTTAAAGAAAAAATATTTCTGAGCAGAAAACTTCCTATTCATATGCCCTTTATCTCGCTTAGTTTAGGAGATAGAGGGCGTTAAAGATTTAACTTTTTTCCAAGTTTTTTTCCTATATCTTTTGAAATATATAATATAACATAAAACGTACACTCATTAATGTTTAGAGAACTGTCATTGATTTGTATTCATTTCTTTCAGCCTACTTCAAAAAATTTAACAAAAATTTTTTAAATCAATAGATTCTATGAGCATCTCAAGCTGTAACTCCTAAACCAGACATCGCACAAAAAATTACAAGAGATCAAAAATGTTGCTAAAAGACCACTCTTTGAAGTGATAGTATCAAAATGAGACAGTGGCGTAGCGCTAAAAAGTTCTGGAAGGATTTGATTCTAGGTGGGCCTAAAAAAAGGTCACTCCGTATAGCATATTTCATGAAAATGCTGTAAAATCTTCAGCTTGGGATAGTTAGAAAGTGTACAAAATTTCAAATTGATATCTAATATATTTCAAAAGATATAGGAAAAAAACTTGGAAAAAGTTAAAACTTTAACGCCCTCTATCTCCTAAACTAAGCGCGACAAAGGGCATATGAATAGGAAGTTTTCTGCTCAAAAATATTTTTTCTTTAAGTCTGTGTAGTTTCGTCCCTTAAAACTGGGACACCCTGTATATGTCTTATATTTTTGTGGAGCATTTTCTAATTTACCGGTTTTGTTTTTTTTTATTCCTCTAGATTTAGTTGTGTTATACTGGAGTCTTATATTTTTTTTCTAATTTTTTTTATACAGGGTCAGTCGAAAAGTGAAAAATGTGAAAATTCGCTACGCTGTGACAAACATCCTATATAAGGTATTGAGCTCAAACGTTGTATAAAAGTATTTGAGGCACGTCTGAATCGAATGCTTGGGATAGCTATCCATTTTTTCGAAAAAAAATTGCCTAATGGTCGATCTCTAAATTTCGACCCATTTGGCGTGTCTTAGCAGGCCTTGAAAAAATTAAAATTTAAAATTTTTCCACATGGTCAAATAGAGCTCATCGAGCGTTCCGAAATAATGGGGTGTTCCGGTCTTAAATCGCACACCCTGTATATCTAATATATTGTTTACTATACACTGTAACCCGAAGCCAAATAAAATTCTATTCTATTCTATCCTATTCTAATTTAAATTATCTTCATACAAATTAGACCCAACTAAAAATCCGTTAACCAACTCACACGAAGCGCCAATTGCCATGTCTCTTCAGTCTTCATAATTCCATAATTTCTTGGTAAGTTGCGATAAATTTGATCGATTTAATTATATAAAAATATTATATGAAATTGTTTAGAATTCAACGTACTATCACGTTAAACAATTAACCTTTCATCGTCTAAATACGCTCGGATGGCGCCACGTTAGTTTTGTTAGCTATTCGTAAACCAAAGTTCCATTTGCAAAACTAAAGAAACCCTTGCCTTGTTAGTTGTTTAATTAGCCTGGAGAATTTCACTTGGTACACCCTGTATAAATTAATTCTTAGAGAACAATATTTTCCAAAACTGAGTACTGTTTAAGCAGGCTGGAGACTATCTAATGCAGTTTTAAGTACTGTACATTTTTCGACGTTGCTCTGCCCGAGGGAGTATCGTGAGACTGACTGATTGCCAGTTTCATAAGTTGAACACTTCCCTTTTCGTATTACCGTGAATTTTAATCATATTTTGAACTTTGATTAATTATGTTACAGATGCGCCTTCCAAGCATATAACAACTGCCACGTCCCTTGTTCCGTTTATCTTTAGACAATGCCTGGAGAAACTCAAAGCCATTTAAGTGCAAGGTTAATATCAATTGGTGTATTCTGTTTATGGTTTTCCTAAAACCATATCGCCTTACTATTAAGTCTTGTATGCAAGTGGGTGATTAAGTTAATGTGAGGTGAGTGAGCAACGTAATGTTAATCTGATGAACTGAATAGAATTATACAATATAGTTTTATTTGAAGAGGCCGAAGTGCCTTGTTAAGTATAATCGAGTATTAATACATGGATATGCCCGATAATGTTACATGCACAACACACAAACTAATCCATCTAAATATTCTCAGAAGGAAAATAGTTTATATGGTATATTCTGTGTGAATTCCTTTTTCACAAAAATTTTTGTCTCACATTTCTTCGTTAAAATTTTCACTTTCACGAGACCTTGTATTATTAGATATGTATCTAGAAATTGATATACTAGTGTTAGAACAAGGCAGTATGAAGAATATTATAAAATTATAATATGGCACGACGAAAGATTACTTCGAAGTAATGATTGGCTTTAACTTCCGGCCATTGCATATTAAACAGTATTGCACATAATTTACGAAATTTATTGAATACCCAGTACCGTCATTAAATTGAGCACAAGTCACCCCGCAAGATTCTAATTCAATTTAATGTAACTTTGCGAAGTGGTTCAGAATTGTAAACTGCAAATATTAGGATGAAATAGTTTGGTCATTATTTAGCAAACAAAACGAAAAGCATATTAAGTATAGCTGATATAATCACTCCCGAGAGAATTTTAAATGCAAATTATAGCGAGGCATTAATACAACACAGAGGAACTTTGTTATCAAACCTCGCAAATTACTTGTATAAGCTATAAGCAGCGATATCTCCACTTTGTGATTCATTGTTCACTATCTATCTAGTATGCTTTGAAGGAACAATGGCACTGCATAGCTTTATTAATAGGAATGACAGGAGGTATAGCGAACGAGGACATAGTTTATGAGCCTGGAACACTCTATCATTGTGCACCAAGCTAATGTCATAAATACTGGTATTGTTATTACTTACCTGTCCTCGACTTCTGTTGCGCGGTGCATCGCGTGATGCTCGACCGTGTATTGGACGACCGCCTCTGATGAAGTTACTGCTTTTAATCAGAAAACTGCTTTTACATGATCGATAGGCACATAATGGACACGGTTGTGCCCGTCACGACATCGGTCTGCAAAAGCGTATAGATCCATTGAAATTACTTTACATATTAGACGTTAAGAATCGTTCATTATTTAAGAAAAGTTCTTATTTATTCATAAACTCTATACTTATCAAATAGATTCGACTTTCCATTAATGTTGCATACAAAATTACTACAAGCTTTTAGCGTCAACATTGCTACATTCCAGGATTGTCAGTCTTTGTTGGTCGAGAGTTTATTTTATGTATCACATCTTATCTGTTTGCTGCTGCTTCAGCAAAAGTGAGCCTCATTACTGGTGCCCCGTCCATTGCAAGAGATGTTTCTGTCGTAGTAGTCGTACCGATTTTGATGTGATAATATTTCACAGATCTGTTTGAAACCCATCAAGACTATTCTTACTTCTTTCCTGGTTTTTCATTGCCTTGGGATTCCTGACAGTAGATTGCTTGACTATTGGTGATAATACGGATTCTCATATTATCTGCACCATTTCTTTTGTACAGACATATTAAGTTATGCCCTCTGCTTGGAAGATAGTCCAGTTCAGGCTAAAATCTGTTCCAGGTTAAAATTTGTTCTTGGTTGATCCCCGTAATTCCTATTAGTTCTTGATGTTTTTAATCTGCATGTGTGCCTAATGGTGACGTTACAATTTCTTTGCAACTGGCTTGTTCCCTTTTGTTTCTTATCGAATTTTTCTATCCTGATGGTTTCTATATAGTTCTAAATATTGCTGATGCTGCCTGACTACATCTCCAGTAGTCAGTTCTCTACACCTATTGAAATATTTCGGTGTGGCATCTTTTTCTTGGAATGGTTCTATATTTGATTCGCTTCAGCCGATATGACGGTATTAGTGCCTTACTCTCTTGGGGTAATCAAGAGTGGTACTTTCAAGGCTATAGTTGGCGTTGTTATCATTGTTATCCCTAGACTGTAGGCATGGCAATTTTCTCAGTTGACGAATGTTGTTATTGGTACAGTCAGTGATCAGATAATCCCTGTGGACACCTAGTTATTTCTTTTTAATAGTCACTTGGTGTCAAAAAGTACTTCGAACTAATTCTATATAGGGCTTGGAGTTTTTTTTTGCGAATTCTTAAAGTTACGAATTCTTAATGTAGAGAGTATCAACTTGAAATATTAAAAAGGTAGAGAGTATTAACTGGAAATATTAAAAAGGAGCTTTTGTCCCTAAGAGGGTGAAAACCAACCCTGAAGTTCAAAATTTAGTATTGACTCAATAAAGAGTTAGTTATTAAAAAAATTCATGTATATGTTTTTAAGGTCGCTGATTACGAATCTGAAGTCAGAGTTTGTTACATGTAAATTAAACTACGTACCTACCACAGCATTTATTGTATTTATTAAAAAGGATATAATACAGTAATTTATTTATTTTAGTTAAAATAGTCCACTTTCTTCATAACGTAATGGTCATTCCAAGTACCCGCTACAGTACAACCACGGTATTACTAAAATAGAGTATAGCGGTATAGATTAATCCATAGTCTGAAGTATTTTCCTCATATCCAGAAATAATCTAATGTGCTTGTAAAAGCCTCGGACATAACTCTTGTTTAGTACGATGTATTATATTGACCATTGGCTTTCCATTCGACACAAGGAATTCTTCATCTTAGTATTACAATAGTTAAGAAATTCTAGGCACCTTTTTTATTCTTACTGCTAAGGTATTGTGCATAAAACAGCTGGCTTGTAAACAGAGCTGAAACAAAAAGACATGACCTTCAGACGATACACAACGAAATTAAATCGGTAATTTCCCAAATAACTCGTATATTATTGTTTTACTACTTACCTAGCCATAAAGACAGAAGTTAAGATATTAATTGAATATTTGGAACATTCGTTTGTTTATATTTGTGCTTTCCGAACTGTCAGTTGATAGTACAGAATTTCTGTCGAATTTAGTCGTAGGTTATCTGTGGCATAGAGCTGATGTTTTGAAGTATCGCCTTGGAGAGTCGTGGCGCTGTCTAATTAATGTATCGTGACGTTAGTCACGGTCGGAATTTGCTAAATAATAAATATCGATGAGATGTGAGTGTCATGGAATTATCTTTTGAATAGGAGACTTGGTTTATTCTTAATAGGCTTTGTAATATATAGTTGGCTAAATACGATTGATTTTATATAATAGCCCGGTGGTTGGTTGTGTCTAGTGAACTCGTGAAAACTCTGCTTGGATTCACCGACAGTTTCACAAGGAGGAGCGTGGGCGTAACTGACAATTTGACAGATACCATTTCCAGCATTTCATTTTCTTGATCCAGGCGATAGTGTGACGTGCTTTTCTAATCAGGTAATTTATTTCCAATCCTTGGGATTATTGATGGAGATATATATAATAAATGGCGCCCAACGTGGGGCGTCATTTATTACCCCGGCAATTACTAAAAAAAAATTACGTAGGTAATATATTCCGTAGCCCACCCGGTATAACGGATAGGGTTATTTTTTATAACGCCATTAAAGAATCAATTTTACATCGAACAATAGCAAATTAGGATTTAGATGTAACATTTCTTGTACAATATTCGTCAGTCATTACGCTAAAACTAAACCTAACCTCTTCGAAAGAAATAACAAATCATGTAAATTCTATGTCGACGTCGACCGCTTAGTATGGATGAAATATATGCCGTTTTCAGTGGTTAAATATAGCACTGCAGCGTCAATATTTTAAACTATGTATTACAATTACAAGAAAAAAGAAGCATGACGGTTTATACCCCCGTACCAGTGCACTACAGTGGCAAATAATAAAGAAAGCAATACACGAAGTGCTGTATATTTTTATTCTTTTAATAGAAACCTCATAACCTTTTTATAAGCAGTAAAGATTCGCGTGTTCTATAACACTGGTCTGTATTCAGCAGAGATAACTTAAAAAATAAATTACTATTATTCTCATGGAACTGTAAACTCGCTGTAAACTATAATTAACTTTTTGATTTAGAGTTTGCAAGTTGTAGAATATGTGCTTATTGTGAGGTAGAAAAATTGAAACCCAGTAAACTTTAAACTATATTAAGTAAGAGTTTTTGCCAGCAACTGTTATAAATTTTATTATGATTATGCAGCGATACAATCCTCGAAATTATTAATAGTCAGTTAGTTGGTGCTTCATATAATATTACCCACTACCATCTCTACGAAGTATGCCTCAATTAGGTGATCGCTACCCTCTTGAGATGTATCTCAAGTTATCTGAATAATATCGTAAGCATTAATATTTAATGACTATCAACCTAATTGTTTGTCAATTGTGTCCCTTACAAATGCACCCCAATGAAAGAAGTAAAAAATTATCGATAAAAATAACATCAAATAATTATTCAATATGAATTGTTAACATTTCTGCTACTAAAACTTGACTCAACTGAAACTTTTGATAAAACAAATTAATTACTAGATTTTGTACATTGTTATGAACACAGGGTTAATATTTAATCCAATTTTACCTATTTATAAAAGGCCCCCCTATCTAGTTGAAATAAAGTAAGGAATTAATAAATATTAAAGATTAATTAAAATTTCATTACCATTTATTTTGTCGATAACTGGAAAGAGCAGTAATGAAATATGTTATATTCTAAAATTTGACATTTTATTGTTTTTTCGGGTTTCTTGAAATCGCTAATTTTCAGTAAAATAATTTGACAATTTATTTAGAATTTTAATATTTTTAAAAAACGAGTTTTTCGATTTCAACGAAATGTAAAATGCGAAACTTCATTGAAATTTCATTTTGCTTTTTAGTTTACCGCCTATAATAATTAGTGGCAGGGATTTCACAATTACGAATTTGTCCTGAAGATAGGTCAAGTCTGGTACATCTGCCAAATTTTATTGATGTAGCTCAGATATTTTTCAAGTTATCAAATACGAACTGATCAACAAAGATTAAAAAACCTACTTTTTTTGATTCAGTAGTTTCTAAAATAGGTAATAGGTAGAGAATTCAGTTTATATCTCCTATACCCCTTTACATAACTTAATTATCTGACTAACATGAAATACACCCATCTAATTACTGAATTTATAAACATTTTGCAACTAAATTATTGCAAACATTTTCTTAGTTGAAATTTAGTTAAATTACGCGTGGCTCGATTACTTGTGCTTTGCGTTTTATTTAATTCGACACAATTACAGGAATCTTGTTTCATACTTGGAAAATTCCAAACCAAAGTTAAACTTTCAAGTAACGTGCACGTAAGTCGTATAATAAAGAGAAGTCAAATAAATGACGTGAAAGCAGTTTGAATTGGTATAAAGAATAAATCCCTTAAGATCAGTTTCTGGAATAAACAGTAATTGCTGCAGGAAGTTTGTAGGAAATGTTAAAATATAATTTTGCCATTGTCGGCGCTTGTTTTGTTCAGTTCTTTTGTATCAAAGTAGTTGAAAATTTTCTTCAGAGAATTTCATTCGTAACAAGTTCTTAATAGGATAAAAATTTAGTCGTATATAATTATGTGTCTTTTGTTTAAGTTAATTTAAAGTGGCCTAGAGCTGAAGGCAATATGAGTGAAAAATACTTCTCAAGTGCCCTATTGTAAATTAATTCTATGTAGTTTTCAAACTTAATTTCAATCCACTGAGTTAATTGTTGATGTCATTAAATACGAGAAAAAGTTTTAGCAAGCAGCTAAAGCAGCTATGAACTTTTACATATCGTTTTACTTAGTCATTATCAATAACATGAAAAATCTGCTTTAAATTTAACGGAGTAATAATAGTGGTCTAAAATGAGGTTAAGGTTCGTAGGTTTTATACCGCGTGGCCACGAAAGCATTGCCTACGGAATAACTCGTTTATTATAAGAGATAGACTTTTGAAAGAAACGTGGATAATAGCCAGAATCTTAACACAATTGTACAGGGTGTCCCAAATTTCTTGATTTTGGCTGGTTTTCCTATTTCCAGACCAGGTAGAGAAAAACTGACATGAGTCTAGAGCTCGATTTTTGTGAAACGCCGATTGGTAAAAACCACATTTCGATATTTCTAACCGTTTCCAAGATATCGGCAAAAATTGACATTTCACAGATTCCGAAAAACTGTCAACTTTTTTATTTGTGGATATTTTTTCAAACGGTAAAAACTTTCTACAGGCACTTTTTGACTTAGAATAAGATGCATTTGTCAAAAAAAATATATCGCTTTTCGATTGTTTGATATCAAAGCTAACTTTGCTATATTAAATGGAAACCATAGTTGGCTTTGACTTTAGAAAATAGGAAAAAAAATAAGCTTTCCAAAAATATATATGTCAAGATATGTCTAGTCATCCTTGCTGCCAATATAACACATTTCTCTTTAAAAATGACATTTTTTAACATTAAAAAAAAGTTTTTCGGAATCTGTAAAATGTAAATTTTTGCCGATATCTCGGAAACGGTTAGAGATATCGAAATGCGGTTTTCACCAATCGGCGTTTCACAAAAATCGAGCTCTAGACTCATATGTCAGTTTTTCTCTACCTTGTCTGGAAATAGGAAAACCAGCCAAAATCAAGCAATTTGGGACACCCTGTACACAAAATGCTACTTCCCTACTTCCGGTCTAGTGACATCAAATATTTTATTTTAAATGGAAGAGCCGGTATATTTTTGCATATTATTGTTCGTCGTGAAATTTTGATTGTCACAAGTTGACATTTGTTCAAAAATTAGCGTCGAAAATCTAAAAACACTGAAAAACGTAGGTAGGTCCCGCAGATTTAGCATATTTAAAAATAAACATTGTTTTTGCACCATAAAAAAGGATTCTCAGCTTTTATTTGATATGACTAGATTTGTTGAGCCCCACTGTACAGGATGGCCCATTTTCGAGCCTCATCATTGGGATATCGGAAACCGTAAGAGATCTGATAGAAGCAGTAATTAAATAAAAAAACTAATCGTATCAATCATATTTTCTGTATCGGAGCGATAATGAATGCGAGTTCTCTTCCTTTCCTGAAAATAATATACCTCCATCCTGTTGTACTTACGTTAGTCGCACTATACAAACTATAGGACTTTGCGTTATTTAGCTGTCCTGTATAAACACACCTACATTTTGAACTGTACGCAACATAGTTTACATATTTGTGAAACTATTCTGCTCCACTGCATGTGCTCAACGTTTTATTAAATCACTTTAAATTATCCAGTGTAATAGAACTAGACATTCTGATATATGTAACAACACGAGCAACAACCAAGCATATTTCTGTGCTATTTTGTAACAGTAACCTTTACATATGGTCTAAATAGTGACAGAGTCTGACGTTCATTTTTGAGGTGTATCCCCATCGCTACAACCTGCAGCCCTGCAATCAAACATGCAGCAACGCTTTTTATTTTTCATTTAAGTACACAATAAAACATATTCACGTGTAGACCACGTCGTCAGTGTTTTGTAAACAGTGGCACGCATAAACTAAATATTTTGTTAGCTGTTGAATTATAAACGAATGTTATTATTTCTCAGTTTTTTAGACCTTGTCATCCATAATTATTATGATTAAAGTGGGGAGATCGATATTGACTAAACGTATAACGCACATAATAAAAGCAGAGTAATGGTAGTAGTAAAAAAACACTGCCACATAAATATATATACAGCACATAATACTTCGTTCTTTTTTTATAAGACTTCCGCATGCATTTATGAGTTAGTAAAATATATTCCCGAGATAAAATTTCTGCAGTATATGAGCTATAAATGATTATGGCTACTAGGTTACTAATACTAAACATTTTTACGATAATATTTTTACTTTTACAGAAAACAAATCATTACCGGATTGTTAAGTTATCCATCATTAATAATGAGAATGAAACCAAATTACGAGCATTAATTTTCTCAGTTTGTAACTGAATAATCAGTGGTGGTTTAGATATCTCTTTAAGTGGGCCCATATTGAAATTTTTCGATCTCTAGCTTATTTTGATGGAAAGTACACGTACTTTTGACATTATATGTTTTTTTATTATCGACTTGCTTACAATCCATCCAACAAAGTGGTCTTTATGACTTTTGAATTGATGAATAATTATTAGTGAACGTGATGGTCTGTAAGCGATGACCTGTTTTGAATACATAACTATCTCGACTGTTACAACTATGCATTATATCCATCCCTGGTAAATTACTGAGTGGAAATGCAAACTAAACCGAAAATTTATTGCTGTAGAGGAAATATTTTTTTTTTCTGCTGGTTGCATCGTCTAGTACTACCTGTCCTCTTCAAAATGAGTTCTATTGCCCATCTACAATTTTTCTGATCGGAGTTATGGCTTTTTAACGATGAATAAATTTGCAAATTTATAAGAGTTGCTAAATGAATATCGAAGATTTTAAAGCGATTGCTCTGTTCAGATATATGGAGTTATATTACCAACTATGGTGTTTAATGTTCAGTACTTTGAGGATTGCTATATTTTATCCAGTATTTTATCGACAGGATTAGACAATCTGGTATTTATCAGAACTATTCTCACTCACGATAATAAGTGGGTGGGCTAGCAGAAGCATCTTCGTCTCTTGTGGATTTAACGATTTTAACTTGAAATTGTTTTCTGGTCATAAAAGATTTACGATCCACGAATTTTCTTAAATAAAGTCTGTAGTTTGCCTTTTATATCTTTTTCTTTGCAGTTTAAACTTTGGAACAGTTTTTAAAAAGAACTAATGGATAACAAACGAGATAAGTTATTATACACTGTTCTATTATCCATATTTTTTCTTTTGTTTTGCCGCCATAAATAAGTAATTGTTGTTTAGCGGCGCCGAAACTTTCAGTTTGGTACAATAACTTGGAAAATTTTGTTACTAGAGTAAATGCCGACTAAAAACTGTTTCAAATCAACAAAAATATTGTAAATTTAGTACAGGGTGATTGACTATATGGATTATCCGATTTCAACCCTCGTTATCTTAGTAACCATTGGAGATATAAACAAAAATGAAAAAGGTCCTTAAATGAAATTTCATGTAGATTACAGAAGTATTAACAAACCTTTATTTGTCGTTCATACATACAGGGGGTGACAGAAAACAATTTTTTTAATGGAACACCCTGTATATTCTTTAATATCTTAAAAGAACGTTTCTTTCTGAATTCAAAAATATATAACACACGAATGTTTAATTGAGAAATTAATATGGATTGGATGGATTGGATGGATGGGATGGATGGGATGGATCGGATGGATCGGATGGATTGGATGGATTTATCACAGAGGTGCGAACATGAAATGACGATATTATCAATTAACCGACGCCGACGCCCAGTGACAATTTCAAGGTTGAGGTTGAATATTTAAAAGGGCAACCCATAGGCTAGTACTGCTAGCACTATAAGTTCTTATGGATAAGTTCACAACTCCGTGATTTTCATTATACTTAATTGCCATAATGATTAGTCCCAAACGAATCAATAATAGTTACCAAACTCGATAAAAATTAATTGATAAAAAAATACTAACGTGGTGTAAACATGTTATTTCAGTATTTCGCTTGCATATGTGCTGTTGTGAGTTGCATACAGTAGTTTAATAGAATGCAAACATTTTCCTCAGCGCGATATCAAGGCGAACAAATATTTGAGCAAATTCTCAATTCCGTTTATATTTTCAATGTTATCATAATATTTGTTGGGGTATTATTTGTGTTTTAATAAGGACGTCCCTTCTGATGTAGATTTTTAAAATCACTATTCAAATAGACGTGTATAAACTGATATTGTGTATCTCTGGAAGAGATTGTCATCGATAATCAGTGATACTGAAAAATAATTTGCATTAAACAACAAAGATTATAAATAACTTTATTTAAGTTTTATTTATATTTATTATTCAAGCATAATAATAACAAAAATATCCAATTTGATATAGTTATATTGATACTCTGCTTCTGAATATACACATATAAAATCTATTGCATGGACGTGAAACTACTGAAACCACTTTAGAACGCAATTATTGTCGATTCCTTTAAACAACTACTTCTTATATGTTATAAAATATGGAATGGTATATAGAATTCATAGCTTCCAAAGTAAAAAATATTGAAATTAAGAAATATTCAACTTACTACTCTTTCATTTTTTATTTTATTTTATTTCACTTTGATATTGACAATAAAAAAGTCTCTCCCTATTTATTACCGCTGTTAAAATTATTTTTGATTTTAACAAACGAAAATCGTCTATGCTTTTATAGTTTATAATTTTTATTTAAGTTACAACTATTGGTAGGTATGTAATTTTCCAATAAAAGTAAAATCGTTTCTCGCAGTAAGCATTTATAAACCGGTTTCCCTTAAATTTATATTCATAGTAAATAGTTGACTCGTACACATGGATATTCTGAACAATTATTGCAACATAATGCTTTCATGTATGCTCCACTCTAATTATTAATTTCGTTAAATGCATATGTTCATTGATCGATATATAATGATTTAAATACTAATGGTTACGTATATTCTAAAATAGAGAGCTTTACAATTTAATAACCCCTTTGTTGACAAGAAAATTGCCCCTGAATTATTGTGTATGCGGAGAATTGACTAATTGTAGTTATGAAAGCCTCTTTGAAATCCAACTTTTGTGCATAAAGGCGGAATGAAAAAGTAGTTTTGGTAGTGTTAATAAATTATATCGTGCATTTAAAATCTGTAGCGTTTTCTTTACTTTTCTTCTCATGTTTCAGGTACGGTAATCGATCATCAAAGAATATTGGTATGAATTGTAAAAACTGTGAATATAACATATGTATACATATATCCAATATCTTGGTTAATGAAAGAAATATATAGCTCGATATGTCAATTTTCATTATAAATAATATTTGAAATTCTTAGCGTATACCAATCATCCTCGCAATCATCAGTATAAATATTTTTTACCTGATTTTTGATGGCTCTTTGAAATATGAATGCGAATAGAACCATGCCAAACATGTTAAAAGAAAATTTTAAAATTCCCAAAGAATTAAATAGAACACTCTGTATATTATGCAATCAAAAGATGCACCATTGAATACTTTACAACTTTGCTGTACCTTTGCCTATATAATACTAAAGTTGAATATAAATGCAGTTTTACAGAATAATTGCTTTTGGTTCTGTTTTCTTATCAGAAAATCATAGTGGGCGCGTCAGAGATGAATCAGTCAGATTTTCTTAAAAATAGTATGAGCGCAAGATAATTCTATCAATAAAGTGAATTAAAATAGAATTCCAAGTTGGTAATGAGAATAAATAATTATATCAAAGAATTGATAAAATATTATGTATGGTCTAGACTCTAGATGACCCTATGGTAATTGTATTCTCTTTTATTAACCAAAGTATTGGACTTCCGCGCACTAGGTGGACACCCTGTATATATATTATATATGCTGAATTTAAATAGAAAAATAAATGGTTTATTTATTTAAATTTCAATAGAAGATGCATACAAATGTACGTTCTGGCTCTTCTGCCCTACGTATGCAAATAAATCAGACAAGCTTGGAAACACCCAAACTTAGCGTTGAATGAAATGTGTAATGTCGTTGGCGGTCGCATCGGAAATACGCTGTGAAGATAAAACCAACCCCCTTTTAAATTTATCGTGTCATTGAAAGCGTGAAAGCTACAAAGTCATAAGTAGACGAAAATTAATTTTATTGGCAGTAAATATAGGCTGCTGTGTAAAATTTATTGATAATTTGGTAGAAAGTAATTTGAGAACAAATTTATTGGGTTTGTTGAATGTATTGAAGAATAGAACCAAGATGCATCGACGTATTTATTTGGTCATCTGATGTAGAATTAAGAAATGGATTTGTGGTTGTATATTTAAGGGCCATTGTGTGTCCTAAGAATTAATTTAAAAAAATAATAATTTTTCTTTTATTTTACGAGTTATTCAAAAACAAAAGTACACACTTTATGTTTGGACATATTTATGAACCTATATCTATTCAACTTAAAATCTTGAGGGCTTGAGTAACGTCTATTTTAAAATATCAACTTCTACTGGAAATTCATTTAAATCCATTTCCTTACGCTTAGCTCATAAATAATTTAAAACGGATGAATTAGCTATTTTGCATGAGACACCCTATACGTTTAACATTTCATACGTCTATATAACGTGTCATTCCAGAACCCCAAAAGCCATATTATTCAGCAGAGTCGATGGAGTGGTCTATCGGAAGGTTGTATAAGAAGATTTACACCGCTTTAATTTCCTCTGGATAATGGGTCGGCACTTCATTTCCAGCTCCAGAAAGCTTTACACAAAATTTTGATACCAACGACATAACTTTCCTTAACTAATTTCAATACAATATAATACAATTTTAATAAACACATTATTGTTTCAAAATTCTAATATAATCACTAAATATTGTAAATTTTTGTCATTAAAAAAAACTTAGGCGAAGTGATATTACGGGAAATTTAAGAAGGATTGGTAATTCTACTCATTTCTAAACTAGCTAAGTGGGTGAAAAAATTAATGGTTAAAAAAATATGTGTTAAATTTGTTTTTTATTTAGTAAAATTTGAGGTAAAAATTAAAAACCGGTTTTTGGTACACACCCTTATAAAGTTATATATTGAAACTTATAACTAACTACATACTTTCGATAAGGAATAGACAGTTCAAGTTTTTTGTAATTTATCTATTTTTTTGTATGCAGAAACCCCTGTTTGTACAGGGTGTTCCAGTTTTTTGTAGCAGGATTTTAACAGTCGATAGACATTTGAAAATTATTAAAAAAAGTTCATATAAACATAGGTTGAAAAATTCTTAGTTTTCGAGATACAGGGTGTTAAAGTTTGAAAATAAATATGGATTTATATTTATATTTCCAGAATGCTAAGAAGTATTGAATCCAAACTTACCAATTCTTTACATACAATTTAGAGGCCTATTTTAGAATAACAAACTACTACTTTACTTAACCATGGGCGTAGATATATGGATTTACCAAGGCTCTTTTTTTACAAAAAAGTAGTAACTACGCCACTGATATTTTCCCATGTTTCCAGTTTAATTCAATAAAACAAGAAAAACAAAAATTTAATGTCTCTTGGCACTTTTTGATATGACAAGCCGTTGTTCAGAAAATTTACATTTAATCTGTTGATGCACGCCTCTAGACGAATTTTAGATAAACTTGAAGTCGCTCAGAATTTCACCAAATTTGATGGTACGAAAAGTCTTTTAAAAAGAAAAAAGAATGTTAAAGTCCTGCTACAAAAAACTGGAACACCCTGTATATTACATTACCCCTGATGATTAGACATTAAATGCACTACCCTCATGTCAACACATAGTTTACTATAAATTATTTTTCCATGAACAAATTGCTGTACTAAAAGTAGTTAAAAAAGACAAAGTCGTAAAATTTCAACCGCCGACTGCTTTAAAACTGTATGCTTTCACTGCAAAGCTAACAAATTGGCAACAAAGATACTTTAGAAGGAACTTTTACTTTTACGAATTTCATTTTAATTTGAACTTGAAATAGTAGTTTATGTCATAAGGACGAAAAATCTAGTTTTTCGGGCGACTACGAAATATTGCCAGCCGAGACGCAGTCGAGGCTGGCAATTCGTAGGAGTCCGAAAAACGGTTTTTCGTCTGTGTGACGTACAATATTTTTTATTCGAATGTGCTTATGGATATTAAAATGATAGGGAAAATTAAAATATTATGTTCTTAAGATTTACTTTACTACCCCGCAAATGATACAATTTACAAGTTTGTTTGTAGACGGCTGTGAACTATAAGGCCAGATATTAATAAATAACAACTGCACAACTGCTGTCATATCAGTTTGCTTGAAATTAGTATCGAATTAAATAAAATTCAGAAATCTCTTATTTTATTCAATTAAAATTGCTTGAATTGAAGTTTTATTTACAAGTGCATTACCATTTTACAGTAGAAAAAAAGGGCCAGCATTTTAAAAGGTAGGTAACTAAAACGCTTAATCTTTTTGTCTGTCACTTTTCAGGCCGAGGCCTGAAAAGTCTTTTCAGGTCGTTTACTTGAAGTAGCTAGAAAAGTTCTACCTTTCGTTTTTGTCTTCTGACCGAGAAACGTCATTTTTTGAGACATTCGAATAAAAAAGAATATAACATACTAAAATAATGCTAAAAATAAGCTTGAACTTTTGATGGTTATCAAGGTGTTTAATATTTCTATCACATTCACCACATTGCAGTTGGGCATTTAACTCCATTAATCGTTTTTAAAAAAATATGCAATTGTTTATGCTAAAATTAAAAACACATAATGTAATATATTCATATTGTCATGTATTTTAATAATAAAATTAAATTCAGTCCTACTTTAAAAAGAAAAATAAAAGACAAACAAAAATTGTTCATATAGAACTTTACTCTGAATAAAGGCAGCAAATAACTTACTTTAAAAAAAATAAAGGTTTAAACATATAGCTTTAAAGGATACCACTCCTAGGAAACTCATGTTCGTTGCAGAAACACCCCTTACGGGATAGCAGGAAGACGGTTTACCAGATGTGGCTCGTACCACCTAAAACAGTAAATCAAAACCACAAAATAGATAAATAAAATAACATTAACCAGCAGAAAGGTAATATTAAACAAGTCAATAATTCACTAGTGTCAAACAAGTAGTGATTTATAAAGAATGAGCAAAGTTGTAATTTTATCTAGCGGAAAGTATAACGTAGAAAAATTAGCCCTTATATGAATTCAAGAAAGAATTGTTTTAATTTAAAAAAACGTATAATTGAGGGGAGGAAAAGTGATGAAACTGAAGGAAATCGGGATCACCTATAATGGAGGGTCAAACTATTTTGGCTTAAAAAATTGTGGTGCGTTGAGTGTATGCTGTAGCTTTGCTCTGATTAAAATAACTTTGAGTGAGCTCATCATCGTGTAGTTGTTGAATATATGAATTTAACATATGACGAATAGGAAAATTGCATTCCAGGTTTCATCAAATTCGTTTCCGTGAATTTACGACCCAGAGATTCTCTTTAAGGGAATGCAGGGGTATTTTAATGTATTATTGAGGGTTTTCCGCCGACCAAATTCTGATTTTCTAACAATTCACAACCACTGAGATTAACCCGTTTCTTCTACTATATAAGTAATAACCAGAATCGTTTAAATTTGGTTGAGACCATTTTTAAAAATTTGTTTAACATATCCTTCTTTAAAATTCTTTAGCAGGTGCCAAAAGACAAACTTGTCTGTTTTATGGTATTTGTGGCATTCTTAAGGTTTTAACTTTGCTTCTTTTGATCTTCTACTTTCAATTCAATTAGTAAACGACGTTTATCAACATAATTTCAGTATTTCCATGGACTCTTCTTTGTCCCCGAGAATAAGTAAGGTATTGTTGAAAGATATTGAAAGTAATTATCTTTAAAGTTCTGTTTACAAACCTTCTGAAGATGCGTCGATGAAATTTTCGGATCGATTTAATGATAAATAACCATCAATTAAATTTACATTAGAGGTAGAAAATAATATCGAATTACTATTTGTACATACATATTTTATTAAAAAAAAAACTTCTTAATGTTAGTTCAAATGTATACAGAAAAACATTACATGTAATTCAAATCAGGCAACTGTTAAAAGAGGTATTTTTGGTCCAATTTTGATCATATCTTTTTTTTAGATTGTTGCTCATGGAAAACAGCATTTTGTGGCAAATTGATAGATGTCTATCACAAAAATCAAGGCCTACTTTGCAATTTTTTTGGTGCGAAAATTCGAGAAATCATATTAGCGATTTTTTACGTGAAAACTAAGTACGGCACTGTGTTCAGCGTCCCCTAAAATGGGTCTGTTCCAAATTTCATAAAAAAATATCGCATATTAAAAATTGATATTATTACTTTTAAAAATTAATCTATACCCAGAAATGTTCAAATAATCGTCTCAATAAAATAATCTGTTACTTGATGTGCACTTCCGGGTATAAACTAATTTTTAAAAGTAATAATACTTATCAATTTTTCACATGCGATATTTTTGGATGAAATTTGGTACAGACCAATTTTAGGGGACGCTGAACACAGTGCCGTACTTAGTTTTCACGTAAAAAAATCAGTAATATAATTTCTCGAATTTTGGCTTCAAAAAAATTGCAAAGTAGGCCTTGATTTTTGTGATATATAGACATCTATCAATTTGCCACAAAATGCAGTTTTTCATGAGTAACAATCTAAAATGAAGTTGATCAAAATAAAATAGTCACTTTACAGGGGTGGCCCGCTTTCAAATGGCTCACTCTGTATACATAAGAAAATTTAGAAGGCGAGAAAAAAATATAGAGTGTTACTATGTATGCATATTATCTGGAAAAACTATCTCGAGTTGGTGATAGCTATAGAATTAATTGGAACAGTGTTTCAAACTAGTAACACTTTGAAACATATTTTGTCACAAACAGAACCGATAAATCGCCAACAAAACTGCATTTATATCATTTCATGAGACTGTAATAAACATCAAGGAAACTCATCTAGGCCTCTCAGTATATCCATAAACCGACTGGTGGACAAAACTACCAGATTGGTATCAGAATCTGATGTAGTGCTTAGACACAATAAATGAATAAAATAAGCACGTAGCATGTCACTTTTCCATTGCATTCGTAATTACTGGCAACAATAAAATAAAACCAGTATATAATCAATCGGTTTGTTGAAACAGTTTGGTCATTTATCTCCGCTGACGGCTCTGCAGTGAATCGATCCCATGGAGTCTTTGTAGATTGTGGAAAAAGAAAGTTTCCTCAGCCTGCGGAACGAACGCTTTGTACTAATTGCTTTAATTGTTTGTCTTTACTGACTCGTGAGAAACTTTTGTTTAATTACCAAGGTGGAAACTCGTCACCTCACTCCTCGGTTCACCAAGTCTTTTTAGGAAAGTTGAATTTAATTAGAATTAATATTTTAAAACATGCCAGGATTAAAGAAACTTCGTAATAATTTTCCTTTGTTTATTTGTTTAACGCCACTTCTAATTTGAATTTATACAGGGAAAATGTTCTTTCTTTCATCTCATGAATTTTAAGAACACAATACGCATACACTATTCACTAGGAATGTATATAATTACACCTAAGCTAAATATTTAACTTCATTATTACCAATTTCCATAATTATTTAGGAAACAGAGTAAAATGTTTATGCGAAGTGAAGTAATGTGTATACCAGGTGGGAATATAGTCACGCATAATGCCAATAACTTTGTAAACATTATAATTATGGAAAAATGATCGAGCCAAATCAATGGCGGTCGGATAAAATTAGATTTCTATACCTAAGTTTGCATGCGTGGAGCATGAGACCCACTCTATACTTTATGACATGGCTGCCAAGACTAAAAGTGGAAGTTTTGTAGAAAAGAAAATTGCTATGAAAATATATGCCAAAACATTATTTAAAATGTGTTGTATTTTTTTAAATTTGCAAATGATTTTTAAAATTTTCAAGACTTTTTGATTTATATGTTTTTTCTCTGATCACTGTAATATTTAATATGGATCAGCAAATTGTATTAGGTGTTTAATCAACTTGAACTAGCACTATTTTTACACGCTTTTATTAGCTTCACCTCTGTTTTTTTTTGTTTGTTTGTATGTTTGTTTGCATGTAACGGAATCTTTCAACGAGATTTTCACCCACTTCAAAACGTCAGATTAAACTGAAACTTTGCACACTTATCAAGGATCGATGACAATACAATAATTTTATAACTTTATCCTAATGTCCTTATTACCAGGACCATCAGGCTAAAATAAAAATAATTTTACAGGTTAAGCATATATGCCATCTATAGAATGACGGTAAATGTTATCCTTCTTTATCGACATAGAAAAAGAAATTTGAAATGAAAAATTTTGAAAAAAATTCGAAATGAAAAATATCGAAAGAAATTTGTCTTCAAAAATAAAAAAAAAATTGAATTCAAAAATTTTTAAAAAAATTTGAATTGAAAAATTTCTAAAAAAATTTAGATTTCAAAAAATTCAAAAAAAATTTAGATTTCAAAAATTTCAAAAAAAATTTAGATTCAAAAATTTTGAAAAAAATTTGATTTAAAAAATATTGAATAAAATTTTATTTCAAAAATTTTGAAAAAAATTGATTTCAAAAACTTTGAAAAAAAAAATTTCAATTGAAAAATGCCAAAAATAAAAATTTAATTGAAAAATGTCAAAAAAAATTTTATTTCAAGAATTTTGAAAAAAATTCGATTTCAAAAATTTTGAAGAAATTTTGAAATGAAAAATAAAAAAAATTTGAATTGAAAAATTAAAAAAAAATTGATTTTGAAGTTACAAAAAAAACTATAGTTTAAAAAAACTAAGAAAACATGCTTTAAAGGGAAACTGAACTAAAAAGTAAAAAATAATGTTTATCTAGATTTCGTTCAACTGATAATATTCCACTAACTCAATATAATTAAATGCTTTTTACTAAGTTTAAAATAAGAATAAAGTGATTGACAAAAAATTATTTTATTGTAAAAAAGCGTAGGGTGACATTTATAGCGCCTCGCTTTCACGAATCACCCCCGTATATTTCAAACTAATTTTAAAATGTAGCCATTTTGGTCTCCTACAACTTCATTATAAAACTAATGTTTGTATTCGACAAAAAAGGAAATATTGGACTTTTTCGCACCGTTGACTCACCCTGTACATTTAAAATAATTTTATTGTAAAAAAGCGTGGGGTGCTAACTCTACTTTAATCAATAAACAACCAATGAAATATCTATAACAATTGATATCATGCACCCCACGCTTTTTTACAATAAAATTATTTTTTGTCAATCACTTTATTCTTATTTTAAATTTAGTAAAAAGCATTTAATTATTGTGTTAGTGGAATATTTATCACTGTTGAAAAAAATCTTAATAGATAAACATTATTTTTTACTTTTTAGTTCGGTTTCCCTTTAAAACGTGTTTTTTTAGTTTTTTTTAACTATAGTTTTTTATCATTTCAAATCAGCTCAATTCTAAGGTCTCTGGAATTAAATGTAAAATTATGTGGAAATTAATTAAGTCTCAAAGACAGTTCTGATGAAAATACTTACTATTTTTGATCATAACTTTTTTATGTCACATGACCAAAAATTATAAATATTTCTCTATCGAACCTCTTCTTCTCCTCAAGACTCTCGTATTTGGCTCTAAGTTGTCTAGATTTTAACGAATAAACAGAAAAGAATGGCAATGTTTTAGTGGGAAAAGCTATAAAGTTAATTGTAAATTCCACATCTTTCAAAAATAAAAGAAAGCAGTTTCGTCCATAAAAGGTATACATAAAAGTTATGCAAAAATAATTTTGATCTGAGAAAACAATTTAGTGACGGAATTATTGAAATATATAACAGTAATGAGAGTATTTTGAACATATTTTTTTTTATGAAGTCACATTTTCCTTGAATCAATCGGTGAATAAGCACAAATGTAGATACTGGTTAAATGAAAATCGGCACTAGATGGAAGGAACTCCATACTTAACATTTCCAAGTGTGCAATTGTTACAAAATAATATACTTAGTTGTCACAGTAACAGGATGGCTCCCCACATTTTGGTATCACGTAAAAGCCTATCTAAAAAATATTATTAATCAGATGGACAGAAAGAAAAATTCCCTGGTTTTCTTAAAATATGCAATAAATATGTACCTTACTGAAAATGTTTGGGAACGATTAGCTCATTATGTAGCAGTTGATATTGCTCGTAAATGATAATTAGGTATTTCTATTATTTAAAAAATAAATTGATATCAGACCCTGCCAATTAAAATTTTGTTGTGACCAAATTATTAATTTTAATATCCGTTATATGTCTAACTGCTCCATTTACATAAGGCTAGTCTATTATAACGACGAGATTGCTAATAACTATCCCTTGCAAAAGAGCTCATTGAGTTTAAAAATTTTTGGAGTAATAATATGAATTGCCATCATTCCGCATTTCACAAACGACTCCCTTGTTTGCTGGTGATGTAACGAGTTTCATTTTAACTCACAACCTCAAAGGCAGTTTTTTAGCTTCATACTATACAATAAAATTACATTCCGACAGCATAAAACACTTTATTGCTTATTTTGTAGGAGAACTGACAAAGGTTCCTTCTAAAATGATGTGTGTACCAGCTGGTTTTGGCATGTTTTCTTTTATACCGAATAACGTTTCTTATTGGATTGTTCACATTTACGACGTTCAAGTTACACGGTACAAATTGACAAGGGAAACAAAATAAAGAACATGCAAATATATTTAGATGACCCGTCATTCGTGCTGGGTCGCCCTGGTATCAGTTTATTGAGTCGGCGAAGGAAAATTAGGTCCTAAATTTACGTTACTTTTAATTCATTATTTATAATGCACCGTAATTTTCCCCACAGGGTGTTTCAAAAATCATGTGACTAAACTATACATGTTGTACAGGGTGAGTCAACGGTGCGATAAAGTCCAAATAATACATTTTCCAAAGAATAATATCAATTAACACCTGGTATAATTAGCTAACCAAATTCTGGTTTGCCTGACCTATCTCTACGAGGCTTTGGTGTATATAGGTACGTATATTTTGATGTCGAAATTTTTTTCGAAATTTTTATTTTTTAGTTTTCGAGTAGGTAAAAACTCCGACAAGTTTCGATGTACAAAGAGATAAAGAAAATAAGTAGAGGATTTTTTTCTTTAAATTTGAAGAAAAATTATTTTAGAGTGACAGTTCTAAATAGGCACAGACCCTGCGGGGCCGTTATTTTGAGAATGTGTTTTTAAATTTTGGGGTAGAGGGAGAAAGCAAGTTCTTGTTGCTGCCAAAATTTGTAATTAAAGAGTTTCTTGCATTTTTTCGTACGTTGAACGCTGATTCTTGCGTAAAGTTCAGAAATTATGCACAGGGCAGGTAAAACTTGCTTTACGAGAGACTCGAACGTCAAAATTTAACGTGCGTGCAAGCAGCGACTGATTTGAAGGTAAAAGTCATTCGGATTATTTTTGTAAAAATTTTCGTAGTTAGTTTCCGAGCTTTATATGATATTCTTTACAAATTTATAAGCATGTTAAACTTTCGGTACAAAATCAATCCAGTCATAATGCCCCAGACCCGGCTCTTTGTGGTGGTTGCAGCTTATACCGATTAATTGGGAGATTAATCCCTCAAATAGTTACAACATGACTGGTTTATTAGTCACCAACCTACCTCTAATAAATCCTAAAAGTTTAGTGAAAAAACACAATAGTCTGTTCAGTATTTGTCCGTGAAAGAATTATTTGGCAAGTTTTATATTTGAAGTTGAAATTTCACCAAGATTGTCAGTTACATAAATCTGATGTGCATTGTGTGTAAGGATCTGGGAGTCAGCATTTTACACATCCCCTTTTGTGGTTGGCCATGGAAGTCAGCGGGCCCGACGTTTATTGCATGCTTCTTTTTATCCCTTATGCGAGTGTAGTTTTTGTTGGGCGTATAGTTTATTTGACAGGCGGCCTTTGAGGACGATGGATTCCCTAAGAGCCACCAGGTCCGCAATAATAGAACTCGTAAACCGTATCTCGAATTTGGCCCATTTACGACACACAAGTTAATGTAATTACCATTTTAAATGTGGGGTCTCGGGTGACATAATACAATGCCTGCAAATATATCGCACAGGGAATAGATGTTTCATTGTTTTTCTAATTCTGTACTAATCCATTGGTTGAGAATACCCTAACTTAGTTATATATACCTAATATTCGTGTATTGATTTTTCGTTTTTTCACAGTCCATTTGAGGACAACTGAAGCAGGATAATCTTTAACGTTATCCTTAAAATTCCAACGAATTTCTGATGAAGACTAAATTTTTGCATCTCACAATATCCTGTCTTAAGTAAAGAAAACCCCATATATACCTATGAAATTAATTACTATCTGAACATTTCAGGAAAATTATCTTTCTGCTTTAAAAGTGTACGTCTCCCCTGCAGGAGGCGAAAGAGTAAAAATATATGTAATACATTTTTTGGAAATAAATTCATGCTCTATTCCGATTTATTGTTTCGGCTCCAATATCAATATCCTTTAACATGAGGTTATATCGGCGAGGGCTAATAAAATCAATAAGCTTAGGTTATAATTTATTGCGCACTTTTAGAAACAACTGTGAGAACAAAAATTAAAAATGTCCTGCAAGAGGATAATCGTGTATCTACCTGCACTTTTGAGGCCAGCACGACACATTTATAGATAAACCTATTAACAATGTAAGAGAATATCAAAATTGTATTTATCGAACTTTATCTTTTGTTAAATTTGTATATATATTGTGACGCCCCAGCCCTGGGCTGTCTCATTACGCGCAATTTTCCTAAATTTATATTATTTTCAGTGAATGTTATGAGATTTCGGTGAATTACAATACGTTATATTTTAAATAACTCGGTTCATCCTAATTTTAAAAAGTCTAAAGTTCGACGATTATCGAGCGTACAAACGCAAGGGAATGCAGGACCTTATCTTGTTAAAATAAACAGAACCTACCTATCTTTACGGGAAATTAGCCACTATGCAACCCTTAGTCTCGGTTAGTAATCCAATGCCCGGCCACACCTGGCATTTTAGAATGACGTCCCAAAGCTCGTGGCGTAGGAATACAAAAGCTAGTCGTCTATTATGTAAACAAAACCTATCTCCACGGGAAACTAACCACTATACAGCTGGAGACTCAGGTCACAATCTAATGCAGGGACCCATATACCTTCTTTGTTGGCTACACGCGAAATGGGTAATACGTCACAGGGAAAATTAGTATAAATACGCAAAACCAAACGGCATTCAAGGAGACTTCTGAAGACTCCAAAGTGACTAGTTGAGTCGTAAACCGACACCTGTCACGCTTCTTCATAAAATTCTTATCGAGGGACGGACTTAAAACGCCGTTGTGACTAGCTGGTTTCGTGAACCGACACCGCACCCACTTTTCCCTCGATAAGACGCATCGTATTTAAGTCAAACCGATTTAACGTACGCGACGACGTTTCCATACACGTATAACCTGTATGCATCTGAGAAGTAGAGTACGCGAGGCGTCAACAGACGTCGCGACGTCGTCATCCAATATGAGTTCCAGCGAAGAACGGGTTGGTGAATCCGGGGGAGAGGTTATCTCTAACTTCACCGTAGTTCCGAGACTAGGTGAGACATACCATTTTACGCATTCAATATTAACTTCACGAAATAAAAAGAACAAATTACGACTCTATGAAATTACCGTCGCTGTGGTACTATTTTACTATTTTACTATTTATGTCTGTTCATTTAAATCACACTTAAGGGAATTTATTACCTACTTAACCATCTGTTATCTGAGCCTTTATGCTAAATGTTGCATAGTTTTAAACCCCAGTCAATTCTTGTAACTTCATTGTATGTGCGAGTGCCGATGGTCGATCTGTTGGGTTTTACAAGCCTCCAACACGCTTTTGAAATATGCCATCTGGATTATTGCTGACCGACCCTATGGGGTTAACCATAAGCGTCCTTCAGGGGTAATCTCGGTGGTACTCCGCCTAATGTATTTATAGCCACAGTATCTGTACACTTTCACTATGTTCCTTCACGTCTACATACACTATATAAATCTACGATTGGCAATAAGTGTCTACCTTGGTTTCCTACTGATGGGGGGTATTCACAACGTCAATAAACGAGAGACAATTGTCTTTCACAAAAAAAGAATACAACGAGTTATGCGACCTAAAGAATCATAGTGAGACTGTCAGCGACAAAGGCTCGGTAATTAAAAAAAGCAAGGCTTGTTTTACTTATCAGTCGATTGTGTCACTGGTTCATCCAATGAAAACTTACGAGAGGGGTTCCTCTCCGCCTATGGCGAAGTTTTGTCATTGGCATATCTGCTCAGAGCTTATATAAATCATTTGTGACAGTTGTCTCTAAATGCCAATAAATTGGTTTAACTATATCGAGAGTATTAATTCACTAATCGTTTTCTTTCAGAAGGTAAATTAAAAGGTACTTAATATCAGATTTAAGTTTACCTGTGTGAATTAAATAGTAACTAAATAATACCAAACTTTATAAAAAAGAATCTAAGTAAAAGCTACAAACACAACGTATTTTGGGTCCTACCACTTTAAAACTAGACGATCACATTAAAAGGCCAAAGGTGTATGTTTCTTTTTCTCTGGAAAAAGATTAATAAACATACGAGGGGGGTATGGGGTGTCACACTGGTGCCGCGTGACCAGGATATAGAGTCATAAATTGGTATTATTTTTATTTCGGGATTTGCGGGCACCCGACCTATTTGTTAGTCATAATTTAACGTTAGAGTCAATTATTTTAAAATTTTATATTCTCCAAGACTATCGCTCAATCCGTGCGCAGGATAATTAAAGTAAATTCAAGAATGTATTTATAATTCTCCAGAATAGAATCCTGTGGCCGGCCAGGTACGGCAAATTAAGCAGCGAACTGGGGTAGCAGTTTTATTCTGGAGGTACCTTCGATATCGTCTAGTGAAAGTAGATTCGGGAACGATTCCTGTTATCGAAGGAACGGTTAGTTTTGTTAAGTGATAGTTTTGGAGGAATTTAATTCAGTGTTTTTGCATTCAATTAAATGAAACCAAGAAAATAGAAACGGTGCCACAAACCTTAGTTCGGTTTTGTTATGATTTATTATTTTGTATATATTTGTTTTTGATACTGCCTCTGTTATTTACTAGCTACCGATGATTCCCCCGAACCGAATAGCACACCAACCACGGAAATGGGAAGTGCCGCCCTTCCATTGCCATCACCATCCTTGGAGGAAACAGTGGATGCCCTTGCCGAAGCGATAAAGCAGATCCAAGAGGAAAAACGCCGCCTACATACCCAACTAGGCAAAAGTTTGGTTGCCATGCATCGGGAACATCTGAAATCCACCCAGGACCTGGTCCGACGTATAGACGAAATTATCAATTCCAGAAGCACAGCCACAACACCCTGTGTTTCACTATCAGCCATCGAAGACAGCCGACCCATATACATTACACCCAGTCCAATCATACCAATTTTCAAAGGGAGCAACAAACACCCTGTAAAATACCTAATCGAACTTGAATCCTACCTAAGCAAGATGAACGTAACCGATGAGAAGAAACTTGACGTGGTCCACGAATCGTTGATGGGAGAAGCACAAGATTGGGCAGCGATATATCAAATATCCTGGCGAAATTTCGAAGATTTCAAAGATGATTTTCTCAGTAGTTATTGGTCTGAGGGAGAGCAAAATAAACTCCGTCAAAACATAACGACGCACCGTTGGTCTCGAAAAAGTGGTCGCAATATGGAAACCCACTTCGCACATTATGTAGGGTTGGCACGCCTGCTAACTAACCCGTTACCAGAAGCCACACTGCTTACCGAATTGATGAAGCATTTTCCCGCAAATATCCAGTCATTATGGCAGCTGAAAGAAAACAAATCGATTGCTGGAGCTATCGAATTTCTTCGACGCCAGGAAAACGTAATATCCTCGTGCACATCATATACCCAAGCGGCGCTCGATCCACCAACAATTGACCATATTCCAAGCAAACGATTTCGTTGGGATAGGGGAGATCGGCGCATCTCGAACTAGGAGCAACAGCGAACATCTATCAATACACACCAATCGCTCAGGAGACAGACATTGGTCAATTTAGCGGAGTCTGTACTTTTGACCATCTCCACCACCCAAAGCCAAGCTGTTCGACTTCTTGTCCAGAAGCACGCAAAGACGCAAGAATCGGCGAAGACGTCCAATAATGTCCACTTGGGTCTACCATGTATATAGAAGCACGCAAATGGGAACATCAAGTATTAACCTGGGGAATTTTAATTGCGGGGGAGGGACACGTAATCTTTCTCCGATTTTTATTTCACTATGTTTTGCTTGATAATTCATTTTAATTTTTTTTATAATCAGGTTAGTTAGGTTAGGGTAAAATTGATGTCTTATTGTTTTCCCATCAGGAAATCAGTTAGGTTAGGGAAAATTTTAATGTAACAGTACCACAGTTCAACGGTTCCGCGGTCCGTGGCTCATATAATCATTAGCTTCACAAAAATTTTATAATCCACGCGGGGGAGTGTGTGACGCCCCAGCCCTGGGCTGTCTCATTACGCGCAATTTTCCTAAATTTATATTATTTTCAGTGAATGTTATGAGATTTCGGTGAATTACAATACGTTATATTTTAAATAACTCGGTTCATCCTAATTTTAAAAAGTCTAAAGTTCGACGATTATCGAGCGTACAAACGCAAGGGAATGCAGGACCTTATCTTGTTAAAATAAACAGAACCTACCTATCTTTACGGGAAATTAGCCACTATGCAACCCTTAGTCTCGGTTAGTAATCCAATGCCCGGCCACACCTGGCATTTTAGAATGACGTCCCAAAGCTCGTGGCGTAGGAATACAAAAGCTAGTCGTCTATTATGTAAACAAAACCTATCTCCACGGGAAACTAACCACTATACAGCTGGAGACTCAGGTCACAATCTAATGCAGGGACCCATATACCTTCTTTGTTGGCTACACGCGAAATGGGTAATACGTCACAGGGAAAATTAGTATAAATACGCAAAACCAAACGGCATTCAAGGAGACTTCTGAAGACTCCAAAGTGACTAGTTGAGTCGTAAACCGACACCTGTCACGCTTCTTCATAAAATTCTTATCGAGGGACGGACTTAAAACGCCGTTGTGACTAGCTGGTTTCGTGAACCGACACCGCACCCACTTTTCCCTCGATAAGACGCATCGTATT
Organism: Rhagium mordax; assembly: GCA_963680705.1. NCBI lineage: Eukaryota > Metazoa > Arthropoda > Insecta > Coleoptera > Cerambycidae > Rhagium > Rhagium mordax. The sequence continues at coordinate 63,392,424 of OY796659.1, read as the reverse complement.
TAAGTCAAACCGATTTAACGTACGCGACGACGTTTCCATACACATATAACCTGTATGCATCTGAGAAGTAGAGTACGCGAGGCGTCAACAGACGTCGCGACGTCGTCATCCAATATGAGTTCCAGCGAAGAACGGGTTGGTGAATCCGGGGGAGAGGTTATCTCTAACTTCACCGTAGTTCCGAGACTAGGTGAGACATACCATTTTACGCATTCAATATTAACTTCACGAAATAAAAAGAACAAATTACGACTCTATGAAATTACCGTCGCTGTGGTACTATTTTACTATTTTACTATTTTACTATTTATGTCTGTTCATTTAAATCACACTTAAGGGAATTTATTACCTACTTAACCATCTGTTATCTGAGCCTTTATGCTAAATGTTGCATAGTTTTAAACCCCAGTCAATTCTTGTAACTTCATTGTATGTGCGAGTGCCGATGGTCGATCTGTTGGGTTTTACAAGCCTCCAACACGCTTTTGAAATATGCCATCTGGATTATTGCTGACCGACCCTATGGGGTTAACCATAAGCGTCCTTCAGGGGTAATCTCGGTGGTACTCCGCCTAATGTATTTATAGCCACAGTATCTGTACACTTTCACTATGTTCCTTCACGTCTACATACACTATATAAATCTACGATTGGCAATAAGTGTCTACCTTGGTTTCCTACTGATGGGGGGTATTCACAACGTCAATAAACGAGAGACAATTGTCTTTCACAAAAAAAGAATACAACGAGTTATGCGACCTAAAGAATCATAGTGAGACTGTCAGCGACAAAGGCTCGGTAATTAAAAAAAGCAAGGCTTGTTTTACTTATCAGTCGATTGTGTCACTGGTTCATCCAATGAAAACTTACGAGAGGGGTTCCTCTCCGCCTATGGCGAAGTTTTGTCATTGGCATATCTGCTCAGAGCTTATATAAATCATTTGTGACAGTTGTCTCTAAATGCCAATAAATTGGTTTAACTATATCGAGAGTATTAATTCACTAATCGTTTTCTTTCAGAAGGTAAATTAAAAGGTACTTAATATCAGATTTAAGTTTACCTGTGTGAATTAAATAGTAACTAAATAATACCAAACTTTATAAAAAAGAATCTAAGTAAAAGCTACAAACACAACGTATTTTGGGTCCTACCACTTTAAAACTAGACGATCACATTAAAAGGCCAAAGGTGTATGTTTCTTTTTCTCTGGAAAAAGATTAATAAACATACGAGGGGGGTATGGGGTGTCACAATATTTTTCATTTTTCTTGGATAGCGGATTTGAGTATATACCGGAGTGTCACTTTTCCACTCAGGATTTCAGTATTTTACATCGCAAAAACAGAATATAGAATCATTCCCAATGAAATATCAGCTGTTTATGGCCATTCCAGCTGACGCTCTCCCCTCGGTTGTTTGCGAGTTCAGGACATTTTAAACATATGTGTATAATATCCTATGACATGCAATACTATTGTAGGTAAATAAAAATACTTTATGAAATACTTTAATAGTAATAAATACTATTCACAGTCCTTTCCTCTGGAATATATGGAATAACATTCGGGTTTTCACAAGCAATCACATGCATAGCGGCGATTAAAGACTAAAACAATAATTATTGTCATTTCCACTTCATAACTTTTTTCAGTATTTATTTTAGTTAATTGTTGAATTGGTTTAATATAGAATTTTACATTGTTTTTCTTCAAAATTTATATTGTGGGAATGTCTTAAACCTCAAGAATTGTTTGGGAATTTCTTAAAAATTCAATGTAACATCCAGATCCTTATAATCATTAGATTATTGATTTTTTTTGTATTAATTTTCAATTCTGCAACCAGCTACACTCTTATTTTCAAAATAAAGAAATAATACATGCCTAAATCAAAGACAATCTGTTTTTATCTAAGTTAATATACATAGTATGTGATAATAAAGGCACATATTCAATTGTTTGTTGTTTCTGCCATTTTAGTCGCCAGAGAAGTCCACATTAGCGTTTCGTAGCGTGGGACAGCTTGTATATCTCTTTAGAATTATTAATATTAAATAAACAGAAAGTTCACTTTTTGAAAATATATTAGGTTTTAAGTCGAAACGAGATATCATAGCAAACATATATTTACATGTACTATAACAAAATGCATTAATTGAATTCGGTATCAAAGTGTTTAATCAAATTAAACTCTGACTTAAAAGTATGGATATTCCTGGTGCTAAATTCGTATCTCTCTATTTGATGTTACAGAAAGTAATTAACTAACTCACCATCGTAAAACAGAAGCAGAGGTAGCACAAAATCTTCGTAAAATGATAATTAAATGATCAAGAACAATACTAATGCCACTAGAACGTTTCCGAATGCGAGAATTTATTTGACTCATTTATATAGGTATGTACATACTCATACACTTTCGTATATCTAATTAAGAGTCAATTTAAACAACTCTTATTCAGTTGGATTGGAATTTCAGGCCCTGGTTAATTTCCGTTTGACATAATTAAAACAGTGAAATTTCAATTCAATTTCAATTTATTTATTTGTGGTGAAGAAATTAAAAAAATAAGAAATATTTTTTTATTTTACTGACAACATACATACTGAAAAAAGTTAAATGTGAAAAAACTAATTGTAAAAATTTTTCCCCCATAAGCAAAAACGTGGACTGAAAACAAAGCGAGGTGATATTTTTCAGTGTTTTAAACAGCAATAAGTTATTTCGTATAAATAGTGCTTCTATTTTCACTAATTATGTAAGATATCTTCATATGTGATAGGTACAGAAGGTATTGTCATGTATTTTAAACTATAAAAGAAAATAAAACCCGACTATTAAATAAATAAAATTTAAAATAAACTGAGGTAGAACAAGGATAAAATGAAATAATCCTCACGATAAATCAAATAACGAGAAACTTTCTTATGGTATACTGAATAGATAAATACAAGTTTTAGGAAAAGGATATCATGTCGGAGAACCATCTTCCTAAATCAGCTGTAGAACACCTGTTGATGCAAAAGAGGTCAACGAGCCACACGTCAACAAAGGGTCAGCTACGCTAAAATAAACCAAACGTAAACAAATTAAAGGCGTAAATAGAGTAAATGCATTGTACTATGTTTCTTTAAAATATTTAATAACAGAACAGCTGTTAGTTACATGCTTGAAACAAAGTTTGAACGACTTTCAACACAACAGTTAAACAAAGATGCATTTCATTTCTATAAATTTCTTTAAAAATGTAATTAAATAGTGTAAGACTTACCTGTAAAACCTCCAGTCTAGTCAAATGACAAGACACAATGTTAATTACATCCTAATAAGTGTTGTGTAGTGATATTCGAAAGGCTCAGTGATGTTTCGTCGAAGTGAACGGCAGGTTAAAATTTCATCTCACGTAATATTTAAACAAATGGGTATCCACAGATTCGTCATGAAATAAGGATGCTGAAAATAACATAATTTCATAGGAAAATTATATAATAAAGTTAAATAAGGCAAAAATACAAACCATAATGACAGATGGGAATCAAGAAATTCTTGGTTTGGCAAATTTTCTGCATGTTCCTTAGAAACGAAAACAAATAGAGAGTTGTTATTGGGCTGTGAAAGAAGCAAACCCTCGTCCAGATCGCTCCCGAAATATATTGATAAAATTATAATTTAAATTGAAAATTTATGTACCCAGAACTTCCTAAGAATGAGTCAAGGGACAATTCGAAAAAGTAACGGAAAAGCAACTCCAATTTATAAGGAATTAAGGTAAAAATCATCCTAATTAATAAGCACCCATCTGATTGGTCGAATTCCAAAATAGCATCCAAGGCCTATTTGATTTAAACACATCCAATAAACGGCGCTAGAAATTCTAGAACGATCAGCCATCATATCTGCACCACAACACAAGTGTCAAAAGTAGGACTGCCAATGTCGCGCAGTTAAAAGACTCTGTAACCAGAGAGTGTAGAACTTACTCTGAACTAAATTTTTAAACCCATAAGTTTATTTAATTTTTTAACATTCAACAGGACACAGTCCTTAATTTGTCATAGTTTAAATTAGTTTTTAATTATCGGAGGGATTTAGATATAAGGAACGTTATTTCTTTTTGATCAATTGATATGTGCAATAAAACCTAACATTTTGAGTGCCATCTATGTTTAATTGTAATAACCAAAGCATTTAAATTCATCTCAGCTCGATCTCTAAAATACAGCAGGCTCAGAGACATCTAGCTGTCAAATAGTAGAGTAACATTCATTCTGATAAAGATCTCTAACTTGTCCAAGTCCATAGAAGTCTAAATAAATAAACTAGCACGAATTTCAGATAACCTTTATTTAAAAATAGCATAACGGCAGATTCGATGGTAGAAGGGAACCCCCAAAGGCCCTGTAAGATAAAAGAGTAATTGTAGCAAACCCATACAGTAAGTTTCACGTTAAATAATCATAAAATCATACGCACTGTCGCTTATTAATAAAACATTGAAATAATTCTGCCCAGTGGCGGATTGATCGTATGCCATAAAGTCGATAATTCAAAAACTTTAACCAAGAACAAAAAAATATTTCTTTTAAAAAAAACTATTTACAACTACTTTAGAAAAAGAAAAATAAAACTTCAAAACTAAATATCGAAATATTATAGCATGCATTAAAATATAAAAATTAATATCTAAACGTGCAATAAAATATATATTTAAAATCGAAACTTACCTCCAAATTACAAAAATAAAAATTGAAAAAAATCAAAAATTATTATTTCCCTAAAAATCACCTAACATTATGTATTTTAAATATGCATGAAAGTCTAAATAAATTTGATTGAATTGATGCAAAATATTCATACACTTGGAGTAGTTTTCCACACACACCAAAACACTTTTGCACACACTCGACGCGCGTTTCTCCAACCAAGTTGGCATCATCGGGAGATGATTAAAATTAGTTATTATTAGTTTTTAATCATCTCCAGATGATGCCAACTTGGTTGGCGAAACGCGCGTCGAGTGTGTGCAAAAGTGTTTTGGTGTGTGTGGAAAACTAGTCCAAGTGTAAGTTCTACACCAAAGGTTCCAACCCCTCTTCAGGAGCAAAATATTCAGATACAAAAGACGTACAAAAAGGGAACCTTTTTGGTGGACTGGTGGAAAAACTGAGTTAAGAAAATTCTGACCAAAATTACATTGAAGGGGCGAACAAAGGTTTTGAACCTAAAAAGTATTTGATTTTGAACCTAAAGTTGCTTTTCCAAATGGAACCATATTGGTACTGTGGTACCCTTTATTGTTACTATTAATAAGGTTTCGTTCATGTCTTAAAATGTGCTATAAATACAATCAAAATTACAGGTAAATACATGCTCGAGAAATTTTCCAAGACACCTCTGGTAAAATCCATATTTTAAATCAATGATGCTTGTTCTGTTTTATATGTTCAAATATTTATAAATCTTAAGAATATCTGTTTAAAATAAGCAGTGTCATGTCAGTAATATATAGCATACAGATAGTTATTACAGAAAACTGATGTGGCAGTTTCTTGACTTGCATATTCTATTTTCATTCAATATTCATTTCAGTAGCGCAGTCAATTATTTAATAAAAGCTTTATTCACAGAAAATATTACTATACTAGCAATAATGTGCAATTAACATGAAATTGTATAATTATGCTTAATAAATTATTCCCTCATCTACATGAAATCTATACATAGAATAATAGTATCGACAAACTGCAATTTATAATTAAATTTGTACAAATAAAAAACAGGGGCAGAATATCCGCCATTGTGGTATAACTGGAGGTACGAGTTCTTGAGTAGCTGTAATCCAGTATGTGTAGGAACTTCTTTTTTCTTTTTTTTTTTGTATGTTTTTTCAGAAAAAATATTTGTCTGGAATTCAGTACGTTTAGATCTACCACCATCTTTCATTCTAGTCACACTATCAGTTGAATGAAACAAATACACACTATGGGTTCAACTAACACCACCTAAATAACAAAACCTAACAGTTAGTAAGTGATACAGAGTTTTCTCAGCTCAATTTTTCCACCAGTCCACCAAAAAGGTTTCCTTTCCCATTTGATTACTTTGCATCAATTCAACCGGATTTATTTAGACTTCCTATTTAAAATATCTTCTGTATCACATGAAGATGTACATAATTATAATTATTAGTGAAAACAGAACCTTACTTACACGAAATAATTTATTGCTGTTTAAAACACTCGGTTTCTTTTCAGTTTACGTTTTTGCTTATTGGCCAAAAATTTTACAATTAATAACACTTAACTTTTTTAGTATGTATTTTGTCAATAAAAGAAAAAATTATTTATTAATTTTTTATTTCTTCAGCACAAATAAATAAATTTGTTGCGGATTGAAATTTCACTGTTTCAATTATGGCAGATGGAAATTAACCAGAACCCTAATTAAGGGCCTGAAGTTCCAATCTAACCGAATATGAGTTGTTTAAATTGACTCTTAATTAGTTTCTAGATATATACGAAAGTGTATGAGTATTGAGTATGTACCTATATATAAATGAGTCAAATAAATTCTCGCATTCGGAAACGTTCTAGTGGCATTAGTATTGTTCTTGATCATTTAATTATCATTTTACGAAGATTTTGTGCTGCCTCTGCTTCTGTTTTACAATGGTGAGTTAGTTAATTACTTTCTGTAACATCAAATAGAGAGATACGAATTTAGCACCAGGAATCTCCATACTTTTAAGTCAGAGTTTAATTTGATTAAACACTGTGATACCGAATTCAATTTATACATTTTCTTGTAGTACACGTAAAAATATGTTTGCTATGATTTCCCGTTTCGATTTAAAACAATTTCTTTAATGCTTATTTAATATTAATAATTCTAAAAAGATATACAAACTGTCCCACGCCGCTAAACGCTAATGTGATCTTCTCTGTCAACTAAAATGGCAGAAACAAACAATTGAATGTGTACCTTTAATATCACCCACTGTAATAACAGCAGCTGTTAAATTCATATTAAGTACCTTTTATAGCTGTATATTAATTGAGATAAAAACACATTATCTTTGATTTAGACATTATGCTCCCTGAAAATATAGTGTAATTTCTTACGAAAAAAAAAATTGTTGTTGTTCCAATTTGGAGTTAATAGAACATATGTGCCCCTGAATGATTCCTTGTTTAGAACGAATTCTGGGTGGAAACCATGAAATTCTTAAAGAAAATTAATTTCGACTTCGAAAAAAGAGCGTGCTGCGCTGCGTCGCCCAGTATATGCCTTACATATTTATAACAGATAAAGATTTTATTTGTATACATATTATAAAAAATAAATATAAATATGTTTATGTAAAACATACTGATTGGCTAAGTTGCAGGGCCGTAACTAAACAAAAATTGAGTAAAGGCAGGACCAATTTTGGCGCCTTCTTTAATGTATGATTTTGGTATTATAAAGCTGTGTAAACGGGGCAAGATCTGCGGGGCCCCCCCAATGCGCCGCAAACGAAAATTTTTCAGGATTTTCAAGGTCATTGTGTTTTACAAGTACCTCAAAATTTGTATTAAACTTGATATTAATTTAGATATTTCCAAGATTACTTTGTTTTTCCCACTTTCATTTGAGAAAAAATATTGATAATAATAAAGGGTGGCCCATAATGTAGTGACACATTTTGAAGTCCAATAACTTTGCCTCTGAAAAACCTATAAGTAAGTTTATATATTCGATAGAAAAGCTCAAAAAGTTTTTTTGTGTTGCAAAAATACAGGGTGTACCAAAGTATAAAACGATTTTAATCAAAATATATAATTCAAGATATAACTAGCCTAATTTTTTAAAATTATGTCTAAAAGATGATGACCTTCTCTTCTTGAACATATTTCGCATAGCATTATGCAACAAATATTCCAGATTTTTGTTCGAATACTTATTTTCTTTTAATTCGTTGATATTTTGCGAATTATTGATGTAAACCCTGGATTTTCAACAATAAAAGCGCAATTATTCATTTTTCGAAACCGGCAATATACGTTGTGTCTATTTATACTGTCTTTTTGACAATTATAACAATTATAAATCTCTAAAAAAATAGTAGTATGCAGAATATAACTTTACATAGTTATTTTTTGACTTGAATTTTTATACTTTGGTACACCCTGTATTTTTTTGCAACGCAAAAAAACTTTTTGAGTTTTTCTATCGAACAACACCAAAAACTTACCTATAGGTTTTTCAGAGGCAAAGTTATTAGACTTCAAAATGTGTCACTACATTATGGGCCACCCTCGGGGCCACCCTTTATAACAAAACTTATAGAAACTAAGAAACTAAACAATTAAACATAATCAAAAACAAACTTTCCTGGCATCACGACACGTTTGTTGTTTATCTGTCCGCCGCTCTGCGTTCTGCTGAATAATAATTAAAAAAATTGGTCTCTATTTAGGGTTTGGCGCCCTTGGCGCCTTGCGCCCCTAGGCAAGTGCCTAGTCTGCCTATGCCTAGTTACGGCCCTGCTAAGAGTTATAAATTCTTGATATTAAAAGTTCCATTTCCATAAATCATTAAAATCTGTTTAACAGTGCATTTTTTTGCTTATTAAATCGAATAGTATAGTAATAATGTCATATAAATTCGCTTAGATCAGGAACGATCTGATAAATCTAATAATAATCCACGTTGAACATTCTGTAGAAACGGAGACTTGATTATTTATAGGTAGATTACTGGCAAACATTAACGTTATCCGTCTAAATTTGTTTCATCCCATACTATATCAGCCATTTATAAACTGGCTCAAATTTTAAGCCATAACATGTAGACAATATTAACATTATAAAAACATTATTTACGATGTTATTTTGTCCAAGTATAAAGCATTTCTCTTATTAAGATAAATTTGGCAGAGAAAGTGCCGACAGAATACAAGCAAGCGATTTGAATTGTTTTGTTTAGATATTCGCATAATCAAATGTTGCTTATGATTTAAGCATTAAAATAATAGAAATGAAAAAATTCATTCGTTCATATTAAATTATTTGCTTTCTACATTCGTAGTACTGAATTTTTATCAGTTAAATCTAGATTTTGCGAATAAGCTCTGTAAAGTGTGTGTTTAAGACATTATAGGACGATAAAGGCTCGCATTTTTTATGTAAATAGTAAAATTATTATAATTATTAATAATATATTACCTATTATCTAGAGCATGAATGAAGAATTTACGTAAATCTTCTGCAAAAATAAAGTCTATTTAAAGTTTAAACCTTAGTCGCATCGTCCATAAATGTACCTACTCAATTTGTGGTAGGATATTAAATCCACTTTTTATTTTGCTTATTTTTATTCCTATTCTTATCATTGCTTGCAGTTTCGAATGGACACGCCAAAGTGTGGAAAATTTATACAACTTGGATATTTCCACCATATACAGTGTGTCTTCATTTGAGTGGACACACCCCTATAACTTTCTTCATTTTTATCCGATTTAAACCAAATTTCACTCAAAGATAGAGTACATTAGGATCAACTTATGGCCCAAAAGCCATTTGCCCCTTACTAATGCAAAGCCACCTACGATATCAAAATAAACGTGGAAAATCAAAAAACATATTAGGCATTTTTTTATCAAAAATTTTATTGATGGAAGTTGTTCAGAATTATCCAAAAACCTTAAGTCCAAAATTTATTCAAAATCAAAAAATATTAATATTTTGTTTGAAAAAATTTTTAAGTCTGAAAATATAATTTTAATGGGTTATTGTATTGTAATATTTTATTTTTTATAAAAAAAAAACTAAAAAAATATTCTGCAACTAAATACGAATGATAATTGATATTGTAAAATTATATTTTTGGATTAAAAATTTTTTAAATCAAAATATTAATATTTTTTAATTTTGATGAGATTTTGGATTTAAGGTTTTTAGACAATTTTAGACAACAACTTTCATTAGTAAAATTTTCCTATAAAAAAATGCCTAATCTGTTTTCTTGATTTTTTGCGTTTATTTTGGTATCGCAGGTGGCTTTGCTTTAGTAGGGGACAAATGGTTTTTTGGCCATGAGTTAATCCTAATGTACTCTATCTTTGAGTGAAATTTGGTTTAAATCGGATAAAAATGAAAAAAGTTATAGGGGTGTGTCCACTCAAATGAAGACACACTGTATGCTAATACGAGTGCTAACACTACTGATTCATTAACTCTTTCGTCTCCATCCACAGCACTAACTTTTCATATTATATAATAAGAATCCCTGTATTTTGCAGGAATTGGTTTTAACTCAGCAGCCTCCGCGGCTAAATTTTCGATTTGAAGTGAAACTTTTTCTTTATGCTAAGTATGAAAATTATTAATTATAGTATAATCTGACAAACAACAAATACTATCGATATTACAATACTTGAGAAAATCGCGACAGGTATGATAAAAATAGCGTATGATACACGTGTCTAAGTGCCTTTAAAGCACTTGCGACGTTAAAAGCACTCCACGGTCATGCCCTTAAACTAGTTGCGCGTGCATTAAAAGCTTAACTTGTCATAATTATAAGAACTCACATCTAACTGAAACAATGAGTTAGCTCCTATTTAATACATCAGTAAGTAAAACATTGAGGGGTGGCGTACGGTGATGAAAAAATATAGCGAGAAAACAAGATCTGTTATTGAGATATCTAGAACATAAAAATTTTACAAGATACCAATATTCTTGGAAATACATACCAGGAAGAAGTATGAGGTATAATTTTCCTTTACAAAATAAACTGCAAACGATGTTCCCAATAATTTCGAGATCATAGGACATTTTGCCAAATAATAAAATTAATGAATACCTTATATGATCAGCTAGCCAAATTATTTCTGCTTTCAATTTGTGTTTTGTATGAAGTGTGTGATGATTAAAAAAATTTGCAGGGAAACGTACATCCGGAAAATTGTCGTAATAATCAATATTTTGCTAATTATTCAAAAAATAGCTAAACTAAACTGCTGGCCAATTGAAATGTACCAAGCGAATTTTTAGGTTGAATTTATAGTCAAATATTTTGAGAACGGATAAAGATATCAATGCGCGGTTTTCAGGATTTAAGAGATAATTTATTTTTGAAAACGCGGGTTTGGTCCAATTTTTTTAGTTTCAATCATGGTACTGTCTACAGGGTGTGAAAGAGAAGCAGGTTTTCTTAACCAATCTTTATGTATTCCGAGAATCATCTATAAAAATTTTTTTATATTTTTTTGATGCCCATTTTATCACTGATTTATGAGGAAAAAACGAATTTCTCAATTTTTATATATCTCTCTTATTTTGCGAGAAAACTTTTTTTTTCAAAAACCTGTAGTTATTCTTCTTTTTTGCCATTAGGCCTTATTGTAATATAATAATAATAATAATGTTTATTTACAGCGTGTTTTGCAAAAATCAACCGTTGTGGGTGATTATAATACCTCATTTTAAGTACATTTTTTGCACTTTTATTTCATGGTTTCAGTGGCATACCCAAAATCGGTATACGTTCAGGAATTGGTGAACTTTTTTAATAATTTTTAATGGCATAAAAAGAATTTTTTTTAGTTTCTGTTCACTATTGGTTTTAGTGACATAACCTCGAAACGGGTTTTTCATTTTTTTTTTAATTGCTCATGGCCATGGATATTTTTTGGGCATTGGAAGTCTGCATTTTTCAACAAAACGTTGCCTCGGAGAATAATAATTATTTGTCTTTAGTCCATGGCAACAATGCAATATATCTTAAAACTAAATCAATTGTCAATTGTTTCCCAAATGTGATTTCCATTAAAAAGACAGAAAACATTCAATTTTTGTGTTTTGTATTTAATAATAATTTATTTTTGAATATCTACAGGTAAAGTCCTTTACAATGATACCTCATATGATTGTTGGCGTTGGCGTCACAATAATTGTTCGCGCAAGTTTGTATTTTATGGACTTTCATATGTGTGTCAAATTCCATCTCAATATCTTTAACCCTTCTCTTGAGATAATTGACACAGACAGACAGACAGACATGCGGACAGACAGACACAGACAGACAGACAGGCAGACAACGAAGTCCATCATTAGGGTTCCATTTTTACATATTAATGTACAGAATCCTTAAAAAGAGTTCACCAACCAGTGAACGTATACCGATTTTGGGTATGCCACTGAAACCATGAAATAAAAGTAGAAAAAATGTACTTAAAATGAGGTATTATAATCACCTACAACGGTCGGTTTTTGAAAAACACAATAAGGCCTAATGCCAAAAAAGAAGAAAAAATACAGGTTTTTTTTTAAAAAAAAACGGTATCTCTTAAAATAACAGAGATAAAAAAATTGGGAAATTTATTTTTCCCCATAAATCAGTGACTTATAAAATGGGCATCAAAAAAATGTAAAAAATATTTTATGGATTCTCGGAATACATAAAGTTTGGTTAAGAAAACCTTCTTCTCTTTCACACCCTGTAGACAGTACCATGATTGAAACAAAAAAAATTGGGCCAGACCAACGTTTTCACAAATAAATTATCTCTTAAATCCGCGCATCGATATCTTTGTCCGTTCTCAAAATATTTGACTATAAATTCAACCAAAAAATTCGCTTGGTACGTTTCAATTGGCCAGCAGTTTATACTTAGATACTGCTCAAAAAGTTTTGTTGAGCGTATATTTTTTTTATTATTAATTATCATTATCATCTGATTAATTGTGTTCAATAAGACATTCCAGTGTACCAAATCTCAACAGAATATCTTATCTAGTGTTAAAAAAAACTTAAAAAACTACAAAAAATTCTTTCCAAAACCCTGTAGCTCAATTAGGAAGCATTTTCGGAAAAACATTTATATGGCCATATTTTGAATCACAAAATCTTTAGTTTCCGTTTGTCGACGATTTTAAAATACACCCTGTATATTTCACTTATTTGAAGAAAATCAAATTTTTTTCTTAAAATTACATGAACTTCCATGTGTTAAATTTAATTGGTGAGTTAATAAATCAGTAGTAACTGGGCTTCTTCACGTTAACTTTTTAATATTTTGTATAGCATCTTATAGTTGTTTATAACGAGGTTTATATTTAACTAAAAATTGCAGAATTGGAATACTTAATTAAAAAAATTAAAACCCTCTCATTTTATTTAAATGTAAAAAATGTTTGCTTCCTCTTTGTTTTTTTATTAGATGAATAATTTCTTTTCGAGACATATGTTTAAGATATATAACGGGCAAATTCTTTAAAGTCTTTAAATTCTAACTTCAACTTTCAAAAAATAAGTAATAATAAATTCTTCTTTAAAATGCTTTTTTAATTTTTATTTAATTTAATAAATGATTCAGAACTTGCATTTTCTTTCTAAGAGCACGCAATTTCGAGAACCGACCGTTGGGTATACTGCTCCGTCTATTCTCTATTTTACCAGCGATGTACTCACAATGTTCTTTAATTATTTAAATAAGAACTGTTACAGCTATGAAAAAAGTACCTAGAAGCTTTTTTCTCGTAAAATTGTCTCATCTTTCATTTGATACATAATATTCTATTATGTAGCCGATATTTTTCTTATCCTACTTTATGAATAATATATTACCATGTATCCACAATGTTTCCTCACTTGTTCCATGTTGAAATCCATGGAAAAAGGTAGAGCAAATATTACGTATATATGTGTGAAAATGATCTAAATAAATCGCTCTAACTAAAGTAATAACTTCAATACTATACGTAAAATAATGAATAGCAGTAAAGAGTTACGATTCATTTAATAATTACATTGGAATATAAATCAGATATTTGCATTTTAACGAGCAATTCTATTAATTTAATGTGTTAATAAAATATGAATATCAACGTAATGCTAACAAACCATAAAAGATAATGTTATAATATACAAGAGCCTTGCTAGGCGTGTCCAGTAAAATACAATATACAGTAGCTTTATCTCGATTACGACCACGCTCTTGGAATGTTATCGACATCCACTTTGTCATGTTAGGTTATAGTGCAGGAACGCTGTTGCGGGATTGGATGGTAAACAGCTATTATTAACGGTATAAAATTTTTTTAGCCTACAAATTGTTTATTATTTGATCTTGAATTAGGGTCACGCATACTGACGTGACGGTACGATCTTTATTTAAAAATGATGGCCGTTGAAGTTTATCTTGATATTACAGAAATGTTTGTTTAATCTGTTTTGTGTTATTGATTACGATACTTGTCCTCATAATATTGATTTTAAAGAAACCTATGAGGTCGTGATTATTTAACGTCAAGAGGAAACTTACAGGAAGGTTTTTAAAATTAAAATACAGAAATAACCATGCAGAGAACATTACAATATGTTTTCTTTCCCAAAATATTTTCAAAAATGTTATATTTATGTTACAAATACATTTCTATTATAAAATATTAATTTTAATGTTTTTCTTTTAAAAACGTTGCGTCTGATTTTACCTGTACATGTACGGTTTATATGCACACTATCTTTAAGATGACTGTACACTTCTAGACATTTCAGGTTATTACGAAACAAATCTCTCTGTGCTATATGCAAAGCTTTGAAGCCAGTGTCAGGTTCAAAATCATGCAAATTGTCCCCGAGATGATTAGCAAACAACGAACCATTGTAGTCTTTGTTTAAACTTCTGCTGCTCTTTTAAGCGGAGACTCAAGTTCCGGAAGATTCTACTGACTTACACCGAATAGTAATCCTTCCAGTGTAAGATATATGTATACACCACATTTTTAATATATCGATAAATGTTTTAAATTTCTGTATAGTTATTTCTTCTGTACAATAACGTTGTTAATTTAACAGTAGTCGATAATTCTTATTTCATTTATTTACCTTTATCAGCAGCTAATTTCTTAATTTTTTATCTAATCATAAGAAAATTTCGCTTCATAATTTGTGAACATCTTCAACCGTGCCAACAATATTTTATAATTTAGGGCAAAACGAAGTGCATCTCCAAACTCCTACGTCTTTAGTATGTTTCAATTTTCATCAATAATAATTTCAAGTCAGTTGCGTGCCAAAAATCTGTAATAAAATTATATAGGCCTTCCGTAAGAAGACGTTACGAAACCATATATTTTCATAAATCAGGCCAGCCTTAAAGATGGAAATATGAGAGCACAAGTTGATATCCCACTTACATTTCCCCATCGTTGTGGAAGGTTCGGGATAACGATTTATATTTTTTTATGTGACTCTCGTAATTTGATTTTTAAGAAAATATGTTTGTCAAATAAAGGAAATAGACCCGTCTCGTAACTTTCAGTGGGCTGAGAGAACCCAGTGATATATCTTATTCTTATCATTTACAAAACAAACATTTTATATATTTTCTGACAAAATACTACATATTATTTTCTCAAATCGGAAGCAGAGAATACATATTGTTTTTATTTTTTCCAGTCCAAGCGTTTCAGTAAAAATGAGAATAAATACAAGGGGAAATACTTGCCTTCGTGGATCTGGTTATACCTATTGTTTACTATTATTTTAACTTTCAGGTTAGTTAAGTTTTATTTTAATTTAATTTGCATCTACTCAGAAGTAAAAGCCAGTGGTGGGAGAAAAATATTTTTAGAAACAAAAAAATTACATTATCAATAGCGACGTGCAAGAACATAAGTAGGTATAGGTAAACTCGTAGAACCCAAATATATTTGTAAATATGCAGAGTGCTTCAGTTTTTGAACTTAAAGAAGAACGTTGAAAAAAAACTTAATTTAGACATAATTTTGTTTCAGTAAAAAGTACAATAGGTATACTCTTAATAGCTTCCTAGTTGTTAAAATTTTCTGTGCCTAGATACAACCATTTGATATGAAAAGCTTTAAATTCCTCAAGACAAAAAAAAAATGGTCACATGAATCGGTAAATAGGCATATTGGGATTTCTGATATTTAAAACAAAATATTTTGTTTATTACTGTTTTAGCGAATATAGAGCAATGTAAGTAGGCTGTGGTAATTTTGTTCTCGAAATTTCCCATAGAATTATTCAAATTCTCCGGCCTGCCATTATGATTTACTGCTCCAACCGTACTACTGACTCAAAGTCGAGTGGTTGTAAATTACAATCTACATATTGGACTTCAAACATAACTATTGCTATAATTTCTGGATGATAAATATCAAATACAACAGGAAAGCGTATTCCATCTTCCTGCAGCCTCATTTAGTATACCTACATGTGAAACAGTAACTGGTAACAGCAGTGCAACAATAATAATTTGAACAGCAGGCGCCTGAAGGTTGAAATTAATGAGTACGGCATGAAGTTATTTAGAGGTTAGTTGTATCAGTGTGAACGTAGGGCGCACAGGGTCACTTGAGTTGGCCGGTATTATAGGAATCGTGCTTAAAGGGTCGGTGCAATCGTGAGCACGATTCATTGTAATGGGCCACGACTGGCTTCTTGGGTCTTGAAATATTGACTCTAATTTCTAATTGCTACACAATCTTGCAACACAGAATGTTAGAATACTAGAAGGATAATACTACACATCAGCTTATATACCTACATTGTTGCCTTGCATTGACGCCATATTTTTTTACAGTGGATCATCACTTTGTAACATATAATTACGAAGTAAGCAGGCCATGTATTTTGTATAAATGGGGAACTTGATGCCTTGCCACATTCTTACAGTAGGTTACAAAGATTTCAGTAGGTAATTGTATGTATAGTGTTTTTGCACTCTCCTTTGCAATTCTTAAAATTTGTAGCAAATCGTTTAAATTAACATTCCTTAAGATAACGTTTTCTATGATAGTTACGCATTAAGCAGCGTTTAAATTGTAATAACATTACGAACAAAGTTCTGTTGCTACTTTGAGGGTCAAGCAAAATGATCTGGACTTCTGATGTCGAATTGGTTTTGAGAATAATTCATTCAGAAAAAGACCACAAGATGATTGAAACGTCAAAAAATCAAAATATAAAGAAAATATAAAAGAAAACTCAAAAACTCTTGCGCAAATCATCATCTCCACGATTGTCTTAGATTCAAGAAAATCACATCAGTTGGTGGAAGCTTTGGAAGGAAAAGATTGTTGGGTGACATCTTCAAGACCAGCATAATTTGAATTTTGATAACCTCTAACAGGGTTAACTTCTGAAAATAAAGAACGTTTTTTATACTGCGGTACACACACATAATCGAAATGTTTTTATATCCAAGACTATACATTTTAGTTTATACCAAGACAGTTAAGTGGTGGACCAGTTAGAATATTAATCCAGTGTTCCAGTGTTACTAAATTTCTGCGTACTCAAACGAGGCATTCCTTTGAGGAACAAGATAGACTTGATCAATATTCCGTTTGGTTTAATTATTTTAGGTTATCATTGTGTGTGTAATGTTGCACAAAACCAGAGGGAAACAACATTCTATATTTATCTGGAACTGTAAGTATTCATGGAATCTGATTTTTACCTAAGGAAATTCATATCTTTTTGAATTAGTCCATTTACTAAAGAAGAAAAGTTCTAACTCCGTTGACGAAACCGTGTGAAAAGTGTATAGAAAAGTTTCCCATAGGTGAAAAGGTGTGCTTTTTATTTTTCAATTGTTATTAACAAATAAGTGTTTTTTAATACACTCTTAAAAAAAATGCATAACTCATTTATTTATTTAAAATTGCCTTAAATTTGATTACATAAAGTTTTTGGAGTCGCAGATTACGAAGCTAGCCTCAAGATCAGTCTAAAAAGAAAATGACGTCAAAAGTTTAATTTTTTATTTTTATTAGATGTCTGGGGGTTTTTGAGGTCACTGATTACGAATTTGACATCAAAATTCAGCTAAAATAAAAAAGCGTATCCAAAATAGCGGAAAAATTTAATTTTTTTTGTTTTTCGTATTTTATTTCTTATATGAGTATTAAAGACATTATATTTTAATCGATTTATTAAAATTAATCCAAGATACATTTAAAAGCAAGAAAAAATATTTAGTTTTTAATTTCTTCTTCCTCTACTTCTTGCCGATCGTGATTTAAGGCAACTATTTCCGCCACAATTACCGCAAGCCGCCCAGCAATAAAGGCCACATTATACTACGACGATGAGCTTGTGATAGCGAAAGAATATGTACATCTTCTTGTCGACTTCGTTTTTTAATTGGTGACCATAATGAATGAATTTTGTGGTGAGTTAAAAAAAAATTTTTTTTAATAATTTGTTTTTAGACGTTTTGAATTTTGTAATTTTTAATCCAATATTCATCATGTATTAAAGAAAGTCCAATGAATTTAATAATAGCATGTTAGAGATGAAACATCAATATAAGTATATCAATTTGGATATGTTTGTTATTATTATGCTTGTATAAAGCCTAAACAAAGTCATTTATAAACTACGACTATGGTTTCATTTAATGCATTAAAAGCTATTGTAACTATTAATAGATCAGCATCACTTTCAGCTTGATAACAGGGATACAAAAAACAACTCCATAAAACATCCTAAAAATTATGTTTTGCAACTGCAAAACTGATTTCAGGCCAGCTTGTAGGTGTAGGAAAAATGGCCCTTATTGCTCCGAGGTTTGCAGTAATTGTGGCGGAAATAGTTGCTTTAATTCACAACTGGCAGTGTCTACGGAAGAAGTAGATAAAGAAGAAATTAAGAACAATAATTTTTTTCTTGCTTATAAATATGTCTTAGATTAATTTTAATAAATCTATTAAAAAATGTCTTTAATACTCGTTCAACTCTTTTATCATTTATTTCCACTATTTTTCAGATTCCGTTTTCCATTTTTGATAAATTTCAACCTAAAAAAGCGTAAAAAAGCGGCCCAAAAAGCTCCTTAAAAAATTTACACTTTTCCTCCATTTTGGATCCACCATTTTTTGTTTTGATTGAGTTTTAATGTCAAATTCGTAATCAGTGACCTTAAAAACCCCCAGACGTCTAATAAAAATAAAGGAAAAGAAAAAATTAAACTTTCGACGCCATTTTGTATTTAGACCGATTTTGAGGTCAGATTCGTAATCTGCGACTCCTAAAACCTGGCGGTATTACATTTTAGGTAATTATTTACATAAATAAAAGATTTTTTAGTTAAGTGTATTAAAAAAACACTTGTTTGTTAATAACAATTGAAAAAATAAAAAGCACACCTCAATGGGGAAGTTTTATATACATTTTTTCCGAAACTTGAAAAAAAAATTATCAAAATCGGATATGAGTCAACGGAGTTAGAACGTTAGCGAAATCTAAAATGTATCTAAATTTATCTAAAATTTAGAAAACGGACTAAATGCAAGTTTCAAATAGTGTCTTTAAAATATGCAGAGCCTTCATAAATGATCGTAAACTATGTGACAAAAAAATAGGTTCATATTTTGGTTCTTCTGTATATGTAAAACCATTGAGTGTGTATACAGGGTGGAACAAAAGTATCAAATAATGGCTTTGACTTTGTTATTTGCAAAGTTACAAAAAAATGTTCAATATAAAAGTTGTTTGGTTCTTAGTTTGTTAATATCTTCTTCTGGTTTGTTCCTATGGCAACCAACTTTTTCTTTTTAAATGGCACCCATAATCTTTTTTTGTCAATTTAAAACAAGCATATTTTTCTCTATTCAGTCATAAAATGTTGCAATTTTTGGAAAAAAAATAAGCGTGAAAAAAAATATTTATTACGACTCAATCGGAACTAAATTAATTAATTTCACAACATCACAACACTATAATTTAGTTGTTTGTTTGTAAAAATTTAATTGTCAAACTTCCATGGCATTCTTTACCAAAAGTAATGTTCGCGTTTTATTCGCGAAAATCACGTATCACGAGATGGCGCTGAAACTTTAGTGTGCGTATGAACCAAGTAGTGAACAACAAACCTTTGACAGTTCTCTCAGTGTTTTGACATTTACGATAAATTTAGAGGTTAATTCTGGTAACACTTTATTTTTTATTAAAGTATCGTGTCAACAGTTTTATTAATTGATTGCATTGCTTAATAATAATAATTGTATGTTTAGAGATGAAACATCAATGTGAGTATATCAAATTGGATAGGTTTTTGTTATTATGCTTGTGTAAAGCCTAAATAAAGTCATTTATAAAAAATGCATTGCTATATTGTTTATAAACTAGTTAAACATAATAGCAACACTTTAAACGCACTTTTAATTAAAAAAAATCACAAGATAAATTTAAGAAACCCGCCAACTGACAGTGACAGTAACCAGTAACAATGACAGTAGTGACAGCGGTTTGTTGTTCACTATCATATTGAGATTACGCCAGAAAATATAGATGTCGCCCACTCCGTGATTTTCGCGAATAACTGCATGACTTTTTCCATGGCATCCTTTATTAAGAGGCGACGAGTGAGTCGTAATAAATGATTTTTTCTCGCTTATTTTTTTTCGAAAAATTGCAAAATTTTGTGACCGAATAGAGAAAATATGCTTGTTTCAAATTAACAAAAAAAAATTATGGGTGCCATTTAAAAAAAAAAAGTTGGTTGCCATAGGAACAAACCGGAAGAAGATATCAACAAACTAAACTCATGAAAACATGCATGGTAAAGAACCAAACAACTTTCATATTGAACATATTTTTGTAACTTTGCAAATAACAAAGTTAAAGCCATTATTTGATACTTTTGTTCCACCCTGTATAGTTGCCTATTTCTGAGGTCCCGTGATTTACAATCAATTATGAAGACTCTTTATCTATGTATTACATAAATTATGTTTGAGAAAATATCAAAACGTTTTAATAAATATAAAATTGCCATTGATTTGAGAACACTCATCAAATGAGGAACTTAACCTAATTCAGTGGCACTTGAAAATTAGTTTGTGAGATACCGATTGCACAAAAGCGCAATAGATTATTCACCTGCTTGCAAAAGTACCTTTACAAGTATACGAAAATCTCGCTTGATTCGTTTCATTTATACAGCAGTTTAATATTAACCTTACGTAAATTTTATGTTAACTGCTCATAAATTTACTTTTACAAATTTCTGTGCATAAATAAAACTGTAAAAGAATCTGTCAATACAACACATTTAAGTAAAAAACAATGTTTTCAATTAATTAGCATTTATTTTATCTCTTTGTTTCAGGTGAGCGAGTTCTCTATCTGCTGGTATCTGTCTACTAATTAGTAAGTCTCGTTTAAAAATTTACAGCAACGCTTTTATTTTATTAGGCAATAAAACGTTTAAAGTTTGATAAAAACATATATAAACCGGTATTTTATCATTTTTGTTTCAGGAGCTTTGCTTCCAGCTCTCTTCTAATTTAATTTATAGTATAAGTAGAGGTTTTATTATCTGATTAATCACAGTACACTACTTAAAAGTTAAGATTATAAAACAAACGATGAAATATGAACTAACATGAAAATGCTCAAAACATCTAAAAGAAACCGCATAGAAACTTAATTATATCTTTATTGTAGAAGAGTTTCCGGGTTCTCTTCCGCGTTAATTCTTTTGAATTCTTAATATTCCTGCTATCTTGTCTTATTTTCCTGCTGAAGTGGAGTCGCTTTAGAGAAGTTCAAAATAATTAACCCGGGAACTCTATGATGTACTTAAAAAAAAATAACATTACTAAAATTCTTTGCTAAAAATTGTTTCAGTTGAGGAAATGCCTTGAGCAATTTTAAAAGAAATTTCTTCCCAATAAAAAATAAACTCATTTAATTATTTCTTAAATTACCCAATGCATTTTCAATGTGAACTGCTTTTGTTAATTTCGAGGTATATTAATACAAACACATATAAATTTTGAGGTTTCTAAAAGTGCCTAAACACATTTTAATATCGCATAGCGAGACGTGGATCAATTTATGTCACATCCTCTTCACTGCCAATTTGCATATACAAGTTGTTCGAACGAGTAATCGAGAGCTGTGCAAACAGATCCCGTTTCTTATACATCTGCATCCAGAGCGTCGATGGAGCTAGACGCGTCTTGGATAACGTCGTCGTCTTATTACCAACTTAATGAAACTGTCGTTTTGCATCCATAATCTCCGGACTCTTATCAAAATGGTTTTCCTTAAAAGCAACTGCGCCAAAGATAAAACTTCGAGCGAATGGCGTGTCGAGGTCAACCGTTAAAAACCAACAACAAACTTTACTTTATCAAAGTACTTTAGCAAACCACGTATATCTAAACTATTAAACTGTTATTAAGTGACTTATACAAACTTTGCTAGCGACATACCTGTCAGAAGTTCTGCAGAATTCGGGTCAATAAAACAAAACTTCATATTTTACGCATGTAGTCGGAGCGTATTACTACGCCCTTTCCAGTTTCCACATTGCTATTTGATAGCTACAGAAGTAACTTTTTATAAATAACTTTGAGTAATGCAATTCTGTTATAATAAATACATAAATTTGTTGGAAATGCAGTTTACAGTTTACTTAAAGTATTCAATCAGTTTACAATGAGTTTTCACAATAAATAGAAGTTTGTTATTAAATCGCAAAAGTAAATAACACAAATGTACAAAGTAAATAAATAAAACACGGGAGTATGCGCCGTATTTTGTAGACGTCTTCGTGTCGGGAAAATCGCTTAGGCTATCGTTGGTAGCGATCCGTAGAGTATTAAGAAAGTTATTAACGGTTCAATACGCCCGTGTCGGAGAGTTGTGAAGAATTTGTGAGATTAAAAAGGGATACGAAAACAATGACCGCAATTTCCAAATTTTAAAATTTTAAAATTCCGGTTTTTAGTTCGCTCCTGCTGCCTCGAGAATCGCAGCTGGACCGCGCCATTCACGATGTAGTTTCAAGTCGGACCTTCGAGCTTGGATTTCGTGCCTGAACGGCGGCCCGGCGGTTAATTTTTGTTTGGAAATAGCGTTTGAAATTTTCGTGTTTTCGAAATTTTTTAAATTTTTGAACGCGTCCGGTCCGAGCTTAATAGCTCGCGCCTCCTTCGAGATGGACCGGCGGGATATTTTTTTCTGAAAACTAGATAACATTTAGAAAATCCCCAGGTGAATCGTTTTTCTCGATTTTGCTTCCTTAGCAAGTTATGATTTTTTGAAAAAGGGCGATTTTGTCGGATTTCGGCGATTTTTCAGACACGCACCCTTTAGAAACACTTCACAGCCTTTCCCTTTGGATCTAGAGGATCAGGACCCGGACGGCCGCGGCGGGCGAGAAGGAGGAAAAATTAAGAATCTTTTTTTTTCGCCCATCTCCGATTTAGCCAGATATGAATTTTTTAAAAACGTTGATTTTGCCGAAAAACGGTACATTTCCGGGCGCCCTCGCTCCTTTCCTCGGAGAATTATTTCGGCAGGACTTTCGGGAGAGCTAGAACCGACCTTCCTCTCGGATCTCTGAAAATTTCGTCGCTTAATTTAAACATTGAGACGCGACGAAATTTTCAAAATTCTAAGTGCCGTCCTACCGCGGTTTGCACTACCGGTCCAACCGCGGTTTACACTGCCGTTACGTACCCTAAAATTTCGTTCCCAGGGGCGAACCGTTCACATTTTCGGACTGGGAGTGACTCAGGACCCCGAAACCGTTTTCGGTTTCTCGATAGGACCCTTCCTTCACTTTGACATTTAAACGTCACTTTTGACAATTTTTTGGAAAATCGACGAAAAATCGTAAAATTGGACAGCAGGCGGGGCCGCCGTACCCATTCCCAAACGTCACTTTAACATTTTTCTCTCTACCACAAAATGAAAGTTCAGCATGCCATTTGTCACACTGAGGATAGGTGACTGGTCTTAGTGACGCCTGACTTGCGGTGTGTGTATGAATTTTTTATTATAGTAGTACCTACGTGGTGATATTCAATCCTACTGAAACTTCAACAGATCCTTTTGTTTTGATAGATTTCATAAACATTTTTTTTCGAATCTCTTATCTCTTTTTTCTAAAAATAACAAATCTAGCGTTAAGACTTTCATCTTACATATGCCGATAAATGTGTCATAGAGAAGTTGAAAAAAGAGCCTGCAGTAGCTTACTTGAGAATTTTTTTCTGTTGTAGAATAAAAATTAATTACTTGTTCAATTTATTTTAAACATTATTAAATTATATTAAAGTTTGGAGCCAAAACTCCCAGAATATTTTACAGTGACAAACAAGCGATAATTACTCTTCAGTACTCAGTTAATTACTAATTTCTAGGTATCTTTTTATAAAGCCATACTTTTTACGTTTGTAAATTAAATAGTTACTAAATACTGCAGTTAAATCCACAAAGTAGATTGTAAATTAAAAATGCGCCTGGAGCGCTGCCAGTACAGCGCATAATAAACGGCAGAAAAAACAAAAGCCATCTTCCACGCTACAGAAGTACAAAAGGCAGTATGGCACAAAAATATTTATAAATGCCACACCTCATGGAAACGTAGAAAATCTTATGATGATATACCAGTAATAAATAAAATATATCATCCGACTCGCATAAATATAGGATTTACGATTTGCCATTCACTGATGTGAACGTAAAAAGAAAACTATGTATTTTCCAAATATTTATGACAAATGTACGTCCACCGAAGCCCATTTTTCTTCTAAATGCTTTCTGCCTTTATAGCTAAAGGAAGCGACGGAATTTTTGTACTATTCGTATTGCTTATGGAAAACCATGTATGGTCTGTTTGCAGGTTAATGCGGGGAAAGTTATCTGCGCCTCCATAAAACAAGATAAACCCATTAAATATACGTGGCGCCATTTGCTCATAAGTACGTATTTGTGACAAAGGTGTAGACAACCAATAATCTGCTAAACTGGGGTGGATATTCTGACTTACCTTATGCATTTCTGAAGAATTTAAATATGGACACGAGAATGTGAGAAAAAAACGCCTGTTATTACGATTCTAAATCTCGAAGAGAAATTCATGATAATTTGTTAGTAATTATTTACAAATGTTTCAGCAACTGCTTTTTATAAATATATGTTATAAAACATTGAAGTAAATGACGTTCTCAATTAGGGGAGAGTGGGGTATAATGATCCCTCTAAGGAAAAACACCTCATAGTGGAAATATAAAAAGTGTTAAAAATTCCTAATTTGTGTGAAAGAATTAGCATGCTTTGCTTAACGTTTTGGCATGGCCACTAAGGTTAAATATTAAAAGGGCATTGATAGCAATAGACAAAGGTCATACCCTGCAAAAGGATCATTTTACCCCATGGGTGGAGGTAAAATAATAATAATAATAATAATAATAATAATAATAATAATAATAATAATAATAATAATAAATAATTTTGATACATTTCGACTGCATCGCTACACTATTTTTTAAATATCTTCGGCTCTATTGGTCGTAGAAAAATTTTAAAAAAACCAAAATACTCGTAAATGAATAGAATAGCCTATCAAACTGTTGGGGTGTAGTTACATTAAAAGTGCATCCTAACCTCAAAAAATCCAAGTTGCTTAGTTTATTTTTTTTTAATAATAATGCAATAAGTGGGGTAAAAATCTTCTGATCTTACGAAAATTGGAGAAAATATTTATTTTCATGCTGTAAATACAAATAAACTGGGAAACTTGGATTTTTTGAAGTTAGGATTTAATGTAACAGCTATACCCCAACAGTTTGATAGGCTATTCATTCACGAGTATTTTTGTTTTTTTTTTTTTAATTTTTATAGAGCCGAAGATATTTAAAAAATAGGGTAGCGATGCAGTCGAAATGTATCAAAATTGAACTTTAATGCGCTTTTCTCGCGAAGTCCCGAACCGATTTTGCAATTTTTTTCGGTTTCGTATAAAACAAAAAACAAAAAAAAATTCAACTTCCCGATTATATCACTTTAAAATTATAATTTCCCTCCACTATAATGTAATTTGTATCTTTACATAAATGAGTCGTTAATTGGTATTAATTAATTAATTAATTAAGATATTTCGAAACGTCAAATTGTCACGTCAAATCGATATACAGATCCCAGATAGCACCGAACGTCCCATGTACGTCCGTTTAGTACCCATTTTAAGTCCATTGGTCCACGGATCAAATTTGGATGCACTATGGACGTTCCCCTAAGGACGGCCTATGTACGGCTATAAAGTACGCCCTATGGACGTCCGTTTAGTGTGCATTATAAGTCCGTAGGTCTATGGACCAAAACAGCACGTACAGTTGACATTGCCACATGGACGGCCTATGTACGGCTATAAAGTACGCCCTATGGACGTCCGTTTAGTGTGCATTATAAGTCCGTAGGTCTATGGACCAAAACAGCACGTACAGTGGACATTGCCACATGGACGGCCTATGTACGGCTATAAAGTACGCCCTATGGACGTCCGTTTAGTGTGCATTATAAGTCCGTAGGTCTATGGACCAAAACAGCACGTACAGTTGACATTGCCACATGGACGGCCTATGTACGGCTATAAAGTACGCCCTATGGACGTCCGTTTAGTATGCATTATAAGTCCGTAGGTCTATGGACCAAAACAGCACGTACAGTGGACATTGCCACATGGACGGCCTATGTACGGCTATAAAGTACGCCCTATGGACGTCCGTTTAGTGTGCATTATAAGTCCGTAGGTCTATGGACCAAAACAGCACGTACAGTTGACATTGCCACATGGACGGCCTATGTACGGCTATAAAGTACGCCCTATGGACGTCCGTTTAGTATGCATTATAAGTCCGTAGGTCTATGGACCAAAACAGCACGTACAGTGGACATTGCCACATGGACGGCCTATGTACGGCTATAAAGTACGCCCTATGGACGTCCGTTTAGTGTGCATTATAAGTCCGTAGGTCTATGGACCAAAACAGCATGTACAGTGGACATTGCCACATGGACGGCCTATGTACGGCTATAAAGTACGCTCTATGGACGTCCGTTTAGTGTGCATTATAAGTCCGTAGGTCTATGGACCAAAACAGCATGTACAGTGGACATTGCCACATGGACGGCCTATATACGGCTATAAAGTACGCCCTATGGACGTCCGTTTAGTGTGCATTATAAGTCCGTAGGTCTATGGACCAAAACAGCACGTACATTCCCACGTACGGACGTCATATGTACGCCCCCAAGATGTCCTCTGAAATTTACCGCCTGTATATATGAAACTTATTCCCTTCGCGTTTTATTTCCTTTTAAATTTCCTCCGAGATTTTTACTTGATTTCTTTAGAATTCCGCCCGAAGCTTTTCGGGATTTCATTACTTAAATTTTCCTCAAAGATTTTTCCACAATTTCCTTAATAAGTTTTTGCCAAATAAATTTCTCAAGAAATTTACGTAAGATTTTCGTGATGTTATTTCCAAAAGATTTTCTCTGAAAATTGCCGAACGAGAATCCTTTCCATTTTCAAAATATTTTCTCGTTATTTATTAGGTAAAAATTAGGAGCGTTTTCCAATTATAATAAATTATATTTGTCAAAATATTTTAAATCATCCCGCCATAATATGTCTGGTGTATTGTGAGAAGCAAGCAAAACGTTGTCTGATTTCTCTCGCTTTGTAACACCAATATGACCATTGACCACTGAAAAGTTAAATCATTTTATAGTAAAAACAAGTTATTCCCAAAAACTTGATGGCATTTTATTTAAAAATAGGTTATTCCTGATGATAGTGAATAATTAATTACATCATTTCACGTGGAACGTAGATCAAACTAAATAAAAATAAACTTAAATTTATTTGTGACGGATACTAAATTATTCAATCTGGCAATACCGCAGCGCACGGCTCTCTCATACGCTCCTGTAGAAACACGTGATGCCGTTCGGTGTGGCTCGACTCGTGGCCGAAGCGATCGACAAGACGGAGCAGGAAGACAAAAGACATTCCACACACACAAGGGCACAAGGCCACGACGACGTAGCCGCCATTGCCATTATTTACCATTGCATTTTTGCATTCACTTGTGCGGTTTGCTGTTTGTGAAGTGTGAACGACTTTCCCTGGGCGTCTTCAAATTGAATGGTACGTACTGCATATATATGTATATTCATAATAAGTAATAAGAATAATTATTAGTGAGTGAAATTATCAGTTATTTGTGCATTTAAACTGATGTAAACGGTCCCGATGACTGTCGCGTTCATGTTGACTTAATTATAACACTGAAGCATAGATAATTTTTTGAATGAATTGCTAAAAAGTAAGTGTTCCTGTAGGTAGACGTATTTTTCTATACTATTATTTTTGTGCTTTTCAGAAGCAGCTATTAAGATTTTTCCCAATTGTTCAGAGAAGGAAGCTGAGGTGGCCATTGCTAAATGGCTCCGGCGCTGTACGGAACGTGCGAAGAAAGAAGTGCAGTAGTGTTTTATTATTTTATATACCTAAGTTTTTTATTATTTCGCATAAGTTCGAAGTTTATATAAAGTCTTTCTAAAATTATTTTTTTTACGTCCTGTCCACCTGTCCCATAAAATCTATGAAGTAAATCCAAAAAGTAAAAGTACCTGTCACTTGATCCAATGATATAATATGTCATTAAATTAGGCTAAAATTTAGCAATAGATGCATGTTTACGTTATAAAAGGAAGAAACAGTCGTTTTAGTTTAAATGTATTTCGTCCTTATAATTTAAAGCAACTTGTGTTTGCTCCTCAATTTAGCCCCATTTAATGACATATTGACCATGTGACAGATTCTTTGCATTTTGGACATGCTCTGACAAAAACTGTCGGCTGCGTTATGGATATCCGCTGGTATATGGCTTATGGATGTCCGATTATGGGTGCTTTATGGACGTCCGATTTATGAGTGCTTTATGGACGTTCGATTATGGGTGCTTTATGGACGTCCGATTATGGGTGCTTTATGGACGTCCTATTATGGGTGCTTTATGGACGTCCAATGTTGTGACAAATGGTTACTGAATGGACGTCCAGTGAACGTCCATAGGACAGAAACGGACGGGCAATGGACGTCCATTCGTACATAAAGGGACGTCCATTGTGCATCCATAGGACTACTTTGTGCTATCTGGATAATTGTCCAAAAATATGTTCTTGTAACTAAAAAGAAAAAATTCTAAATTTATACAAAAACTGTCATGACGTCCACCGATATTAGACTCTGATTCACTACCAATTTATGTAGTGTTATCATCAAATAGCAATTAAAGTAATTCGAGACCCTTTGCATATATTTATGCGATGAATGTTTACGTTGCTAATTACACCGTTTTAATTCAGTAAATAACAAACTAAATAACCGTTCACGTAGTTATTAAAATTGATAATTTGACCCAGTCATTCTATCAAATTCTGTCAAATTATCAATTGGTGGTGTACTGGTGACATGAGTAAAATTTACGTTGGAAGAATGAATGCGTTACAGGGGTACCACTTGATATCGTGAGGTGCGGCTGTTCCCAGGGCAATTGTCTATCGCCCCATCTGTAGTGTATACACGCAGACTAACGCAGACGTTAGGGTAACTGGTCGATTCCTAAATGTGCGCAATAAAATGCAGGCAGCCCCGAAGATTACTATTAAGACGGTGAATGGGAATCGAAAAAAGGAAAATATATGACTTCAGTACGCATCTGTCATTAGCGCATTAACGTACTTAGAAGTGATCCTGAATAGAAATAGAATAGAATTATCGAAGTCAACCTTTTGTCATTTATGAATCGTGGGCAAAAACTTAACGTGTCTTGTTTTGGTTGTTCACGTTGATAATCAGGCCGAAGCTCCAAAGTAGAGCAATGGTCGGTGACCGAGTATAAATCAACTTAAGACTAACCCAAGACCAAAGAGCGCGGCTGTAGATAACAAACGCAATGAGAACGCCACCTTCAGCAACCGCAAAGATTGGACTACTAAAAAAACTGCTCACTCTTCCCAACAATGAAAGAGTAGAAGGGGTAAACTTCTTCTCTGGCTCTCTAGGACGTTCTACATGGATGGACTGACAGCCAAGTGGCTCTAAAGGCGGCTTGATCATCCAACTGATCAGCCCTTATTCAGAAATGTGGAAGAGCTCTTCAGATATAGAAGAGGAAGCTTGAAGTGGGCTCCACTGGGCGCACAGGACACTGAGCCAAGCTCGAGTCGTCCAAATCGTGCTTGCGTTTTAACTACCATCGAAATGGAGTTGATAGGAGTAGTAGAACAATTCTACCTGCTTAAGATACAGGAGAGATAAAACATTATTGGGTCAATGTGGGTGAGGCATTCGGGAGGCAGATATATAAAATTTTCGTCGCCGGAATGCTTCTGAAGGAGAAGAGCTACCTCGAATGTAACGAACTGCTAATCTTCGATTTAGGGGTCATGGAGGTTTGAAACGAAAGGTTGAAAGGAAGAGTAAGTCCATGATCTACTTGCTAGGCACCACGAACACCACTATTATGGAATCCAGCGGTTATAGTGTCTGTTAGTGTTACCTTATTATAAATAAAATATTTTATTATTATTCCTCCGCCTCTCTAGACTTATCAAAATAATTTTAAAGACCTTTCATCAAGTTTTAAATATAAAATATTTACTGCTTCTTCAATAAATTAGCTGAAAATTTAACGCCGTTCAATAATCAGGTGAGAACATTTTTGCACAACAAAAATTATTTATAAATACGCCACATGTAAATACGACCCCCATCATTGTAACTATCCAAATGCATTCTAAATACCAAGTGAACTGAAAAACTCACTAAAATTATTGACAATTTATTTTATAAGGTAACAATTTTGTTATTTAAGCAATGCGTATAAAACTACCCAACATTGTCTCATTGTCTCTTGCATCTATATACATTTATGTTTGATTATCTAATCATGTTCCAACAAGTCAGCACTAGATTATTTTCCCAGCCCAAAGGATAGTTGGAAATGGATTCTGTTTTGTTCACATGCCACGGAGTCTAGAAAGCCATTTTTCTGAAACTTTACTCATGTCGAGTCATACGTGCAAAATATATAAAATGCTTTACTCTTTTATGTCTCCTGCAGAATCCCCAATTTCATTATCACATGTCTGGCTTTAACACATTACTTTCAATATTTCAAACGTTTAAATGAATATACATCTTATTGCTTTTGACAATATATCGTATAAGACAATTCAGGACGTACCTATTGAGTTTCATATATGTATCAAAATTATGGAATAGCAAATACGTGTCCACCTAGTGCACGAAGTGATAAATGAATTTTTTGTGATGTTGCTTAATTCACCAACCTATATTTTTGTCATTTATTCGACATTTATACAAAATAAAACTACGTATAAAATAAATGTTAAAATATTGAATTTTCAAGAAAGTTTTTCTCAATTTCTCATAATTTCTTAAGTTTTTAGATTATGCAAATCATCATGCAAAATATTATTTGGTTAAGCAAGTTAGCTCTTAATAACTCTATCACAAAAACTGATCTGAATAATTGGAAAATTCTAAACTAATGCAAATACAACACCCTGTATATTATTACACCAGAAAATGCACCACTAAATACTCTACAACTTTGATACAGCTTTCTCCATACCTAAGTTAGATACATCTGCGTAAAAATGCATTTTCATGGAAAATTTGCTTTTGGTTTTTGTTTTTGTGTCGGGAAATCGTAGTGAACTTTTTTACCGATATTCCTCATTCGGTCATTCGTCACTAATATTTTTCGTAGGTTAAGATATTCTGCTCGTCCAATGCATGTACCGATTACCGCAATAAAATATATAGAAAGTACATTTCTGGCCAAGACAATTCATATTCTACTGCCTTAGAGAATCAAGCTCAGCAAGAACCAGTCAATGCGGTTATGTCAATATTTATTTCTATTTTTCTTGTCTTACCTATGCTAAACTAAGAGACTGAAAGAACAGCTCCGGTATCTTCTCTACCAGCATGTGACACTAGTCAGCAATTCCAGGCACTCCATTCGGTAGCTGTCTTTGCCATTCACTGAAAAGTCGTTCAGATAAGGGCAGCTGGGCCACACATGAGCAGAAACAGCGAACACAGAGGACTACAAATACCATCAATGGGATGGCTGTATCGATTTTATGAGCACGTTTAGATTATTTTGTTTCTTGGTTCTTATGATTATATTATTCTTGTGTTTCTGTATGTACCTAATCTTTGCATTTAATATATAGGTCTTATAAAGAGTGATTTAATAATTATCATTGAATTGAATAGAAAAAAGTTATTAGAATATTTGGTGAAATATGGAAATAAAAATGATAAAGTCGACCAGGTATGAAATATATCTCGCATTATTATGAGCTTCATATAACAGGTTCATATGTTCATATGGAGTTCATAGTGTCGTGATTTTGCTGATAAGTAATATTTATTTTATAGGTGCTCTATAGTTTCTATCGTTTTCATTGCTTTTATTGCTTTTTATTGCCTTCACTAAATAACAATATTAAAAAAATTGATAATATAAATTTAAAAAAAAAAATATTAGAAAATATTTTTTTCATTTCATTCATCATAAGAATAAATATTTACAGTTTCATTACACAAAGGGAATATAGAACAGGAAAAGTAATACAATCATTCATAGTAGAAATTATATTAATAATGCAACTTTGATGGTGTAACTTTTTATTTTGGCACATAATTTTCCTTATGCAGGGTGTTAAAGTTTAAATTTTGAAAATTAATTTTATTAATAATTCTGTTATTTTTAAATTTTAAAAGATAGCATAACAGAAATAATTTTTATAATTTGAACTTTAACACCCTGTATCCAAAAAATCTGTGGTTAATGGCTTAACCTACTTTTTCTTAACACCCTGTATACGGAGGTGTATTAAATATAACGAATATTGGAAGTTTCCATTAATGTTTTTTCATTAATTTGGAAGTCTTGTAACGAAGTGATTTTTCCAATCAAGGAATGTTCATTTTTGCTTTAAATATTACCGTCACTTGGGTACACCCTGCCGCTGTTTTAGTAAGTAAGTCCTGTTCTAGTTAAGTTATTAATGAGTTGTTAAAAGGTCCGCTGGTAAACAAGCAGTTAAGTAATTAATTGATTAATTTTCGACAATCCCCCGTATAAGTAAAATCCGAGAATTATTATAAATAAAGGCCGAGTCGAAAATAAAAATCATTCGTTACTAAAAATGTTAATCCTTGCCCGTTTTAATCCGTTTCTTTTTGCAATATAGTATAGAAATTGCAACTAACTCATTTCCGGTTATATACGTTCTGAGTTGATGCGCCTAATTGCATAATCCGCTGGACCTCTGCAAGTTACGCCGGGTTGTGCATCCGAATCCTTCGTTTCAAGTCGGTGACCGCCCCTCTATCACGCGACCTAGATACGTCATAAAGGTTACAAAAGGAAGAGGAACGCTCATTCCGCTCTCATTCCGAGAAAACCGGCAGCAGTCCAGGTTCAGTCCGAGATAGTCCGCCGCATCAGATCCGATCTACCGCCAGCAATTGAAGATCAATCCGAAGCCGTCAATATCTCCGTACCGCCGCTCCGAGTTTTTAATAGTAAATTTCTTTGAATATAATCTTGGTAAGAATTCACCGTGACCTGCTACATTCTGCAGGTACTGCCTTCAGTTAAGTATAGATATTGAGAGATCTTATTTTCCGTGAGTATCGCCGTATTTTGCTACCAAAGTAAACGAGAGCTAATTCATAATACCTCCGTTGGTTTATTCTTTTTATTATTGCATAAATTGTACACCAACTGATCAGATTTTCTCGCTCGGGTGATCTGAGAGGTTTCCATGTACAAGGGTTTCCGGAAAACCCACTATAATTAGAAAAGTCATTCCTAAATGTGCATCCACTGATTAGATTTTCTCGCTCGGGTGATCTGTGATGTGTCAATGTACCAGGGTGACTAGAAAACTTGCTGTAAATAAAATAGCCGTTCAAAAATAGCTCTACGTTTGTGGCAGTAGTTCGCCGTATTTTTAAATAGCAATCAAAGACGTTAATATCTATAGCTAACCGATTGTCCGCCGTTTATAATACATCCTAGTGGAAAGGTCCGTTTGCTTTTCGTACGCAATAATTTATTAAAGACCCTTGATTGCCAGCTTGACTTGTTTTTAATTATTTTGAAATAGTTTTATACACACTCGGCTGTACAGTCGTGGAGGTTTTAGAGTAAATTAATTTGTCCATTATTACTACTGAATAAATACGTTATTTTAAAGAGGTAAAATTCTCGAGTTATTATTTCTGTCATTTATTTCTGATTAACCCGTTTGAGCAGCATGATCGAAATCCATTAGATAGATCTCCAGCTCCGACCTCTGGCTATTCCGTATCTCAGTTGTTTCGCTATTCCGGGTTGTTCTCCCAATTAGGAGAGCCAAAAAATTGTAGTTCTTTGCACTTAAAAGTTAAAGGACTGGCGCCCGAGATTTCCGTATAAAAGATTACGTAAGTATCTTGACTAAAAGCACCGTAAGTAATAGGCACCATCACAGTCTAGTCAAAAATACAGATTTTACCCTGTATAAAAAAAATTTACTTATCCGGGGTAAGATTATATTATTTGCCCGTTCAGTAGAAGACTAGTAAACCTAATAAAATAAATTTAACATCTATCACAATTTGAGAAAACTTGAAATCTGTTATAAACACTTATATGACCGAGTAAATATTTCATGATGATGAAAATTGCTCATTAAATATGATACATTGGAGAATTTGAATTAACACTAATTATATTGTGCGTCAAACTTGAAAACTTCAAAGACGTTAATACTATGTTCCTGTTTGAATCAAAACTAACTCGTATTTTGAATCTGCGGAGTAATTAGAATAAATTATTGCTCTATACTAGAAACCGACGAAAATAAATCTTAACATTCTCCTCTCAATTATAAACCCGACTCTGGTAGGCAGATTATTTTTCTTTCTAGCCTGGCTTAAACCATAAGACAAGATGGACAATAAGAACACTTTTAAATAAGCAAATATAAGAGTAGAAGATAAATATAAAAATATATCTCCATGAGGAACAAATGAAAATTAAAAATTATTTCTGCATTAAAAATTAAACAAATAACTTGAAAAGAGCGCTTGTTTCTGGGAAACTGCATCTTAATCCGAGTCTGAATCTTTTATAATTACTTTCATGCATTTCGACGGATGCCATGCACTGCCTATTTCTTGCCATTCATCTACAAATTTAAATCTAATATGTATATAATTTAAAAACATCCAACTTATGTGTACAACTAATATGCCCAATACATTTGTTTTCACCTGAGTGTTTTTGGTTTACTTAATAAAATAATTAATCCTACTCCTACTAACTCTCCTGCTATAATATCAGTCAATAACGCGAGCTATTTATTTATTGATTGCTGATGCTAGCTCGCCTCAGAAACTACACCAAGTTTGTTATGTACATTGCAAAGTACCTTGTATACCTTGATAATTTGACTAGAAACTAGAGCTTACGCTTACAATTTTTTTCGGCTAATAAAATTGCTTATTATTGTTCCCGACTTTCTAGTTTAATTTCAAATTTTATGTAAATATTGATTTAGTTGCATTTAGGTTCTTAAGCGACGTAATATTGATTTGAGTGTGGTAGGAAATAGTTAGTATATGTATAATAAAATAATAATATATACAGGGTGTCCACACAGTAAATAATTCTTCAATAACTTATTAGCTATTGTAGATAGACAAAAACTTTAAAACAAAAGTTGTACAGCAATGAACACCCTATATATTATTCCAAAATTGATTGTAAAATGTCGAGAGCTTTCCGAAGAACTATGCACTTCTTTTGAGCAAGTTGTGACATATTCTAAATTTTGTCGAAACTTCAACAGATGTAACCTAAAGAGAAATGCCATATTTTTTTAATTAAAAATAATTTTAAACTTTTTATTGTGGCAGCTGATTAAGCTAGATACGAACTTTCAAACGATGAATTAGATTTTAAACTTTCGTCTACAGGGTGTTTATAATTTAATTTCGAATATGTAGATTTAAAAACATCACGCCGAAGTTTTTTTACGGAATACGTGACGAACAACTGTACACTGAAGCATCAACAACGAATAAAACGTTACAAACACAGGTAGTAAATTATTAAGTACTCCTGATTGCCGAAACCATAGAACTGAGATCAATTATTTTTATTGACTAGTGAATTCTAGTTTTGTACCAGTATGCAAACGAAAATTTTAATAAGAATAATTTATTACAGAAGTTAAATTTTCTAAAAAACATCTCCCCCTTTTGACCCCCATTGTATATATGCGGTATTTGTCTCTTATGTTATTTGGTTTTAATGATGTAGAAGGCAAATATACCCACTAATAATAACCCCCTGTTCGTGTTTATTGGATTCTGAATAAGACTAATCCATTTTGACATTAAACAGATTACACCTGCTGAAACCAGGCTGTCACGTTTGTCCAGTTTAAATGATATTAAACGTTTTAGATTTCGACTCTTCACGACCCGTCCATCACTCAAACACAATTAGGAGGTAACATTATAATGACTCTTTGAACTGATGTAGAATTTTGATTCAAATAAAAACTGACCGACTTTTTTTGTAGCGTGGTGTGTAAAGAGATATTGGTATGTGTTTTTAGAATTTAAAACACTTGGTTTTACAAGAAAATAAAGTTTTAAGATTTATTAGATTAGATGTATACCACACTCATAGTATTACATATTTAAACAAATGCCTATAATATCTTTGTTATTTTAACCTGTAAAGAAAGTTATACCATTCGTAGTCGGTATATTGCATTTTTATGCATTTTTGCAAAACTTTAAAAAAAATCCTATAATTAAGCACGTTATTTTACATCGGATTGATTAAGTAGTAATAGGGCTACATCATCTTCCAATTGCATTGCGCTTTTGTGTTCTCAACTTTCTGGATAAGCTATTAAAGCTAACGAATTTCTTCGAATATCAACTTTCTGAAAACGTGGAATAAGAAAGTTAAAGATAAAGATTAATTTCTGAAATAAAATAAAAATTCGTTATTAAAATGCAAAGGAGTCTGTTGGAAAATTAGAAACATTACACAGTATAAACTGAAATTTTAATTTTCCGTTTGTCTTTGTTCTATATTATAATGCCTTGTAATTTCCGATATTTAAAATTTCTCGCTGTGAATAAATTTGAATAGAATTCTAATTTATACAGCTCACAGACTTCCTATAAACTTTTGATGATGATTTAATTTTTGTTATATAAGATGTAAAACGTATTTTAATATTCAGTTTTTTAATAAATTCCATTCTGCGTTTTAAAGAAACTGGATGTTAAATTGAAATTAAATGTCATATTTTTAAATACTTAGATATTATTAAAAGTTTTTATCGCTGCCATCCTTTTGAGTAATATGAACAAAAAATATAATAATATCTGTATGATGATGTTTTTTTCATGAGATTTTAACTTTCCTGAGTGGCGTGGCGTAAATGCTGCCGAGACAATTTCTTAACAAAACGAATGATGTCTTTTAATTATTTTTGTAATTTTTCTCTCTAACAACGACGTCCACCATTCAGCTCTAATTATATGTATATTTTTAAAACAGTCTGAAAGGTATAATGTTTTTTATAATGCCGTAAAAAATATCCACCATTGTATTCAAGTGGCATCATATTATACACTCATGGACAAAATTATCGAATATTTTAAAAGTGACCTTAAGTTCAATCTCTAATATTTCCTGACCTACTCCACCGATTTCAATCTTCTTTTTTTTTGGATTGTAGCTTGATTCTTCTATAATCTTACCATGAAGCTGGTTTATCTCTCTGGGAAATTTTTGTTTACTTACAGATTATTATATTTTATTTTTTCAAGAAATTTAAAACTCCCTGTGGAGTGTCTTAGTACCTTTGCTGAAACCCAATAGTAATCACAATTTAGTTTCATTCTTTAACAATATTTTGTTTTTTAAATCATCCTTCTATCACATCTGTGAGGGAAAATATTCGACTTTTTAATGATAACCCGTTTTTTTAAATAATTTTATAAGAAATGTTAAACGTACAAAAATAAGCAAATAATTTTTTACATTATTAAGCCTTAAAATCTTAATTAAGACCTATTATTTACAACTCCAGCAGTTATCACTTATTGACAACGTCTTGGCGTGCTACAGAGTGGACAAAAATATGGAATATTTTTTTATTTGATTTGAACTTTGTTACGAATAGCAGCGACAGCATTTTATATTAGATACTAAGGCATCTAGTAAGCCTGGCAATAACAAACAAGTATCATAAATATGTCATTGTGTTCTAAGATCTGTCACTGTGTTCTAAAAATTACACATCTCTTGAAGATAATTTTGATTTATTTTTATTAACAATGGACATGTAGGAACAAAAAGTCGCATATTTTAGCTCACAGATGTGATGAAAAGATGATTTAAAAAACGAAATGTTGGCATAGAATGAGATTAAATTATGATTACTATTGGGTTTCAGCAAAGGCACTAAGACCTCCACAAGGCGTTTTAAATTTCTTGGTAAAATGACGCCATCTATATAATAATCTGTAAGTAAACAAAAATTTCCCAGAGAGATAAACCAGCCTCATGGTAAGATTATAGAAGAATCAAGCTACAATCTAAAAAAAAGAAGATTGAAATCGGTGGAGTAGGTCAGGAAATATTAGAGATTGAACTTAAGGTCACTTTTAAAATATTCGATAATTTTGTCCATGAGTGCATATTAAGAAAAAGGCAATACTTTGGAGAAATGACAAAAAACGTAGTTTAAATTCCTATACAGGGTGAATCTTTAAGTGTTGTAATGACGCTTGCTTTGGTCGTATACTTACGTAACCTTTTTCTTTAGACGGAAAACTCGGGCGCCAGTTCTTTCCTTTTTAAGTGTAAAGAACAACACTTTTGTTTCCTGGCGGTTCCCAGGAAAACCCTCAGTAGCTAACAGCTGGAGACACGTTATTTGCCAGAAGGTCTTGAGATGATTATTTTGTCAGTAAGACTTTAACAATTTCTCAACTGGGCTAATTAGAAATTTACGGCGGAAATTATAACAGAAATTATAACTCGAAAATTTTTATAGGAATATTAACTTATTTATTCATTAAATACTGACAATTAATAAGACGTTTCATTACAAAACAAAATAAAATAAAATAAAGCCTCGGTTGACTACACAGTCGGCTATGTACAAGATTAACAGTAACCCTATCAACTGGTAACACGGGGTATCTACAAGTTATATCATTGCCTATATAGACAATGGTTATATTAATCAAATTTCGGACGGCGATGGGCTCGCAGGACGAAAGAATCGGAACGGCCGGCGAGGCGGCTAACAAGTGAAACAACCAAACTAAACGACACGTTATGAATAGGTCACAGAGATTCTTTTTATTTCGGTTTTGAAAACTACTTAATACACGCGGGTTTCTACTGCCTCAAATACAGAGTTATGTTAACCAGGAATTTTACTTCCTTACCGGAAAATAAAGATTTAAACCATACACTGGTGCCATAAACTACCAGAACTGATTATCGAATTACTTTGCCAGTGTATGATAAATCCACTTTTTGAAAATACACTCGCTGATGGCTGTGCCCAACTACCAGAACGGGTTATCGGAAGGCGCAACCGGCGAATGTGTGATATAACATTAACTACAACTAAACGGAAACTTTAAACCGAACTCTGATTTAATTAAGTAGATTTACAATGCGGCGATATTTATGCAATAAAATCTACGGTGAATCTCGGTGATTATTCAAGATGCGGAGCGGTTGAATGACGGTCAACTACTATTGTTCTTACCAAGACGGTTTACGGAAAAAAATTGTCAAAGGTTTCTGGTCGGATTTTGGTGTCTGATTCGAAGGTATCGATAATTCGATTGATATGGATTTTACCGTTCCCGGTGAATTTATTATCTTTTTCGCTGACGTAGGCAGTTGGCGCGCTCATACGATATGTGGAACTCGGACAGGTGGCTTGAATGAAGAACTCGGTTTACTAAGTCGGCGCGTGTTATATAACTTGCCTTATTCACCCGTGTTAACGGAAAACGGAAATGCATTGCTAATAATTTTTAAACTATATCGCAAAAAGAACCGGCTTAAAACGGACACGGATTAATATTTTATCAAGTTTTCGTAACTAATGATTTTTACTTTTGGCTTGAACATTATTTTTGAACAATTAACGAATTTTAGTTATGCAAGAGACTATCGGAAATTAATCAATTAATTTACCAGCTGATTTTACAATGAATTGATACCTTAACTATAACTTAAATGATAACATAGTTACAGGGTGTACTCAAGTGAAGGAAATATTAAAATAAAACAGGCAATCCTTGACAGATAAAAATCACTTCGTTACAGAATGGGTCATATTTTTATGGGTAATAGTACCTACTAGTCGTCTGGAATATGAACCCTATTTTTTTTGTAAGTTATGAAATGGCCGAGTTATGAATTTATTTATTTATTTATTTATATTATTTATTTGTCTTACGATCACATTTTCTTTAAACTAATTTAATGAAGTGCATGGTAAGTTGCCAGAAAATAACTTTTTATCAACAATTTTCTTCTCGTATTAAATCTTTTTATCATTATGCAGTTAATTAAGATTGAAATATTAAATTATTACCTAAGTGGATTTACATTTTTTTAGTTAATCCGGGATAAAATTTCTTTGCAAAATACAAAATAAATACTAGAAGCGGCAGCACTTTAAAATTCAACTTCTTTTAAGTTGCGTTAAAGTTTAATGGATTTTTCTAGATTTTTTATTTGAGGGTCAATTAATTCCACGAATTAAAAGGTTTCGTTAGATTGCATAAGGTCCAATTTCATCCATTTATTTTTATGCTACATCAAAAATCATTAAGCTCAGATACTGTTTTGTGTTTATCATGATTACAAAATATCCAGTCATTAAGGATGAAGGACATACATATATGTCACGTGTGATGTATGTATGAATGTATTAAAATTTAATATAACTGCAGTATTGGTAATCGCGTTTGTTTTATTTGTATTTGACGTTGATAAACAGGTTCGTATTATATCAGAATAATATTGGAAAGGCTATATATACATAATGTGTGTATTTTATTTTTGTAGTGAAATATTCAGTGGCATATAAGGGGGAAAGAAATTGAATACGTTTGTGATCAATTCTAATTTTTTTTTGTAAAATTATTACTATGCTTTAGGCAAAACAGCCATAATCAAATTAAAATTGTGGGTACATTATTTTACAAGTAAGTATATTTTAAATCTATTTGGTTTTGCATGCGATAATAAATTCATATAAATATTTGTTTTTATTTAACTTCAGCGAAAGTAGAAAGTGTTAAATCATGTTACTGCATTTCATCAGCTTGGATACGAATGGAAATTATTAAGTAAAATCCGTGAATACACTTCTGCAGTTTAAAGTAATAGAGAAGTTTAGTTAAACGCACATAATATAATTTGAAATACGTAAAGTGGTATTACGATTGGCGAAAATTCGAAGTTAAACTTTGTTTAAACCTTCAGTGGATGTGAATTATGAATAAGGACGATTACGTTCAGCAAATTCAGCGGAAATACTGAGGCAAATA
This sequence comes from Rhagium mordax, assembly GCA_963680705.1. Taxonomy (NCBI): domain Eukaryota; kingdom Metazoa; phylum Arthropoda; class Insecta; order Coleoptera; family Cerambycidae; genus Rhagium; species Rhagium mordax. Next base: position 63,350,879 of record OY796659.1, on the reverse strand, counting down.
ATCCTGCACATGGCGGTGCACATTTTGGAATGTAGTTTAATGTTACCCGAACTAAGCTGTAAAGTGTCGGTACGAGAAGTGGTCGGCACTCGGAAGTTTCTCATATAATTTGAAAGGAATACTTAGTGTATTAGGTCGAGAAGTGGCCACATCCTATCGACTAACAATGAGTAACTTGCAGATCAGCGGCGGGATATAAAATAGCGAATTCAAAACTTGATGAAGTTATTTCATTATCGGCAAAGTTCCGTGTTTAATATTCTGTATCGCTTCACAACATCTATTCAATCTATTCCGACCAGACGGTGAGAGTTGAACGCACCAAATTTAAAAGGCTATTGCCAACTACGGTTAAACGGCAACTTTAAAAGAAAAATTGTATCCAAAACATTTTCTAAACATACAGTTTATGCTAAGCGGGTATTGAATAATGTGGAATTGTTTTCCGTGCGATTCAGAGTGGTACGAGGAAATATCAGCCCGTAGCACCAAATGTTTGCTAAATATTTGATATATATTCGACTAACATTCCTAACATTCGTCGTAAGTGTGGCAAACGTTTGTTTGGTGTGGAATTTTTTGAGTAATATATTATTTTATTTTGTTTATATTTAAGTGATTATGAGATGACAGTGGTAAAAATATTTAATATTTTTTCTTTGTCAATTGTGTCCGCTTAAGAGAATGTTGAGAACCACCATGGTAAATTTAAATGGGCTCATGAACACATTATACCCAAAAAAAAAATTTGTTTGGAAAGAAATGGTCTCGGAAATGGTGTACCAGGTGTACCTAGTGAGATTTGCTAAAATTTGCATTTTTTATTTACCACCCTGTATTTTAAAATTAAAGTTCCTATAAACCAAAACGCACCGATCTACCCTAAGATCGGACAATACGCCCTAATATATTTCAAATCGCATTCAAATATTTTCCATATTTTCTGAGATATTTAACTTCAAATATACAGAGTGTCCCGAAATTAACTAGAAATATTTTGCCATCAATTTCTACGTCCAAAAATAGTTAAAAAAAAGTTCATATAAACATGGGTCCAGAAATGGCTTCTAAAGGAGAGCCGCTGATGTTGGTTTTTTGTAAATATTTTGAAAACTTTTAGTGGGAAAGCTATGAAATTTTCTACGTTTGCTAAATTTTTTGTTCTCGATTCAAAAATGTAAAAATGATTCTAAAATTTCATTCAGGGACGTACTAATCGGAATGGTGTACCAGGTGTACCTAGTGAGATTTGCTAAAATTTGCATTTTTTATTTACCACCCTGTATTTTAAAATTAAAGTTCCTATAAACCAAAACGCACCGATCTACCCTAAGATCGGACAATACGCCCTAATATATTTCAAATCGCATTCAAATATCTTCCATATTTTCTGAGATATTTAACTTCAAATATACAGAGTGTCCCGAAATTAACTAGAAATATTTTGCCATCAGTTTCTACGTCCAAAAATAATTAAAAAAAAGTTCATATAAACATGGGTCCAGAAATGGCTTCTAAAGGATAGCCGCTGATGTTGGTTTTTGTGAATATTTTGGAAACTTTTTGTGAAAAAGCAATGAAATTTTCTACGTTTGCTAATTTTGAATTAAACATTGTTACGTCGCAAAGACATAACTTGATAATGTTTAATTTCTGTAAATGTATCATAAACATTTCTTTAACATTTGCGAAACGCTCATAAAAGGAAATATTGGCCAAATATAGCCAAATAATTAATTAAACTTTTTTTGACGTAAATACAAAGAACAACAGTGAAATAAAATAGAAAAGAAGGTATATAGTTACACATAATAGTTACAAGCGTTACTATTATTGTTTTGTTGTGGATGATTTCTTTTTAATATTTAAAAAAGTTCATCTAGCAGATTGAAGCTACATTGCCACTAGAACAGGTCGTCAGTGTTTCTGTAAACATTGGCGCTCCTACAAGTTTTGTCGCATTTTGCCATGGAGTAGAAATTTTTAACATGCTCACAACTCAAATACACAAAATTTAAAATTTTACGTTCTGTTTGAGAGGCATTGACGTCATTGACACGAGTAGATTCGCCCTCACATTATACCACCTTCCGAACTTGAAATCGAACTGTATTACTTGAAAGAGTGCTATTATTCATCATACATTATTTGATAGATTTTAATCGAAATATTGGGAACATTTTTTTATAATAATAAATTTTCCTTGATAATTAAAAATCTTTAGTAGCATTATTATGCTACTAAAGATTTAGAATGTAAATTATTATTTACATTCGTTTCGTAGTTTAAATTTAAATATATATACTTATTCCTAAACTAAACTCAAATGAGCACTGAGGACCAATATCCCCACAAAAGAAATTCCTTATGCATAAAGGAAAGACAATTTCTCTTTTTCTACTATGGTTCACTTTTCTCTCATACAATGTTTCATAAAATTCTTGAGCAATAAATTCGTGATACCTTGTCATTTTCAATACAACGCATTTGATGTGTTGTGTGTAAAATATATTATTTAAAAGAATGTAAACAAGTATTATGTTGATTATTATGGATCCCGTAGGAGAGCAATAATTCTCCTCATCTTGTGTATTTTAAAACCTAGATATAGCATTCCTGCGCCGATCATTTAATTATTTTTAATTTTTAATTGTAGATATCTGAAAAATTCGGCAAACTTTATCTGTTCGTACCATATTACATCAAGTGTAATGTAAATATGTAACTCACTCTTGTGTTGTACTAAAAATCGTAAATTTAAATATCATTCTCGCGATTAAAAACGTGCTCATTTTTTTTAAATTGGAATATACAAAACAAATAACAAAGCACAAAAATAATAAGGATAATGAAAATGGGTTATAATGTTTTTTTTATTCGAATGTCTCAAAAAATGACGTTTCTCGGTCAGAAGACAAAAACGAAAGGTAGAACTTTTCTAGCTACTTCAAGTAAACGACCTGAAAAGACTTTTCAGGCCTAGGCCTGAAAAGTGACAGACAAAAAGATTACGCGTTTTTAGTTACCTACCTTTTAAAATGCTGGCCCTTTTTTTCTACTGTAAAATGGTAATGCACTTGTAAATAAAACTTCAATTCAAGCAATTTTAATTGAATAAAATAAGAGATTTCTGAATTTTATCTAATTCGATACTAATTTCAAGCAAACTGATATGACAGCAGTTGTGCAGTTGTTATTTATTATATCTGGCCTTATAGTTCACAGCCGTCTACAAACAAACTTGAAAATTGTATCATTTGCTTGCGGGGTAGCAAAGTAAATCTTAAGAACATAATATTTTAATTTTCCCTATCATTTTAATATCCTTATAAGCACATTCGAATAAAAAATATTGTATGTCACACAGACGAAAAACCGTTTTTCGGACTCCTACGAATTGCCAGCCTCGACTGCGTCTCGGCTGGCAATATTTCGTAGTCGCCCGAAAAACTAGATTTTTCGTCCTTATGACATAAACTACTATTTTACTTTGTGGTGTTTTTAACCGTACCGTTAAAAAGAACTTGTAACATGCTGTGTACTGGCGCATTCGCCATAATATAGCAAATAATTTCACAATTATTTTACCACTGCAATGTTATAGTTAGTCATAGTGAATAATTTATATTTTACCTGTTTAAAGTTATTGTAGACCTGGTTGAACAATATTTCGTTATGGTAGTGTATTAGCTATTAACATATCTAGGAATGGTATGACTATCATAACTGCCGCAGATGTCGGTTCAAAATCCGAGCTCGTAGAGCGAGGATTTTAAGACATCTAAGGCTGTTATGATTCATAACATCCGTGATTTGTTCAATAGTTTATCGGTTTCAGAAAATAAAGATATTATTAATAGATACTTATTACCTTTTGATATTCTCTTATTAATAACGTTTTCATTTCATTAGTTGGTCAAGTCTGTATGGGTTGATTTGTCGCACGGTTACAGTTATATTTTGTTTGTTTTTATTTGTTATCTTTTTTCATATTACATAAATGTTTACATTTTCAATGTCACAACGGCTACATAAAAATGGACCTTGGATTGCCTGAAAATACATTTCAGTTGGATTTCAGTTATTTAATTATTATTGTTTGGAGTTTTCTGTCTGTTTGTATTAATAAATAGCCCTATAGTTTCATTATTTATTATTTCATCTGTTGACAGTTATTGACAGATCTGTATTGTAATATTACCGTACAAGCAATAAATATAACTGTACAACTTTAGTTATGACCGAGGTTATGACTTATTTACCAGCCTACTTTTGCATATGTAAACAAAGGATTAATATCCTGAAACCGATAAAATAAATAACTTACTAATAACTTAATCTACCTGGCGGACGAGTATATGAATTATCTACTACTAAGTACTATTAATCAGTCCCATTTAATAATATTTGATATTTGTTTCTGCTGAATAACTGATTATTAAACATGAAACAACAAAGTCCAATGAATTTAATAATAGCATGTTTAGAGATGAAACATCAATATAATATAAGTATATCAATTTGGATATGTTTGTTATTATTATGCTTGTATAAAGCCTAAACAAAGTCATTTATAAATTATGTCGCTTTTATTAAAATTTCTGCTTAGTTTCTGTTCGGTTCCTGTACTGTCAACTAAAATATTGTTCAGTGCATTATTAATGAAGTTTTAATTGCCTTGGTCTAATAAAATAAGATTCTTTTTTTTGGTTGGAAATTCAGCCTAAGTATACTTAATTAGCTGTCTATTTTTAATAATCTACAATATTAAAACTTCTGTCGGCGAGAGTTTCTAAACTTTATAAGGGATTTCAAGTTAAAACTACAAAAATTTCTAAAATTCTAAATAAATTAGACAGTTATGGATTTAGTAATTCACTGGTTCTCCTATTTACTTCATATTTAAATGCTAGACCACAATATGTTTCCTACAGTGGGTTTAAGTCTGACTTGTACATCGCAACAACAGGGGTTCCACAGGGGTCAAACTTTCACAAATTCTGGATTGTGATAATCTTCTCTTTGCTGATGACTTGAAGTGATACGCCACTGTTGTAACTCCTGATGATTGTGTGGTACTTCAATTACAAATTGAGGTCGTAGAATTATGGTGCCATGAAAATAACCTGCTTATGAACATATCTAAATGCAAAGTATGCTCTTACTCACGCAAAACTGAGCCGATAATATTCAATTATACATATAATAGTATACCACTTTCTCGTATGTATATCATAAGTGCTTAAAATTTTATTGATAAATTTTTTTCGAGAGCGATATTGCCTAGTATTATTAAGAGTGTAAATTGGCCACTTTATTATCTAATTAAATCACGAGCGCTTTAGCGCGAGGGATTTAATTTTTGATAATAAAGTGACCAATTTACACGAGTAATATTACTGTTGGCAATATCGCTCGGGAAAAAATTTATAGGTAAAATTTTCAAGCACGAATGGTATTTGCGGAGAATATTTCACGAATAAATTATTTAAATACAAAAACATATCTTTAACGACGAAATGTCAAAGTAACGTATTAAGTGACAGTTGACATAAAGAATGATTTTATCGCGATAAAACTGTTTCAGGGATTTTATCGATATAATACTGCTGTCATTGGTCCAAATTTAAAAATTGTAGTAGTTTCTTTGGTTAATAATTTCTGAGTGAAATAATCGCTGTAAATCCATTAAAGATCTTGGTACTTATAGTCTTTGACAACAAATTAAGTTTTGCTGATCATATATAACAAATTACATCTTCTGCGTTAAAAATGTTAGGTTTCATTATTAGAAATTGCAATTGTTTTTCTAACACAATTGCCTTGAAAGCGCTTTACTTTGCATTGGTTCGTTCTAAACTTGAGTACGGATCATTGGTATGGTATCCGTACTACAACGTTCAGAAAAATTCTCTTGAAAGTGTCCAAAGGCGTTTTCTGAAATTTATGTCTTTTAAAACTGATGGTATCTATCCGGAAAGAGGATTCAGTCATTTGGCTTTACTCTCTAGATTTAATGTTCCATCACTGGAACATAGAAGAATAATTATAACTAGTCTTATTTTTTTATTTAAGCTCTTGCACAATCAGATTGACTCGCCTACTTTGCTTTCCAAAATTTACTTTCATGTTCCCAGAGTTAACTCGCGTCATATTTGTACATTTCATAGTGCTAATTGTAGAACTAACACCCTCATTAAATCTCCTGTGCATATGATGTGTTACAATTTCAATGAAATATCTGGTTTGTATGATATCAACCACTGTAGCAATTTGCAAATATCTAGTGATTATTTTTTGGGTTAGTCATTTAACTTATTCAATTATATTTACTTTAAGTAAGTATTACGTTTTTGTATATACATAATTAATTTTTTTTTCTACATATTGTTATTTAACATAGTTTAATTTTTAGTTAGTTCTAAATAACTATCTTTGACTTTTCTTTTTTTATTATTTTGTCCTGTAATTGGATTAATTTCTGTTGGGCAATAAAGAAATTATTATTATTATAAAAATTTAAATTTCAATTGAAAATAAATTTAGAAAAATTAAAAATTATGCAAGTCATATGATACACAATATGAAATTTATACTACATTCGACTATCCATTTTTGACGTTACAAAATTTTAATATTTTAATTATTACTACATTTAAAAAAAAAAATTTTTTAGCCTTAAATGAAAGATGGTAGTGAAAAGAAGATATACGTCAGAGCTATTTCAAAAAATACTATAGTCTGGTATACCTAATTTACAAAGTTTCGAGGAAGACCTCATTGTCAAGAAATAAAAAGCTTAAGTCAAAAACTCAATTACAATACTTATATCGTCAATATGCTTAAATATGCTGTATATTTTATAGGATACCGTAAATATCCCTCTAATGGTTGAAGAAAAAATGCTTTTTAATAAATTTTACTGCAATATGAACAAACTCGAACGAAGTGATAGCTACTTCGTAAAAGAACAAAACTTGAATGATGTGTTTCTTTTCAACATACCTATGTCAGAGGCGGATTTTGAATTTCATCTGTATATTAAGCTCAACAATTTTAATCAATATCGTTTCAAATTCGTTTTATGAAATTTTATTAAAATATTTTTTTCAGATGTAAGAAGGGTTGAATTCAATAATTATAACAACTCTTTTTATTATACTTATTAGTTATTGAGACAAGACAGTCAAGACATCAAGACAATAATTTGTTATGTTATGTTAACTGAGTTTACCATAGTTCTTAACTAAGATTCCATAATATTAGTTCTGGTATACCTATTATATGGTAGGTATATTTTTGTTTAATCATATTAATGTTTATATCGACTATTATTCAGTAATGCAACCCTGCCATGCCTACTTGATCCAAGAAATATATGTTATACAAGGTGTTTCAAATTATACGGCCTATTACAGTATGTCAACTTTTATCAATTATAATTTTAATATTAACGACAGAATACAAGAAAAATTTTTTGGATTTATAATTCGAGGCAAACGATTGCTGAGATAATTTCCACTTCCATACACCAAAACACCGAATTACTTGTCGTTCGACGCGCGTTTTTCAAATCAAGTTCTCCTAATGATGACAACCTGGTTAGCGAAACGTTCGTCGAGTGAAAAGTATTCAGTATTTTGGTATTCGGTGGAAAAATGTATATAAGCGACCTCGACAAACTCTTATTTCAAGTATTTCCACCATTTTACAGTGCACGCGTTTCTTTTCTAATGAATATTAAGTGAAGAGATGAAAGAAACAGATCATCGTTAAATATAAATAACTCGAACCTTACTGTTTCAGGTAATTCTGAAAAAAATACTTCTGTTTTATAAGTATTTTATCGAGTATTTTATGTTGTTCGTTACATGGAAGGATCTTCAACCCACAATTTACCTGCACTAATTTTGATTTTTAGTGATTTTTTTAAAATTCGAAACTAGTTTATGGGTAGGTATTCATTTGCTTTGAAGGAACCTTGCAGAAGTTAAATTGAATACAACGTATATTTGTTCTTAATGGAATGGAAAAAAATATGTTTGCTGTATTTCCCGAATCTGCAAATTCTTATATGGCATTTGAGACTCCTCATTGAATATCTTATAAGTCTTCGGATTTTTTAAAAATCTCTAAAATTAAATAATTAAAATAGCTAAATTTTGGATTGGAAAATCTGTATAGTCGTAGTCACAAAAAAAAAATGTATTCACTCTAACATATAAAAATCAATAATTGTGAGTAATTTCAAGTTGAATACAAATACATATACAGGGTGATTCACGCAAACCGTTCATTAGAAGTATAAGGACTTGTAGCGATAATTTAATTCTGAAAATTTGGCTACTTACATAGTTTTTTATGCTCTTTTCATTAAAAATATTTTCAAGGTCATTGCACTTCCGCTTATACCGGAAGTTACCATCAACTTCGTTATTTTAAATGGAATGATATATTTTTACTGCATTTTTGAATTCTACTAGTCATTTTAATAGGACTTTGATCATACTACCCTATCCCTAAATCTAACCCTACTCGAGATATATTGACTTTTCTGATAATTATTGTCTTGACATCGAGTACTTTGAAATTTGCTGTCTCTAACATAATGAAAGTGAAAGTTACCATTTACACAACACGAATAGTGGAACCCTTAAGCTTCCTAATCATGCTTTCAAATTAACCTAATTGCTTACAGGGTGGTCAGGATTTACTGCCAACTTTGGCAAATTTCAAACGTCAAAAAGTATATTTTTTTAAATGGAACACCCTGTATATTTTTACAGTTTCTGATGTAGAATTTTATTCTGCACCAATTTGTATTAAGGTTCCCTATACTCATCTTTTATAGTTTTTGAGTTATTGATAATTTTGTATTTTACTGCGCGAAATACATCGAGGTATGTGTTGCACTTATAATAGTCGAAAATGGTATTTGTTGCAATTATTAGCATCTATCATACGAAGTTATTATGTTGCTCTTATAATAGTTGGCTGTGAAAATGACATTTGTTGCAATTATTATTACCTATCTATCAAACACGATTTTATAAATAAGTTTGGTAAAGGTTATCAGTCATGGAAAATAATGGAAATGGATATTCAAACAATGATATTTTAAACTTATTTTTTATTCACGAAGAATGTCACAGAATTATTAGCAGAACTTGTCGTATACTCTGTGAATAAAAAATAAGTTTAAAATATCATTGTTTGAATATCCATTTCCATTATTTTCCATGACTGATAACCTTTACCAAACTTATTTATAAAATCGTGTTTGATAGATAGGTAATAATAATTGCAACAAATGTCATTTTCACAGCCAACTATTATAAGAGAAACATAACTTAGTATGATAGATGCTAATAATTGCAACAAATACCATTCTCACGACTATTATAAGAGCAACACATACCTCGATGTATTTCGCGCAGTAAAATACAAAATTATCAATAACTCAAAAACTATAAAAGATGAGTATAGGAAACCTTAATACAAATTGGTGCAGAATAAAATTCTACATCAGAAACTGTAAAAATATACAGGGTGTTCCATTTAAAAAAATATACTTTTTGACGTTTGAAGTTTGCCAAAGTTGGCGGTAAATTCTGACCATCCTGTAAGCAATTAGGTTAATTTGAAAGCATGATTAGGAAGTTTAAGGGTTCCACTATTCGTGTTGTGTAAATGGTAACTTTCACTTTCATTATGTTAGAGACAGCAAATTTCAAAATACTCGATGTCAAGACAATAATTATCAGAAAAGTCAATATATCTCGAGTAGGGTTAGATTTAGGGATAGGGTATAGTATGATCAAAGTCCTATTAAAATGACTACTAGAATTCAAAAATGCAGTAAAAAATATATCATTCCATTTAAAATAACGAAGTTGATGGTAACTTCCGGTATAAGCGGAAGTGCAATGACCTTGAAAATATTTTTAATGAAAAGAGCATAAAAAACTATGTAAGTAGCCAAATTTTTAGAATTAAATTATCGCTACAAGTCTCTATACTTCTAATAAACGGTTTGCGTGAATCACCCTGTATATCCATATTATTTATAAACGAGAGGCAGAGATTTTTGTTATCTATTTATTACCGATTCGGTAACTACTCAAGATCAAAAAACTTAGTTATTGTTTTTAAGATAAAGAGAAAAAGCTGTCCTATTATTTCTTGTCCACAACTATACCTATTTATAGACTGTATTTTAACGTGTCTTGTTTATTATTCTTAGTATTGTTAATACTCTTATTTTTGTACTTATTATTAATGTTCGCATTTCCGTGGACTGTTTTGTATATTATCGATATACGTATCCTACGTATGTAATAAAAATTTGTTACCTTACAAAATGTCTTCACCATGGGTCCAGTCTCGTTCTGGACCTACCTATAGAATAGAAAACGTGTTAATGAACCAGTTACTTTAAATTATCGTTTAAACTTACCTTTAATACTCTTTTCCTAAAGCGATTCGTCTCCACTACACCATTGTTAGTTTCATAAATTACACCACCCTATAATCACATGAACACAATACACAGCACAATAATTTATATTCCGAAGTCACACATGTAGAATTTGTATAACAGAAATTTAACTGTAACCAAAATGAAACTGTTGTGTATGTATGTACGCGTCCGCGAGACCCGTATAGACTAGGTAACAGAAGAAACTTTATGCGATGCGTTTTTTATTAATTTTTTTGCATAGCCCGCTCTTATCTTTTACGTATTTATTTAGTAAGCAAAGATGATTTTACTGCAATAGAACTTACATATTATGCCGTAACTGATCAGATCAGTTTGCAACGCAAAAAATACAAACATACAATAATTGTCGCCTTTGATATACCCATTCGCAATAAATAAATAAATGATACACACATTAGATGAACTTTGAGTGAATCTGGATAATAGATTAGATAATGTTAAATCTGAGGCTTTTACTATAAAGTCCTTATTAAATTAGCCTAGAAATATTTAATGCCCAGTTGGGGCAGTTGGTTGGTTTATCATGTGACGTCAATGTACTTTGATAAACTGAACATGTAATTCAATTTTAATGGCTTTATGTGTTACTTGTTTTGATCTTGCGTTGTTATTTATGTTTAAAAAATTTGGTTGTTGAAACTTTTCCGAGTTTAATTTTTTAAACAAGGAAAATTACACTACAGAGACTCGAACGAAAATTCTATATATATATAAGTATTTGGTCAATACTGAATGTACCTACGCCTGAACCATCCGTTTGGACAACAGTACCAAAATAATTTCTGACCACTATTCCGCAGCAAGAAGTTTAGGAGAGGTCCTTTTGTCGTTTTTCCGTAAAATAAGCATTGGCATTTTAAGTTTTATTTAAACAACCAACTACTTTGGTCGGAAAAGTAGATTTTGCTCGAAATTTTTCTTATACCTACAACCCCATGAAAATTTTATACTATGGCATGTAGAATAATGTGCTGGGGTATTAAACGAATTAACTAAATCTTGCTGTTTCATAATATAATTTAAAATTAGTACATAATTGCCTTAATTTTTGGACATATAAATGCTTGGAATTTTAGAGATTAACCTAGGGAGTATTTTACCTAAGCCATTGTTTTATTCCTAATTATATTAAACTTTCAGTAACTCCAAGGGTTTCTCCGTGACAGTATGTTAAGGACATAAAATACACATCTAAACCTCTCCTTATTTATAGCATGGGAATACATTGTACGGTAAATACCTCGTTTAGAAAAATATAACCAAGCGAAGCGTGGAGTATTGTAAAGGATCGTGTTAATTATTCAGAGACAATCTAGGAACAGGAGGGAACTTTGAGGTAAGTAGTGGGCCTGTTTCACACGGGTTTACAACATTAGTGGAACTTTAAGGACATGTTTAGTCAAAAAAAAAAAAATGGCCAGCGCCATAATCCAAATGTTAATAAGATATTGAGATACAATTATAATTGGTTTAATAACACGGTACGTTTCCTTATGGCAAGATATCGTTTCGCCCCACGAATGAATATGGCCTTCCAATGATGGGAAAGGTCCAAGCCGAGGCCAAGTAGTGCACTTTATAGGCCGTAACAAGCCCCGGGGGCGTTCGCAATGTTCGTATGTCGCTGTGCGTTTCCAATTTCGTAAAATTTATAACCAATATCTTTCTCATTCGTATTGAATTACGAACATATAAATTAATACAAGCCAATATCTGACCATCTTTTAATAAAATACACCATGTAAGATGAGGCTGAAGTCGAGAAAATTAATACGGGGGATAAATAAATAATCAATTAAAACTATATATACCATGTATGTTGCCAGAGCAATATGTAATAATACCAGTTTAAAAATATGAAGTGTGCTCGTGGAAATTTGGAAAATTTAGAGAAAATCCGATGCATATTAATGTATAAAATAATTAAATAGAATGACAATAAATCGACAACTGATTTGTGTTCCACAAAATTGCATTTGAATTACTCTCACTAGAAATTTTTCTGAAGATGTTTTAATTACAATAATAAAAAAACGTAATCTATTCTATAAATATCTTTCCCAAATTTCAATTCGCAACGTTACTGCTTTCTCCCTAACTGTTATGTTTTTGATTTCTTTGTAAATCAATTATATGCATATAAAGCACTAGAAATAAAGAAAACAAAAAATTGATGCATTTGTTATTTCAAACTTTCCAGCTTGCATAGCAAACAGCTCATTTCCATATTCATTGTACTCCTAGTTGCAATTCCTTATGAGCACTCAATAAGCTGTCGCAAGAAGAGGTTGCCATTTATAATAATTGAATAAGGTTAACTAGAGTTGGTGGAGTTGGGTATCAAAACTCATTTATCATAATAATTGGTTATTTGTAAGTATTCAGTAAAGTATCAAATTTGTGAATCTGCTGAAATTTATTTTTCGACTTTTTTCACCCCCATCATAAACTTCAAGCAACTGTACAGGGTGAGTCAACGGTGCGATTAAGTCCAACACTTCCTTTATTATCGATAATAAAAACAAAAATTTTATATAGAAGTTGTAGTAGACCAAAATGGCTACTTTTTAAAATTAGTTCGAAATCTACAGGGTGATTCATGAAAGCGGGGCGCTATAGATGTCAATTTTTTTAAATGTAACACCCTATATATTTAAAAAAAAAATTGAATTCTCCATGAAATTCTCGATATTTCTATATGAGGATATCATAGTCTAATACTTATAGTTCTCTAGATATTTAAGAAAATTAAGAAAAAAATGAAATTCTCAGCATTTTTTTTTAATTACCCTGTATTTTTTGCAACACAAAAAAACTTTTTGAGTTTTTCTATCGAACAACACCAAAAACTTACCTATAGGTTTTTCAGGGGCAAAGTTATTAGACCTCAAAATGTGTCACTACAATTTATGGGCCACCCTTTATAATAAACAGCATATAATCTTATCAAATTCACAGTAAAATATTTTTTCTGCGGGTTAATTATTATTATTATATAATGCTAAGCTGTCAATTTTTCATAAAAATACTATCGATTTCGATAATAAAAATATACCATTTAAAATATTCACATTTTTTCCAGCATCGATGGAAGTGACAGAATTTTCAAAATATTTAACAAATGTCACAAAAATTATATCAGTAAAGTCTGACGTACAGATCGTGTGAGCTCTTTGCTGGACACCCTGTACAATTCCGATAAAATCTCAATGATAATTTTTCGCGACTTTGTACTTTCTTTCTATAATTTTATTATAAGGAAGTCGAACGCTGGTAATTAAATTTATTTGTCGTATCATATCCGGACAAAGTTAAAATGCTTTATTGACTGAAATGCCTCAGAGTTGATATTAAAAGGCATACAGTTCGTTTTATATTTGCAGAAACACTTAAGTGGCTTGATTATTTTATTAGGCATTATGTATAATACAACCAAGATATTCCTCGAGCTAATATTATATATCCACGAAACCGTTCATAAAAAGAGTCATTTCAAAAATCGTGTTTTGTATTCACGAAACTCTTATTTGATTTGTGCATATTCTGGATTGTGACATATCCTCCGGCATGGAAAATACGGAGAACAGTAACCAGCTGAAAGTAAAACAAAAACTTCGAATCGTATATTTGCATTTTTATATCGATGTCTGCATGGACGTAAATTTAATAGGGGTAGCTGCAAACTGGAACTGATTTTTTGTAAAGTTTTGTCAGAAATGAAAGTTCAACGGTATAGCATGTTTATTTTATATTTACTATTTTAGTGTGACTATAAAATTAAGCTTTAATGGAAATTTGGAAACTGGCAGTACATTTTAAAAGATGACGAATAGATAAATTTATTTGCAATAAAAAAACCTTTTATGGTTTCTAAATTTATGCATAGTTTAGTAAGAAACAAAATAATTATTTTAATTGTGAGCTTCAAACATTGCGACATTCATTGAGAGCTGAACGTTACTGGTAGAAATCGGTTTAAGATATTTAAATACACCCAAAATTAAAACGTGACATGCTTTTCTATTTCTTATGCTAATCAAATTTACTTCACCATTATACTAACATTTTCCTCGGAGTTGGGCGCCCTTTGTGTACAATGATATTACAGTCAATATCGAGAAAGCAAATCATATTAAAATGGCCAAGTTATCTCGTGGAAGATTTAGTTTCATATTCGATTAACTGACCGGGAATATCAAGGGACAGTCGTGAGTCCTGCATATTGTGCGCATTTGATTCCAAATAAGAAAGACTACTAAAGATGTGGATTTATGATTGCGATAGCCGGTGGTGGTTCGCAGGTTTCCAATTCAGCTTCGTTCCGATCCGATTTAATCACATGGAAACACATTCTTAAGAATTATATGTTGAATTCGACTTTCTCAGCACTTAATTTCGACAATTGTCGTTTATGAAAAAGTATATTGTTTTTTATGCAATGGTCGGTCTTTATTTACCTTTTACAGCTTATTTTAGACCGTTTGACATAGTATTAATGTCGAAATTGATATACTTAGTCCATTTTCCATGGGTTTCAACCTGAAATTAATATCTAACTATGAGTCATGGCTCCCTAGATGCCAACTTAAATTATCCTAAGAAAATGTTTGAGGTTATGTTTCTTCCTCGAAGTTGATACCATACGATGGTAATGAATCCCTGAATCCAAAAATGTAAAAATATACAGGGTGTTCCATTTAAAAAATAGATGTTACGGTCATTTCCGGTGAAACCGGAAGTGCTAGAATCATTTTATTAACATGCACTAATTCAAATTTAGTTGTTATTGCCAAAATTTCAAATGATATCTGAAAAAACTAAAAAGTTATAGGGGTGAGCCTAATTTCATTTACACCCGGTATAAAATGTCTTGAAAATAACTCCTTAACACGTAAATTAATTTATACATCTATTTATGCAATGAGAGGTAGCATAAAATGATATGGTTTTTAATTTTTGATTTGTCCCAATTGTAAACCATAATATGCTATAAAATAATCAAAATTTTATGTACAATAGCGCGAAGTGAAGATTGAAGTACATACTTTTAAATGGCTTCATTTTATACTATTGATATACATATCTACATCATATCAGAAAATACATTAAAATGTGTGATTTAGAAAACAATGTTTTTTTTTCTTCTAGTTCATGTGACAGGCGCGAGGACAGGCGTAAATAATTTTAAATTTCATAATTCTAGAAAAATGTACACACATTTAATATATAATAAAGATTGTTTTCAAAAAGAACATACTGAGAAAATTTAGAAACAGAAAAAGTCAATGACGAAGAAAAATATAAAATGATTAATATTGTTCAACGAAAATAAAATTATTTGCAAAATACATTATTTATAAAAAAAAAAATGCCGTTTTGTCCATACCCAATTATTAAGACGATTTTGAGGTTGAGGGCGCCACCGTTACCGCTGCAATTGTATTTTGAATTTCATTACATACACAGAACACCAGTTGAAAACAAAAATTATTTGGTTAGCTAATTAAATGAAGTTTTAATTGATGTGATTCTTTGCAAACTATACTAGTAACAATATTTAGTTAACGAAATGCATCTGCAATTTACTATTTGTATTTTTAAATGCCAACTGTAGCTTTATTGGCATCCGGCAGAAAAACAAATTGATGCTGAAAAATATATTGCATATACATAAAGTGTACATATATAAATAAATACTAGATATTTCTGTTGAATAAAGCATATGCACATTGCACGTTATAAACAAATTTATTATCAAACTGTGAGGAAAGTCTTCACCTCGTGTAAACGTAAATAACTAAAGAACTCGAGATGTTTACTAAAAATTAAACCGACTCAATTGATATAAAATGTACATTTGTGAGTCGTTAGGTGCAAGTGTTGTTTGTCTTGTTTTTCACAATATAATAGTGAGATATTTCTGTTTACATTGTCCTTCACCTCGATATGATTCTGTTTGTAGCAGAAATTGAGACACGAAATACAACAAACAATTTCAGGAGCCCTTAGCTGGCTGGACGTTTCTATTGAAACTCGGAATGGATTCCGTAGGCGAAAAAGGACTTTCAATAAAAACTAACTACAGTTTGTAGCAGTTTCCCAGCATCGAGCTGGAATGCTCACAGAATTCCAAATATGATTTCAACATATTTATTTAGCAAATACTAAAATGGTTTGGTTATCTAATATAATAGTTATATAAATCGCATATTTCATATTCTGAATAAATCATAACGGGTACACATGCACATGTATATTTCCACATATATTTCGAAAATGTGTTTATTTAAATAACAATAATTGATGTGTTATGCATCAAAGCAAAACATAAACATACCAAAGGAAATTCATATACAAAATAACTATAAAGTATCTAAAAATTTAAATTGATTTCACATTATTTTAGCAATAAAATATGTAGTTGGTATTTTACATAATAATGATAATAATAATATCTATAGGCTACTCTCGGCATTGAAGACTATTCCGGTCTGTCAAATGTCGCCAGAGAGGTTGGCAAGTGAAATGTAGAAAACAGTCATCCTGGAATACATCCGGTTACTTGAGGCACACGACTCTACAGTCACTCTCTGCTTGATGTGAAGAGTGGCTGTAGATATTTCGCTGGCACTGTTTCCAAGAGGTGTCGGTTGCCACGGGATACCGTCTAGCATCAGGCAACCAAAAAATTAAAAAAATAATAAAACATTTATTACTGAGCGGATAATATATTCAATAGACTTGTCTCGTGAAAAGAAGAGAGAGGGATGTATTGCAAAACATGCAATAGAGTGAAAAATATATAGGCTGCGCGCGATGTGTGTGGATTCTAGTTAGATCTAAAGTTTGGTATCTGGCTTTCGTAACTGTGAAATATTAATGTTGGTTGCTTGCTTTTATGGCGGTATGTTCAAATTTTTTTTTTTTTTTTTTTGAAGTTGTCAGTGATAATGTGGATAGGATAACTGAAGCCATTTATCTAGTAGGACTTCGTTGTTCACGGGAAAACGATAAAACGATACTCCACTATGTTTAGCCGCTTGGTTTTTAGACGTTCTTACACAACATTCTTGTACCATTTTCGAAGAAAAAAAAACAAAGTCAAGCATGAACATAAAATCAAAACATAACCTCAATACAACAATGACACTAGTGACAGGTCTGCTTGATATCTATGTACTGTCAAATTCTCACCTGAAAGGCATAGCTAGATGCATAGCTAGAACCTCCAACTTTCCACAGGCGCATGTTCAAGGTAAAAAAAGACTCGGCTATTACAGGACAAATATAATAATATTAATGGAAGTCAGTGGCAACTCGTCATCGTATAACATGATAGTGCTGCAGTATAGGTAGTACAAAGAATAGACGGGGTGGAAGAAGCGTGGCAGCAGAGCGATTTTTTTTAAATTACTTTAAATGCCACTTTAAAGGATTTCCAAACAAGAAATTCCATCATCACGGATGCAGTTCCAAAACGGAAAATCTATTTTATTTATAATTTTATGAGAAAAAGTCATACCTTATAAAAGAATCTGCTAGTTTCCAAACCCCCAAGAACTTACTTAAATTTACATTCACAGGGGTAGTTCCACATATTTTGACCCCTACCTACACAACTATTATTTTTAAAGATATGAAAAAAGTGTAAAAATAAAAATTGTGTATTTTAGTGTGAACTATATATTGGCGAAGGAAAATAAAGCAAAATGGCGTCAGAAAGTAGAGAAGAGACTTATGTTTTTTTAAAAGGAACAAAGGAACACCCTGTATACTTTTGCGTATTTTCACACATATTATTTTTCTGATTCCAAAAATATATCTATATGTTTTCATTTGCATTCGTTTTGGAAATATTATGCGAAGCAGTACCGAGTGGAACATAGGTTGCCATGGAAAAAAATTACAAAATATTTCTGATGATTACTGACAGTTTAATTTCTGATGTTCCTTTGTTTTATTTCTTATAGCCAAAATACCAGGTGACCCATTTGTTTGCTGGTCACTCTATAAAATCTTTATTTATTGGGCGATTTTAACCGAACCCGAATTTTTAAATAGTAGAGCTTGATGAACTCTATTTCTGGTGCAAAAAGCGCCACATTCCTACATAATCCAAGGCTTACTAAGTCTGTTTTTAGAAGTAAAATTTAAAAAATTCATATTAACGATTTTTTTAGAAAAAATCTGTGCCATTGGAATCACCACCCCGCAAAACGGGTCTGTACCAAATTTTATCTAAAACTTTTAAGTAATAACGATTTTGCAGCCAAATTAATAATGCACAATATTTACCTTTTCCATTTTATGTCAAGTTATCCATGAATAAATATTGAAATAAAATTAAACTATAGTAAGATGAATTATTCTTATGTCTAGTTTTTAAAGAAATAAAAGCAAAACTGAATAAAAAAATAGAGTCCGTTAAAAAAACTACTAAATTCTTGTCACTTCTACCAATCCACCATTTTGATAAAATTTGATGGTACAGGCCCGTTTTGACAATCGCTAATATGAATTTTCAAAATGTTACTTCTAAAAACTGACGTAGTAGGCCTTGGATTTTGTAGGAATGTGGCGCTTTTTGCTCCAAGCATACAGTTCGTTAAGCTCTACTATTTGAAAAAGTCTGGTTAAAATCGCGCAATAAATAAAGATTTTATGGAGTGACCCGCAAACAAATGGGTCACACTGTATATTTTACATCAAAATCTACAACTTTTGTTTTTGCACTTTTTCCTTATTTTTATAAATCAATTCTATAAGTAGGTGTCAAAATTAATAAATGACAAAAAATTATGTTTTTCCCCATTTGAATAGTTCATTTTAAAGTATTTGGGAGTACAGAAATTATCAGAAATATTTTGTCAGTTTTTTTCATGGCAACCTATATTCTGCGCGAACACAAAGAGACAAACAAACTGTTTTAAAAACAACCCGAGCTAATGCCAACATATTATATATTTTTGGAATCAGCTAAAAATAATCGTTCAAAATATACAAAAATATACAGGGTGTTCCATTTAAAAAACATAAGTTTTCTCTTTCTCTGCTTTCCGATGCTGTTTTGTTTTATATTTTTTCGGCTTAAGGTATTTGACACCAAAATGTACAACTTTTGTCCCTACACTTTGTTAATATCTCTAAACATAAACGCTGTAGGTATAGGGGTCAAAATATATGAAACTACCCTCTACAGTTGGACGGAAGTGAAACTAGGTATATAATAAGTAAAAATGAATGATTAACCCTTAGATCGAAATGTCCAGAAATATGTTCAGTCAAATTCAGACAAAATTCTGTTAAATATTTGTCCTAAAAATAAAGTTAAAAATATTATTATTAATTGTAAATGTTAGGTAATATTATTGTTAATAGAATAAAACATATTGAATCTCTCACAATAGGGTTATTTCATGTTAAAGAAAAACTTAAAAATACCTATCAATTTGGATAGTAGAATATGCAAGAATAATGTATTGGTAAATACCATATGTCTTTATTATTTGTTAATTATTCATAAATCAATAAAAAGTATCGTCAATAATTTCAAATTTTATTAACTTCTGCCGTCACGGTTTAGAACTAAATCTAGGAAGATTTGTTTTTGTTAAGAGTCTAGAGTCATTTGACACTTTTGACAGTTTGCTTTAGTTTGTGTTAGTTCATCATTTTTTACTGTTATGGAGCCTAATTTCGTTAAAGCTAGCAGTGAAAATTTACCTGAAGTGAACTACGTTATGATTCAAGAATTATTTGCGAAAAATATGGACTATTTCAGTGTCGAGTTTAAGAGCGTGAAAAATGTGAGGTTAGTTTTCTTGAGATATTTCATCTACGCTATACTGCGGCATGCGTAAACATTGACGTCACGGCTGTTGGCGGGAACTTAATATTTTCAAATTACAAACCGAGTTTAAAAATACGTAGGCGCAAAAAAAATACTTTTTTTCCAAATATACAGTATTTTTAAGTGTTCCTGATTGTACATTTAACATAAAATAAATTGTGAAATAACCCCATTATTGCCGCAATATGTACCTACCTGTGTATGTACCTACAATAACCAAAGATTGCTACAATTAATGTCACATATATATTTTTTAGATTATTTCACTCAGAAATTATTAACCAATGAAACTACTACAATTTTTAAATTTGGACCAATGACAGCAGTATTATATCGATAAAATCTCTGAAACAGTTTTATCGCGATAAATTAACTCCTATATGAAAAAGTCTATTTGACAGTCACGTTTTGTCACTTTGACAGCGATAAAAAAGGTGCATCGTTTTTTATCACCGATAAAAATGCCTGCTCCTCAAAATCAGTGTACATCTAGTAGTCGCACGTCACTTTAAAATCAGTACACCAAACCAAACCATTTATAACAATTGTATTTTTAATAACTGTTCCTTCAAATAATTGTATAAATAAAAATAATTATTGTTGCTGTTCGTTCACATATTCTGTCGTTAATTTATCTTGCCAAAAAACACTCGAGCTTTTCCTTTATGGATAAATTTCTTTGTAACTCAACATTTTGCCAATGAGTAATTTTGCTCGAAAAACTGACATTTGACAAAATCGCTCGACCTACGGTCTCGCGATTTTTTCATGTCAGTTTTTCTCTTAAAATTACTATTTGGCAAAATTGTTTCGTTACGAAGAGAAATTTATCCGATAAAAAAAAAGCTCTTGTGTTTTTACTGTTGATAAAATCATTCTTTATGTCAACTGTCACTTAATACGTTACTTTGACATTTCGTCGTTAAAGATATGTTTTTGTATTTAAATAATTTATTCGTGAAATATTCTCCGCAAATACCATTCGTGCTTGAAAATTTTACCTATAAATTTTTTCTCGAGCGATATTGCCAACAGTAATATTACTCGTGTAAATTGGTCACTTTATTATTAAAAATTAAATCCCTCGCGCTAAAGCGCTCGTGATTTAATTAGATAATAAAGTGGCCAATTTACACTCTTAATATTACTAGGCAATATCGCTCTCGAAAAAAATTTATCGATAAAATTTTAAGCACTTATGATATTACATACGATAAATCAATTTTTTGGATAGGAATCTCAAGAAATGTGGTAATAAATTCCAAAAAAGAAAAGGAAGAGAAATAATTTATGAAATGCCACAATTAACATTTAAACAATATTTGGGATCTTATTGAAATTGTAACTCACAATAAAAAATGACATTTTGGCGTGCGGAACTCGAGATATTTGAAACAGAAACATGCCTAGTTTACAGTCCAATGATTATTAAATAGATTCAATGACACTTTCAGACTAAATTATTATGCGACTTGAATTTAATACAGAAATAGTAAATCTCTTAAGTAACAAAGAATGTTGATAGCGCCTTTCTGCATTAACCCACTTTTAAGTTTCACAAAGATGTTATTCAGTATTTCTATATTTGGATTAATATTATTATTCTACGAAATTAAAACTAAGACTACTATCTTACAAGAAGTAATTTGATTATTAAATTATTACCATTATTTACTAAACTGTACATGACACTATTTCCGGCCGTTTTTACTACCTCGTAAATTTGTACTGAATAAATTTGTAACGCCCTAGTAAGAAATCTTCGTTAGAAATGTAAAGTAACATCCAAAAACATTTCCTCTTACTTAACATATGTTAATGTCATTGTTATCATCCAGAAAATTAATGGCTACTTCGCCAACCACTTGTATAAAACTTTCGTAGCATAAAATCGATTTGCATATTGTTTGTGTTTATACATTGTGATATTGGGAAGAATTTAAACGAGGAATGGAAAATATAGTTTTCGTATTTAACAAAGTGCAAAGTCTTGTAAAATATCAGAATCATATATTATCGCTTAATTGAAATATACAGGGTGGGGCAACAGTGTGTCCACTTCAATATCTCGAATGATAGCCAACGTGTTTAAAAATCTCAATATTTATAATTAATTTCGTAAATTCATACAATTTTGCGCTTTAAGTTTTTTGAAAGTTGTAATTTATTTTCTGTTGAATTTTTTGGGATTTCTTGAAGGGGCACCAAAACCTTGATTACCAAATACCAGTATCCAATATCTTACAATGTTCACAATCACAATGACAATATTTTAACTGTGAAGTTATGTTTATTATATGGATTTTAGTAAACACTTCTATTTAGTTTCTTTAGTACAGTAATTGTGTATTTCATTGAAACCTCACTACAATAATTTTGGTTTACGATTCCACGAGTGTTATACAGTTAAACACTGCCCTGCTAATTGGATATCAACGTCATTAATTAATTTCCCTTATTGAATGCACGACAATGTCATGTTAGCAATGTCTCTTTGTTCGCTGAACCCTCAGGAGGTCCGGATGCTTTTCGACATCCCGTAATGCATAATTATATAATACTGCTCATCTGACAAGACAATTGGAAGATGTTGTGTGAGCCAGGCATGTAAGAGGCAATTCAACATTGCATTAAATTCATGTTTTAACGTACTGGGAAATTCCTTCGTATTCAAGCCATTATAATGAAAAGATTAGCTACCACGTGCGCATATGTAACGTAACTTAGATGCAGATAAATTTGTTTTTTTAAATCAACAAATAAAAAATAATGGAACAGTCAATGAATAAAGTACCAGGAACAGAGACGGTGGTGAAATTTTCTTAATTTCAAAATTGTCTTGCTAAAATTTTTTTATAAAACAGTGTGTGTACAGCAAAGTTGTAGAGTATTCAATGGGGCATATTATGGTTAAATAATATACAGGGTGTTCTATTTGAATTCACGGAAGTTATTTAAAATTTTCTTTTATCATGTTTGGCATGATTTTATTCGCACCCTGTAGGTTCGTTACAGATCAATTTCTCATACATTTCAAATAGCCATTCTTCCTCAATAATCAACCAAAAAATATTTTTACTGACGATTGGTATAGTCTAAGAATTTTAGATAATATGAGTAACGAAAATAGAGAAAACACATCGAACAAAATATTTTGAAAACCGTCAATATTTTAATTTTAGTATTATTGCCATTATGAAAAACAAAGTTACCCGCCCAGAATAAATGGGACACCCTGTATAATCTGCATTAGTTTTGTGGAACTTGAAAAACTAGGCACATGGCAAAAAAATCTATTTATTTATTTTATTAACCAAGATAATGGACTTACGCGCACTAGATGGACACCCTGTATATATTCAAGCCATCCATTTGCTTCTGTTCGCGTATTTTCATTTTTTGTGTATAACTCAAAAACCACTCAATTAATCAAATATTAAATGTCCTTTAGGGAAGTAAACATATCGAACAATCTTTTAATATACAGGGTGAGCCACGGTGGGTGGAGTATTAGAAGTATATGGAGAACGGATCAACCGATTGCTTTGAAATTTTGGTTACCAAGATAATCGAGTATGAACTCTCCAACTAAAATATTTTCGAAAGTGCAGTGTTGCCACTTATGCGTAAAATTGGCAACAACTTCGTTATTTTAAATGGAATGCCCTGTATATTTTTACATTTTTTTGATCGTCGTCTCTTTCTGAGTAACTGTTGTTAATATTTCCCTATTATCTCAAGCGGTTTTCGAGATAATAATTTTTTTCTGAATTTATTGTCAACAATTTGACTTTTAGTAAATCGTGTTTTCTCCTACCTACGCAGCAATTAAAAGATAATTTTTTAGTTGCAGCTAGGCAAGGCCTGGGGGCATCTCCTCCATTAATCAAATGTTTTAAATTTTATACAGGGTGAGTTAGAGAACGCTTTCTATAAGTGACTTAGAAAAATGCACGAAACTCAATTTTTTTAAATGAAACGCCCTGTATATTATTACTGATTGGGAAAGGTGATACATTTACCTATTTAAAAATGTACCACACTCTATACCTAGTGCTCACCGTTTTCGATTTATGGGCACTTTTCTCTAACCTTACTAAGAATATTAGTCTTTTGGTAGGTATCATGACGGGTGGGCCATGAAATTTTTATTTTGTCATTTTGTAATGACAACAGACATGCTACTTTTCTAAATAAATTTGACGTTAGTGATATTTGCAGTTAATTTGAATAGCTGTAGCACAAATATGGCAGAAAATAGTTATACAAACACGGTTTTAATGGATTTGTTTATTTTTATAAAATTCCTTCGAATTCGTAGAACTTTTCTGTTGTTCATCTGCGACAAATTGGGATATTTTTCATTAAATTTTCTACAAGTTCTGCTGATAATGTTGTACTGTCCATGGATAATAAACAAATCCATTAAAACTGTGTTTGTACAGGGTTCCCCATATTAAACTACCCATTTTATTATTCGAATAAAATCCTTTCAAGCCGAGTAAAAAAATCTTTTATTACACTAATGTACAGCTAATTGTATGGGATTTATTACTCGGGTGCCGTTATGTCGGGAGACCTAGGGGGGCAAGGCAAATTTTCAAATCGAGAAATTATACGGTCGTTAAAAAATTCTCGAAGAATCCCCTAGGTGTCCCGACATAACGGCACCCGATTTTTTTCTGTGGGGGTATTTGAAGGGAGAGGTCTTTGCAAGTCGCCCCGCAACAATTGAGGACTTGAAAGACCGCATTCGAGAAGAAATTACAGGGATAGTTGGAGATTTTCTTCGCCGGGTGATGAACAATTTTGCATTCAGAATTGAAAGTTCAAGTTGATGGAGGGCATTTAGAAGACATGATTTTTAAAAGTTGAACAAATCTTGAGTACGAAGTAAATCCCATACAATTAGCTGTACATTAGTGTAATAAAAGATTTTTTTACTCGACTTAAAAGGATTTTATTCGAATAATAAAATGGGTAGTTTAATATGGGGAACCCTGTATAATTATTTTCTGCCATATTTGTGCTACAGCTATTCAAATTAACTGCAAATATCACTAACGTCAAATTTATTTAGAAAAGTAGCATGTCTGTTGTCATTACAAAATGACAAAATAAAAATTTCATGGCCCACCCGTCATGATACCTACCAAAAGACTAATATTCTTAGTAAGGTTAGAGAAAAGTGCCCATAAATCGAAAACCGTGAGCACTAGGTATAGAGTGTGGTACATTTTTAAATAGGTAAATGTATCACCTTTCCCAATCAGTAATAATATACAGGGCGTTTCATTTAAAAAAATTGAGTTTCGTGCATTTTTCTAAGTCACTTATAGAAAGCGTTCTCTAACTCACCCTGTATAAAATTTAAAACATTTGATTAATGGAGGAGATGCCCCCAGGCCTTGCCTAGCTGCAACTAAAAAATTATGTTTTAATTGCTGCGTAGGTAGGAGAAAACACGATTTAGTAAAAGACAAATTTTTGACAATAAATTCAGAAAAAAATTATTATCTCGAAAACCGCTTGACATAATAGGGAAATATTAACAACAGTTACTCAGAAGGAGACGACGATCCAAAAAATGCAAAAATATACAGGGCATTCCATTTAAAATAACGAAGTTGTTGCCAGTTTCACGCATAAGTGGCAACACTGCACTTTCGAAAATATTTTAGTTGGAGAGATCATACTCGATTATCTTGGTAACCAAAATTTCAAAGCAATCGGTTGATCCGTTCTCCATATACTTCTAATACTCCACCCACCGTGGCTCACCCTGTATAGTGAATATTTTTTAAACTTAACTCAGCAATAAATCTTCAAACTCTATTCATTGTTCTTTAAGTCAACAGATATATTATTTAAAAATAATTTACTATTATCTTATGTCGGTGATCACGAGGAAGTCATTGATAATAGTCAAGATAAGTTATTGTTAATATGATTTTGGAAACAATATCTTTTAACATTTCTTCTTGCACCAGTGGATATATTCATTCATTATGCATTAGTAAAACAACAGGTATTAACGCTACTGCAGGTACATATTATAATTGACCTCCACAATAATTGCTCATTGTCCTTTATAGTGTGAAAAACGGAACATTTACTACGCTTGTTGATCTACTTAACTGCTGCTGACATTTCAAATTGTTTAAAAAAAAACTAATTTTAATTACGTTCAAGTTATAATTATAAGTAATTATTAGACCAAAATGGACGTAACGAACTATAAGAATATAACGACAATGCGCTAAACTTTTCCATTCATTTATAATTGCCTTATTACTAACATTGTAACGCGTTATTTGTAACTCTATATTTTATAACAACATACCTCTATAGTTCTATTTAGTAATTATTAATGTTTTGTCAATTTCTAGGTATTATCAATATTATAGTAGAAAATAATCAACTGCCATTTTAGTCGAGTTAATGAAGCCTACAAATCGGCGAAACTTCGGAATTTTCAGGAACAGTACCGATTATAATAAAATTTTTTTTTAAATATTTCTTATACCATATTACTTGAAATCAGAAACATTCCGGCGAGCGGAATAAAATTTTTGAATTCTAATTTTGAAAATTGTAATTTTTTTCCTCGTTTTTTTCTGTATGCTTTGAATAATTCATAAATTTCATAGATGAACTCGCATTTTCGACGAAAAATTTTTGTGGGTTTTTGGGGTCACTGATTACTGATACATTGTTAAACAAAAGATTTTCAAAAAAATTTTTAAAATCAAAAGATAGAGCACATTAGGATCAACTTATGGTCCAAAAGCCATTTGCCCCTTACTAATCAACGACATCAAAATAATCGGGAAAAGTCAAAAAAACATATTAGGCATTTTTTTATCAAAAATTTTATTAATGAAAGTTGTTCTGAATTATTCAAAAACCTTAAGTCCAAAATTTAATTAAAATAAAAAAATATTAATATTTTGTTTGAAAGTCCGAAAATATAATTTTGATGGGTTATTTATTGTATTGCAATATTTTATTTTTTATAAAAAAAAAACTAAAGAAATACTCTGCAACTAAATACGAATGATAATTGATATCGTATAATTTTTGAAATCAAAATATCAATATTTTTTATTTTGATGAGATTTCGGATTTAAGGTTTTTAGCCAATTCTGAACAACTTTCATTAGTAAAATTTTCCGATAAAAAAAATGCCTAATATGATTTCTTGATATTTTGCGTTTATTTTGGCATCGCAGGTGGCTTTGCATTAGTAGGAGGCGAATGGTTTTCTGGCCATGACTTGATCCTAATGGGATCTATCATTGAGTAAAATTCGGTTCAAATCGGATAAAAATGAAAAAAGTTATAAGAGTGTTTCACACTGTATATAAGACACTATTATACGCCTTGATATTGTTGGTTTAAACCGTACTGTAATTATTATCCTTCTGTGGTCGAAAATTAAAATACTACTCTCTTCCCCAATGAATTTAGTTTATATTATTGACTTTGTGTATGATTTTTCTTCATAAAACTTCTGAATATATACAAATCACTAGCCTAAATAACGTATGTATTAATATTTATCAACATTTCCCCTGGACCTTACTTTGAAAGGGATCAGTGATCTTTGGTGTCTAATTGTAATAGAAGAAAAAAATTTAGAGTAGACAGCACATGGGCAATGAGACTTTTGTTTATTTCAATTGTTTTTTTTTTGAAATAATAAAATCGCCTCCTTCATTGTCGTGGCGTTTTTAAGAGTATTGTTAATTTACTAAATATGTAAATGCACGAAATTTCATATTTTTATCGTCGGTAAGCAATGTAGCTATAAATGAATTTGCTGAAAAAAAAAATAATCCCCATTTAGGCTACGAATTATAAGATATTATTTAACTGTAGGAAATAAAGAGATTGTAAACATTTAATTTGTATTGTTGTTTAGTACCAGAACGAATTGTTTTATTTATCTTGTACTTAATAACCAGGATCACTACTCACCTCGCACATATTAATGTGGGAAATCATAATAATTGTTTTATAAATTGATGAATAAAATCAGAATTCCCTCAAGTTTAAACACAAATTGCGTCATACAGAAGGTACCAATGGAATTATATAAAATATATTTTTCTATAGGGGATGAAGGAATTATTTTGATTATAATAGGTTATTATATACTATAAAAAATTTATATAATGAAAATACGATGGTCTGTGCATATAGAGAAACCTAAACATATTGGTTTTTATTGATAAAAATACAAGATTAATTTAATATTCAAATTTTAAAAAATGAAATTTGTAGTCTATACTTATATAGGTTATTTCTTGAGGATTACATTGCCCCAGCCAAACAAATTTGGCAAAAGTATACATCTAAAAAGATATATTCGATATTTAGCTATCACTGTGAATTTCTTACACTTTTAGTCTATACTGAAACGTTAGCCGCCATGATGGTTTCGTATGTGACGTCACTATTATAATAAACTTTAGGAAACTAAACCTACAGATTATATAAGGTTAACTGAAACGTTTTCTATATATCAGTTTGACAATTATGACCCCCTTTATCCCAGAAGGCTCTACAAGCCTTGTGTGGGAGGGGGCTACACATTTAAAGACAATGGACACACAATATCCGTATATAATGGAAAAATCCCTCTCACAGTATTTTCCATTGCCACCATCGGGATTCGAATCCGGGACTTTTGGGTGAGAAGCAGGCACGCTACCATCTCGACCATCAGTCGTAATTTTGGATTGCTTTTTAGTTTAATATATAGTTATTAATTATATAAGGGGATTAATAAGCCTTTAATTTACGAGATAAAATGTGCACTCGAGGCGTAGCCGAGAGTCACATTTTCTCGAGTGGATTGAAGGCTGTTAATCCCCGAATGTAACTCAACGTTTTATTCACGACCACGGCCAAATTAGGAGCGTGAAAGCCGTATGAGAGCAAGTGAAAAATTCTGATTTTGAAAAACATCAGATTTGACAAGTTTATTTTGACTAAGAATCTTTTATTTTGATTTTAAGCAAAAAAATATAAGCGTGGTATTATGAATTCTAATCCACTAGTGTATTATAGGGCCTTTAATCCACGAAAAACAGGTATTAAACCTTCCTAATATAGTGGTCGTGGATAAACTAAACACACAGTACACATCAATGATAGAGATTATAACTCATTATTAGACAATTAAAACAGAAAACTAATAATTATAATACCATATAAAGTGTATCTGTATGCGTGTTGACTATCATAGTGACATCACGCCCAAACAAATCATAGTGCTTGGCGCATTCGCGCGAAATTTAAAAATTTAAATTAAAAATGCCGTTTTAGACTATTTAGCGATTTCGTTTCAAAAAATCAAAAATTCGGGTGGATCATTACTTACTATATAAACTATTTAAGACACTTTCCGAAAAACCGTAAAATACTCTATTGTAAAAATTGAGTTAATTAAAAAAAAACTACTACTAGTATGCATATTGTATAATATTCCTTCCTGTTGGTAATACGCCGTAAAGCTAAGGTGACGTTTGTTGGTAATGAAAGGGTTCCCCTTTATATCACGTGCAAGTAAAAATAGATTGGGGAAATTGTAATGGACGCTTCTGTAATTTGTGCAGGGTTGAGCTGTTAACTATTGATTATGTTGGTTCGTTGTCGTCTGCGTTTGTTGTGTTGAATAATCTTTTTAATTCTCGTTTGCTTGTCTCCTTTTCCTCGCTTTGTTTTTAAAATTTTCATTACGCGATGCCTATACCTATTATGTTTCACAACTTAGCTAGAACGTAGTTTTCTAGAATCGTTTGGATGTGCTTTCTTTCAATTAATTTAGTAGTTGTAATATATTTTTTTCATTTTATCTTCACATTCAATGTATCACACGCACAGCAAACCAGAATCGATGCCCAGAAGCCAACATCCGCAATTGAAAATTCTTATACATATTCAGAGCTTTTGAAAATATATTCTTGTTGTTAAAACTGTTTTTTGATTTTAGTGTCGTCATAAAAAAAATATTTTCAAAAATCGAAAGACGTTTCTTTGTCGTCATGAATGATCTTGAATTTTTGAATGGTTTAAAACACTGTGTCTCTTCTTTAGAGTGTTACTATTTACCTACCTAAGCAATTTTGCTTCCGACAATTCGAGGGTTCATTTGGCAAACATGTAAATCTCAATAAGCCCGTCAGTATTCTAAGAGAAACTCATAAGTGAGGGTAACGTCCTGTAACAGGAAAACGTTATTCGTCTGGCGGAAATGTTTCATCCCTTCACCCTGTACAATCAAGTTAGAGTTATACATGCAGCTCAGTTTGTCTCCGTATAGAAAATGTCAGGGCTATGCAATAAGCCTTCGTTGCCGTACTCGCCTTGGCTGCAACCATCAGTTCCTCGCTATTAACCCATTCACCTTTGTGCAACTGTTATATATTACTTATATTTTGTCTAAAACCCACAATACGAAGATTTATTGTTTCACATTTGTTAAGTTAATACATACCTACCAAGTAATACGCTCACTTTTAACTACGTAAGCTGACAGTGTCATCACAGTTATGATAAAATGGCTTACATTTTCATCAGGGATAATCTCTTTTATTTTTCTTTGTGATATGTATTAGTAAATTTGAAAAAACGAGATAGTTTTTAAAAATATTAGTTTATTATTGGATGTTTTAAAATTGAAAATGTAACGTTTAAATGTACTTACTCAGCGAAAATGTTACAGACAGTTTCCAAATCATTTCTCGCCAACCCAGCTAATTCCCGATAAACCATCTTTCCTTTTTGACATGACATTCTTTCTTTGGAATGCAGTAACTCCCTCTGCCGTAGTCATAATAATCCAGAGACACTGTTTATTAAAAATCTATGATTTCTATGCCTGTTCAATTTGATGATTAAAATATATATAATGTACCAACAGCAATTATGTTCCATTTTCCTACAAAGTCTTGGAGAAAATCTGACCTTGACTCCGGAACTGCTGTAGAAGACATTTAATAGATAGACCACTCCCAAATGTGTCTATTGGATTAACGTCTGTTGATAACGCAGTGAGTAATTTCCAGATCTATTATGGCATGCATGATATAACAGATCTGGCGGGCGTTTAAAAATTAGAATTCTTCACCCATTTCCCCAATAAGTCTAACAGTAGCAAACATTGTGTCATCTTTGTGCGATTAGTTGATAATTGATAGATGTGAAGGTGTTTTGCGAAGCTGCTTTTTAAAGAGGTCTGGCTTCTGAGATGGAAGTCAACTTCACTTGTGGAGAATCTCTAGAAAACGTTATCAGGTGTAACTGGGGTTTCAGGAAATCAAAATAAAGACCAAATAACAAGACACTAAAGAATCACTAGAGATAAGGTAGGTATTGGCAGCTGAGAGATTGATGATGGAGCTGAACCAAACAAATCTGATTTGGTTACTAAGTTGGAACTGGTAGACTTGAAATCATTTGAATGGAATTCTGACACACCACTATAAACTTAGAAGGCAGAAGGTTAAAAGCATGGCAACGAAAAAGTAGCCAGGTAGCAGAACTTCTTGAGTTTAACAACCGCCCACTTTTGCAAAAAAACTGCTGTAAATAGATTCAAGTATATTTCTATGGTTAGATCTAAATCGATTATGAGGAAGACACATTTTTTAACCATCATTTTTCGTTTGAATCCCATGAAGATATGTAATGAGAGATGATTTTTTTTATTTTGCTAAAGAATGCAATGTATTGGTCTTGGACTCATATATATATATATATATATATATATATATATATATATATATATATATATATATATATATAACCTTAAGCAGGGTATTGAATCTCACCATGTCCGCCATAATAATCTGGTAATGCTAATTTGGTTGGCAGATGAAGACTCCAATTCTCAAAAGATATTATGAACCCTATAAATACGTAAGAGACTAAGTTTACCACCCTAAGTGATATTTTTTTTTTTTGGCATTGGACTAAACATCCATTATCCAATCGCTATAATAATACACACTTTACTACTTTACTACACTTTAATCATATTTATTTATTGACGTTCCAAGTTACTAAGATCAAATAGCTATTTTTTTCTTTCAGATCCACGATCCACCAGTGATTCTATGTTGCGAATTGAACTAAGTATATTTATCCCCACTTACTGCGAAATAATTTCTCACTAAAAGTTATCTCCAAGTGTACTTTTAGGGTCCACTATAAATGGTGCGATCCTTGACTATCATAAATCTAGATTTCCTAAAGTTCATAGAGTTACTTAAGTGATTAGGAAGATTAGCAACATTTTCAAACAAACATATTCTTGGGCTATGCCTTCGTAAATACCGAGACGTTTTATGCGAAAATTTAAATGAACGTACATCCAAAGTGTATATTTACGCCATAAATTAAATTAAAGATATAGAAACGAGATTTTCTGGTTGTTAAGGGAGAATTTCCCTCCTTTGTAACAGGATATATCTGCCTTGTAATTGTAAATAACGACAAAGCAGTCAGCACTCCATTTTCTTCTTTACAAAGTTAATGAATACTTGTTTTGTATTTCGCTTATAAAAAGCTCTTTTATTAAATAAATTATGGCAAAATTTGCATTTTATCTACTTTTTATATTAAATTACAATTTAATGGAGTTGTATAAAAAAGACGTTTCCACATTCTTCGTATAAAAAGGACATTCTGAAAAGTATTAGATTAACTGATTAAAATTAAAATGTAATTTTCGCTGGGACGTTACAGTAAATAACATTGGTTTACCTTATTTCGCCCTCATTTTACGGCTAATTATTTTCAGACGGTTTTAAATAGTGAATGAATGTTATTTTCTTAGCTCAAGCTCAAGCTTTGACTTATATAGAAGCGTCATCAGAATGCATAATAAATTGTAACGAATATTATTTACCTGTTGAGTCCTTGAATATTCGATAGAATTGATATAAATGCATTTGATCTCATTTATTAATTTCCTCAGAATGCCTCGATTACTAATTTTAAAATGTATTACCTAATCAAAATTAATGTTAATAAGAAAACTATTTCTTATAAAATTATTTTTATTGTTTCACTGGTTTCGTGACGCATAAAATTTTCTTAACGTCATCGGCCATCAATTATGTCACGAGGATTACGAGGGTAGGCAACTGTTGTAATATTACTTTCATTCCCATTTCCGCGCCCTAAAAGTGACCTAATTAATAGTATCACGTGTTTGGATAAAGTTTTCCAAGATGAGACAAGCTTTACTAGAAACTGTTAATTAATTTTAGAGTTTGTTTTATTTTTTGGCATTTGCTTTTTATTAATTCAAGCTAAATTTAACTTTATTGATCTGGAGCGATGTAAATTTTTTTGACGTCAAAAAAGAAATGCGAGAAAAACCTGCTGAAGATTAAAGTGACAAGAAATATAAATGTGAAATATGAAATAGCAAAGCAATCAGCAAATGATTTCTTAAAAGGATAAATAAATTTTGTTAGAATGAGACAGCGATTTGTATGTATGTTTTTGTTCAGAAAACCTCTATTAATTTTCGAGCTAGGATTGGAGTTTCTGACCAATCAATCGATAGAGCAAACTCTCTGGAAGTTTGTAATTAGGCAAGTTTGTTGGTATTGTCTTGTTTTCTTTGGCGAAATTCTCGCGCTTTTTAAAAACAAACAACACATTCCAGCATTCTATAGTACAGAATTGTAGTGTATAGGTGTATAGGTATCGCTATTTAGAATGTTTTACATGAGAATTTTTTAAATCCTGCTTCGTGTTATTTATCATCTATTGCTAAAACATGTTTTTGGGTGTTTAGCAAATTCCTTTCATACTTCTATTATTTATGATAAAATCAAGCTTTACCCGTTTATAGATGTTAAAAATATATATAAAATAAAAGAGGCAACTACTGGCTTAGGTAATATTGAAAGCTATTGAACCATATCAAAAGATTCTTAAAATTCTAATAATTTTTATTATAATAAAAAAAAGTTAATTTTCTAACCCACCGTTAAAATCACTCATCGTGTTTGGGTCTATGAGCTAAGTATACGTATTTTAATGGAAGATATATGAAACAGTTAAGAGTACCATGTTCGTATATTTAAGCTCTTCAATAATGCTATAAATACAAATATTTTTTCTACTGATTTTACTAAATTTTTTCGACAGCGTTTCATTTTGTGTACCTTGAAGAAAATTTATCAGGGGATGTTTAAACAAACGTGGCAAGATGACAATGTAAAAAGCTGTAAAAAAGATTATACAAAAAATTGCTAGCTTTTACTATGCTGGATTTTGGAATCAAAATTTGGTTTCTTACTCATTATTTAATGAATTAAATTTATGTCAAAAAATATGTCTAGGAATATTTAACTGTTAATTCATGTAACCAGAATCATAAACTGAAGATATGCTGTAGACAAATTATTTTTAGGATTCGACAATAATTACGTTCTAAAGTGTGGTTTCAATAATTTTTACGTCCAACAGATTTTTATATTTGTATGTTCAAAAGTGGATCATCAACATAAATATATGTTAATTGAAATTGGATATTTTTGTTACTATTATAACTATTGTATAAAACCTAAATAAAGATATTTATGAACAACAGACATGTTGACAATCTTAGACAATCTTATTTTATGGAAACTACAGACTATTTTCTTCTTATTTTTTTTTATCAAGTATTGCTCGGCACGACTCCCGTTATTCACCTGATTGAACGAAAATAAATACCTCCATATTATATGCGAAACGTAATTACCTATGCTATATTAAATTTCTTATCATATAAAGCAATGTTACAAAATCTCAGACGTCAAAGCCAAAGCAGAAACCAAGAATTATTAATATATTTTTAGATGTAAGGTTACTTCTACGAGGTATCCATATTTATATAAATTTCTTTGCTTTTATCTGGAGAGCTTAATCTAACCAAATGTCTTATAAATATTTTGGCTGGAATTAGTCTGAAAAAGAAACAAAATCCTTTGACAAATTAACTTTTAAATATCTCGTGAGCTTTTCTGAAAGCAAAGTATCTTTTTACCGCTGTAATCTAGATGGTAATAACGATAATTTTGCCCTAGTTTACATAGATAATTAAGTTTGTGAATTGCGCGGTATATATCATATAAAAAGTAAATTAGGTTCTTGGTTAATTACTGATAGCATTTATTATCAAAAAACACGCGACATATAATATATTAAAAATGAATATAATTAGAATAAAAATGGGTGAATGATGTTTCCAAGTACTTGTCATATTTTTAATTTAAAGAGAAATTTTCTTATATCAACATCTGGGGTAGTATTGTTAAAAATAGAACTTGTCTCCTACACAACGCTAAATTTTAATAGCATCCGACTGTACAGGGGTATTCATGAGAGATTTTACTCCCCTTATCTTTCTTATTTTTTATCCTAGTAAAAAATGGTACAGACATAAGTTGCAGGAAATTTTCCTATCATCTCAATGCACATGGCAATACTGATTTTGTGCAAAATTCGAAACATTTAATTATATTAGGCATATTGCGCAAACGGCTGGAGCAAATATATAACATATCTATATATCTTTATAATCAGGACGAAACACTGATTTTAAAAATCTAAAAAGGTGTCCCATATAAAATCATAAGTTTGGTCTGTATCTCCGAAATACGACTTTCATTTGTTTCTGCGATAATTGCATTGAGATGATAGGGAAATTTCCTGCAATTTGTGTCTTTACTTTACCATTTTTTACTAGAATAAAAAATAAGAAAGTTAAGGGGGGTAAAATCTCTCCTGAATACCCCTGTGCATTATGACGTGATAATATCGCAGCTGTGGTAAATGAAAATATGGTTAACGTTATGTATTTCATTCTTTTTCCCTGAAGGTTACAACGAATCGATGGCCAAAGCATTGTTACAACTTGTTAGACCCCAAGGGGTACTCGGGTACAGAAACCACATATTGGAACTGTCTGCCATTTCTTTTCAGGTTACTTTTTCCTATCTCATCTCATCAGCACATTTACCTTTTTCCTATTGTTTATGCTTGTACGTTTTGTCAACAGCTGTGAGTATAAATTAAACGTAATTTTTGCCAATGAATGGCCCACATAAAGTTGTATATCATTATCTCAATGTATATTTCATAAACTTCGAAACACTACAAACTTACTAACCTTGCAAATGCAGATGTGATATTAACAAAAGGACCTCTTTATTTATTTCGCTCTGGCCAGTCTCAGGTAAGGCCATAGATCAGGTTGATTGTAACCATTAATATATTCATCGTTTACCATTTTTTGTAGTGATTACTGTTAAATAATGGTTAAATACTCACTTGTCACTTTCTTTTCATTCCCAAATGCTATACTTATATTGTTTTGCGCCACAGCAGACAAATTACCGATACAATTACGTGGTAGCGATAAGAAATACTTATGTAAATATCAGCGCTCGTGAATGCTTAAGGAAAAAAACAAAAACTCTTCTAAACGTGACATGTCTTCCATGAAGCTTATTCGCTCAAGTGAACTTGTATATCTTTATGCAAAAACTGTGGTATTGTACGTGCCTATATTTATATTTCTCGGGTTATTTGAAAGGCACTTTGAGACTTTCAGTTAATTGACATTATCATTACAATATTTTATTCATGTATAATATTAACTTTTCTTATTATGTATTCCAACAAATATTATAGAGATTTTTCTTTGTTGCAGGTCTGTACATATTTTCCGTGCCGGTGGAAGTGAGTATTCTATTTTTGTGTCGTTAAATGTGACTTATTTATTTTCATTCTCATAATGAATTCTTAAGGCCCAAGAATCCCTGTACTAGACTTGACGGACAGATAGAATTACGATTTTTTGACTGATTAGAAACCATATTCCAAGGTGCTAAGATGGCGTACGGACGCCATATTAAATCCCTATATAATGTGGTCAATAAAATAAAATAAAATAAAAATAAAATGTGTCGAGCAGTTTTTTTTTTTAAAAAGAGTGTAAGTTTTCAAGTAGTATTTTGTGTATAGTGTTCCCAGAGTTGATTTCACAATAGGAAAAACTTTTTTATTTTCAATTTTTCGACAAAAAGTATCTCTTAATAAAAACTCGTTACTTTGAAAATCGCATTTCTGCTAGTGCTAAGAGTGTTAATATTCTCTGTACAAGGTAATCGGTAAAGTCCATAATCTGGAAATAGTAATTTTTGATGCTAGATTACGAAATGCCCCTTTTGCAAGAGAATTTTGCAATCGAGTATCAAACAACATTTTTCGAAAACTGTAGCCCACAGTTCAAAAATTACTAAAAATGTGAAGAGAAAATTTTGACATTTACAATTAATTAATTTGATATGTATGCCATTTGTCAGTTTTCACAATTTTACAATTATGGCTTTAAATTTAAAAGAAATGAACTGTTAAATTGATTGTTAATTAAATTGATTATTAATGATTGATTGTTAATTTATGTTTTTATTGATAATAGAAAATAAACTGATGAACGGATTAATTCTATCATGTATAATTTTATTGATTTTTGTAGGTGGATGTAATAGTATATGAAAATATTGTTTTTTTTTTCGTGAGATGAGAATTTGCCCAAGAGCGAATTAGCGAGTTGGCAAATTCTCACGAACGAAAAAAACGTATTTCATCTCGAGTAGGAAATGTTATTTTTCTAAAAATATTAGATTAAAATTTCCAGAACTTTATTTATTTTTAACAGTCACTAGGAAAATACATATAAAATGCCATTAAATTGTATACCAACTGTCACAATGCAAATTATCAATTTTTTTTTAGTCGTTGCTATGGTAGGTAACATAAATTTGACACTTCCATTTTCACTTTTAGAGACGAAAATAATTCCCGTCTCTAGAGTAAAAAAACGTCACTTTCCTAGAGTAGGCAGTGGAAAAATTGCTATTTACATATGTATGAGTAGAAAAAAGTCTTTTTTCTGGTTGTAAAAGACTTTTACGTTCTGTAGACAAAAAACTGTCTTTTGGACACTTGATAAATATCATGTAAAAGTCAACTTTTAATGACACTTTTCGAAAAAAAAATTTTTATTTCCGATTTTACGACAAAAAGTTTCTCTTAGTAAAAACTCCTGCTTACTTTCAAAATAGCATTTCTGCTAGGAGTGTTAATATTTCCTGCACAGGGTGACCAGAAAAGTCTATAGTGTGGAAAAAACGTTTTTTATTTTCGATTTATTGATAAAACACTCACTCATAGACTCAACTGCTTTTATTTTGTTGATCTTTGAAGTTTTAGTTTAGTTTAGTTTAGTTTGCCAATTTTTTGAAAACCCTGTGTGTTCAGATTCATTTGTTTATTTTTTAATACCACTTTACTTTATATTAAATCAAAATAAAAGTTGCATTATTCTTGAGCTAGTGTTTTTACCAATAAATTGAAATAAAAACTTCCTTTCAGATTACGGACTTTTCTGATCACCCTGAAAATATTAACACTTAGCCGAAACGCTGTTTTCAAAGTAAGCAAGAGTTTTTATTAAGATATTTGTTTTGTCGAAAAATCGAAAATAAAAAAGTTTTTCCTATTGTGAACTCAATCCGGTGAAACACTGTATAAGAAAATAAAATTTTTATATAATTTTGGAAATATTGTATTTTGTGGAGATTTTTAACGAAGATCAATGTAAACGTAGTAAATTTTCCGAGTAATAAAATAGAATATTTAAAATGATACATTAACGATTTGTATTTCCTCTTGAATTTCAACTCCTCAATAATATAAACGTCAAAAAACTGATTTTCCAAATTTTTTTCACCCTGTATGTTATTACGGAAATCGATATGGCGTATTATTGTGGTTATATAAGCATATGCCATTCATACATCTAACTTCAAGTTTCGCCGGAAATAGCTAACATCCCACAAAACAACAACCTGTATATTATAAAATAATTAAAAAGTAGCCAATCTCCTGATTTAAAAAATATATACACTTGTCAATTATCTTTAAAAGTTTTCTTTTTCTTTAGTTTCAAGCTATGCGTGAATTTTTAGAGAAGTATGAGAATTAGCTTATTTTATTACTTTATCGCATTTTGTTTCTCGAAAACTACTAAAGATAACGGACATTTGCTATATATTTTTAGAATCAGGGGATTGTCTATTTTTCAATTATTATTTCATAATATACAGGTTGTCGCCAAAATTTTATTGGATGTTAGCTATTTCCGGCTAAACCGGAAGGTAGATGTATGAATGGCATATACCACAATAATATACCATATCGAATTCCGTAATAATACCTATACAGGGTAAAAAAAAATTGGAAAATTAAATTTTTGACAACACTTCGTATATTAGAGGTTCTATAGCTTATTCGACCTTATAATCGGATTCCTCATAAAAAAAATACATAGGGATAGATTTTGTTTTTTTATTTTAGCCCAATAATAAAATTAGGCAATCGAGTGAGCCTCTTACGTGGGACACCCTGTACATATATCATACCATTATTTTGTTTTTCTTAACTTAAGCACCTTAAGGCAAAACCGGTGCCCCTCCCCTGCAAAGCTTTTATCCTATTTTCATATGAAATAACACATTGTTTAAATGTTAATTGTTAATTGTTAAAGGAAGATAAATAATTTATGAAATAACACATCTCTCCACAAAAATCTTTGCTTAATGACTTATTTCGGGTTGAAACCTAAGAAAATGAACTATTATACTAAATAGAATTCGTAAGTGTGTATAAAGTAGTAAACTAAGGCATATTTCTTTTAGTATTTTTTTTTTATTAAACAATTTGTATCCACCCACATTACATTACCTAACTTGTATATTTTTTTAGTTAGAAAAACTTTTTGTTGTCATCAGATTTACTAAAATACCTATTACGTATAAACTTTTTGTTCATTAATTAAGTAGAGAATGAGAGACCATCCTATATAAACTTTTTGATATCGACGGTGTAACGAAGTGAATTTTAGCACCGACGTATTATTAGTTTGTAAAATATAATTTTTAATGTATAAAACAGGCAGGTAAAATGTAACAAATATTAATTTACTTCAAATTAAGCATTTTGAACCGCGTCTTTTCCGTTTATGCATTTTTAAATTATGCCGCAACGAATGCAATAAACCAGAGATAGCTCCGATCACGCGTTATGCAGAAAACGCATTGACTGCAGTACCAGCTGCACCGCGCCAACATAAGTGAGCAATGCTTGAAGTCAGTTTCGCGTTCAGTGCGCAAGTTGGGTAGGGGTACACGTCAGAAGCCGGCTACAAAACTAACACACCCGCCGTTTAACGTTCAGTTGAGCTGACGCTCCATCCAGTCCAGATCTCCGCCTGAACCGAAGTCCGCACCGACCGAAGTACCTGCAAGAGGAAGCTCCGCTGCTAGAAAGAGTAAGACATTTGGGTAACCTATTATATTTGACCGGTAATTTTATTTTAATTATTTTCCTATGTATGTTCGAATTGTTTTGTATGATCCGCGCTAACGTTTTAGTGGCTTAATTCTCAATACAACGTCACGAGTAACGTTCCGGTTTAGAGCAAAATTCTGCTTCCGAGTATAGCGTCTTGCTAACCTGCCAATTTGACGTGTGTAATCGCTTACTGGCAACGTTACCAAGTCGTCGTCGTTATTTTCTGGCCTAGCCCTAAATCGCGTAAATCAGTTATCCCCGCGTAGAAAACTCGGCGTCTTGACGGCCTCCTGATTTGACGTGTGTAATCGCTTAACAGGACTGTCGCCAGGGCGTTGTCGATACTTGATTCCGCTCCGCGTTAATAAAGTCTAATAACCGCGAAACTCGGCGTCTTGACGGCCTCCTGATTTGACGTGTGTAATCGCTTAACAGGACTGTCGCCAGGGCGTTGTCGCTACTTGATTCCGCTCCGCGCTAATAAAGTCTGATAACCGCGAAACTCGGCGTCTTGACGGCCTCCTGATTTGACGTGTGTAATCGCTTAACAGGACTGTCGCCAGGGCGTTGTCGATATTTGATTCCGCCTGCTCCGTATTAAGAAAATCCGTAACCGCGAAAAACTCGACGTTTTGACGGCCTGCTGATTTGACGTGTGTAATCGCTTAACAGCACTGTCGTCAGGGCGTTGTCGATTTTATTGCTAATAACTGCACTAGTTCGCGTCTTTTCCCCCTGGGCAGCCAGAAAATTAGTCTGCGTGTTCCGTTATTTCCATGATTTTTTTTTGTACTCGTCATAAAATTAACTGCTGAAAATTAATTCGAACATATGTTTTGCCTGTAAATTATATTGTCTTGTCTGGTCAAATAATAGATTGCCAACCGAGCTTTGCTAGTAGCTTTTTGTAGATAGAGCTTTTTACCTGCCGCACGCTTTCCGTTTAACCGTTTTTAACCGTACATTTGCTTACTCGCTTTATTTGCTTGCCGTTTTTCCGCTTAATAACCGTAGTTTGCCGCTTTTAGTTTTGCCTAGCCTGCCTGCTTTAAGTTTTGCTGTAAATATTTGTGCTTATATTTGTACTGTAGTTTAACCGTAATTATATTAAATTTATTGTATTAATTCCTGAATAAAACTTGTTCTGTTTTTAATCCGAAATTCTGAGTTTTCTTTATAGGTTAATTAGACCCCTGGCCTAACCGTGTCTTCACTGCAGTTACCTGAAGCCTCTATTATCCTGCTAATAGAGTAAAGTGGTCTTTCTGCACTCTAAACAGAAAGTGGCGCCCGAGACACCGTCCTAAAAAGCACCGCCGCCCCTCAGGCGTCAAAGTAACCTCTTTCGAACTTCCGCCATTAACGAAAGAAGGTTACAACATGACGAAGTTTATTTCTGGAGTGGACTTTATTCCACGTTATTATTGAAACATAAACTGACGAAAACCACCAATAGCATAATGCTAAAAGTACCCACAACAGCTCGCTCTACTGCAGTGCAGCTTAATTTAATTTAAGCCACTAGCGACATTTTGTATCGTTGCTAAGAAGAACTTTAGTCACATTCAGACATTAGTAAAGGAACATAAGTTGTACAACATCTTAAGTTTGGACAAATTGGCTGGATATAAAGGCAAGGCAGCGGTAATGGAACATAGGAATACGTGCCATTTCACTTGGAAATACATAGCATTACTTGGGGACTGGCTCGGAGCATTCCACTTACCGTAGGGTCAGCCGCAACGAAGTTCGTAGTGGAATTGCATCTATTACTTGCAACTCCGCCCTTACTACCCTTAACCGTCCAGTGAAGGATACAAGCAGACTGTATAGGGATCCTAATAAGAAACGTATTTTATGTTGGTCATGTACAATCGGAGGCCACTACGTGATAATTTAGGCCGGCAGCGATTTTCTCCAGCAGTCAAATTTCACTATCTAATACTCCCCTTCTTAGACAACTAGAGAATATAAAATGGAAAATTTTACAGTTGAGATCAGTTGATAAACCGGTGCTCTTAGTATTTTGACAGGCAATTAATCTGGGAATTTCAACTATAACACATCTTTATTTAGGGTTTAGCAGACGATAATAAAGGAGCGGTGGTCTAATGTACGTAGAACATAAGTACGGTACTCTAATTTGAAAAAATATTTGTGAAACCTAAAAAGTTTGAATTATATATATATATATTAATAAAAATGAGATACGTAATGCAATAGTACATTGTGTATTGTGTACCTAGTAGGAAAAGCCTAACATTCCCGGACGACCGTGAAGATTACTTGTCGAGGCGCAAGCATACAATTTTTTCTGAAATCGCAATCGATATTATTATAAATTAATTAATTTAGATAAAA
Source organism: Rhagium mordax (assembly GCA_963680705.1). Lineage (NCBI taxonomy): Eukaryota > Metazoa > Arthropoda > Insecta > Coleoptera > Cerambycidae > Rhagium > Rhagium mordax. Next base: position 63,307,734 of record OY796659.1, on the reverse strand, counting down.
AACTGTACGAGAAAAGTTACTTTCCCAGCCTAGGCCTACGACGATTTCCTGATGGTTATTTAGCAACGAATATGGTTGCTTAGCAATGGACTAAAATACTAGAATAGGCTATTTTGAGGTTAGTGGAGAGAAATTAAAATTTACAAGTGATGTAGGTAATCGGGAAGTTGAATTTTTTTGTTTTTTGCGTTATAAATGCAAATGGGTCGATAACCGAAAAAAATTGCAAAATCGGGCTGCGGCACGAGAAATGCGCATAAAAGTGCATTTTTAATGCATTTCAAGTGCACCGCTACACTATTTCTCCGGCTCTATTGGTCGTAGAAAAATTTAAAAATAAAACTAAAATACTGTCGAATTGTTGAGGTATTACCTCGGGTATAACATTAAAAGTACTTTCTAACCTCAAAAAAATCCAAATTTTTCAATTTATTTTTTTTAACTAATAATGCAATAAGTGGGGTAAAAATCTTCAGATCTTTACAAAAATTGGAGAAAACATGTATTTTCATGCCTGAACTTCGTAAAGCTGCCTTTGTAGCATCTGGTTTATAAAAAGCTCGATAAAAAGTTAGCGGATCTAGACAACGACGTCGCCCATAAAACATTTAAACATATACTTAAATAATAATTTTTTTACGAAAATTTTTTCATTTAATTAAGAGATTTTTTAATTAAAAAAAACGACAATTTAACATGATAAGCAGATTTTGGCATATGTTCACAAAAAAGTACATAAAAAAACCTACACTTTAAAAAAAGTTTACCCTACGACCATTCCTCATTAAATGGCAAGTGTTTTAATTTTTTTCGAAAATGTTCAATTGGGGCCGGGATTTTTTTTTAATTTATTTATTTAGTCACGTATTTATAGCATGAAAATACATATTTTCTCCAATTTTCATAAAGATCTGAAGATTTTTTCCCCACTTACGTATGATTAGTAAAAAAAATATTGGAAATTTGGATTTTTTGAGATTAGGATGTATTTTTAATGTAACTGTACCCCAACAGTTGGATAATCTATTCATTTACGAGTATTTTAGTTTTTTTTAAATTTTTCTACGACCAATAGAGCCGGAGATATTTAAAAAATAGTGTAGCGATGTACTCGAAATGCATCAAAAATGCACTTGTACAGTGTAGGTACACGCTTTTAGCAGCCCGATTTTGCCGAGGATTTTGCTCATTTTTTCGGTATTCGACACATTTGCATGTATAAAACAAAAAACAAAAAAACTCAACTTCCCGATTACATCACTTTTCATTAATTATTTTGACTAATTTTCCCCTCCACTAGGTCTGAAATGGCGCCGAGAAACTAGACATTCTTGAGTGATTTCAGAAATAGTAATTTTCGTCACAAGTCCGGAAGGTGACTTGTTACAGTCGAGTAGATATTATGGACGAGGCGACGTCAGGAGCCGAGTCTAGAATATCTAAACGAGGCTGGAACAACACCTTACGGACGTGTGTCGAATTATATTTTATTTCATCCCGTCATTTCTTGTATATTAGTATATTTGTATAATTTGACACTTGGTTATTTTCTTATGTCATTTGACATTTGACACTATTTTTTAATTTACGGTTGATTTTTATATGTCAAACAACTGTCAAAAGGTATAATAACAGTTTGTGATTGGTTCGTAATAAGTGTCCGGTGGTTTCCGGTACTTTACCGGCTCTGATACCGTAATGTCTCATTTTCCGGCCGCATATGAATACTGTACTGTTGTACTTTCCGGACGGGATGAAATAAAAGTATATTCCTGATTTTTTTCCATTTCAGTAGTTTTAGTACAGGTAGTACAGCGGATTAGCTAACCTATTGTGCACTTTTTGATAAAAGCACCAAATTTGGCACAGAGATAGACCCATGTAATATGGACAATTTTGGATGTGGAGCCATCGGCCAACTATCCCCTGGCGGCCGTGGCGGCCATTTTCCAAGATGGCTGCCAGTGGACACCCGAAAGACAACAGCAGTTAGATAAAATTTGCTGCTGAAGGTTTTAGTGAATGTTTATTGAATGTTTTGAATGAGAGATAGTTTGTAAGTTATATACAGGGTGGGTCAATAGTGCGTGCGTGCGGAGATATAGAAGAAATCTGTATCTCCTGTTTCGTTAGAGATGGTTCAAAATTTTAATTAAATTGTGAGAAAAAGTACATTTTTTAAAATTATTACCAATTATACAGGGCGATCCGTTAAAGTGGTAGATGAAAGATTATATATTTTTTAAATGGAATGACCCAATTTTTTTTATTATATTTGAATACCACTATGGTGGCCTATTCAGCGGTAAAATATTTTTAAAATTTGTTTGATCGTTAATGAATTAAAAAATATTTTTATTGAAAACTGCCGTTTGCAGGGATCATTTTGAAAATTGATTTTGGACTTATTTTTGGAGAGTAATTTTTTTTCTTTGATATGGTAGTAGTGTATGAACTATTAGCTGATGTAGAAAATATTTTTTTCATACAAGGTGTTCATAAGCGCACTGCTAAATAAATATTCAAACTACCAAAACTCTTTCAAATAGAACACCCTATATATTTTTGTAAAAATTGTGTAATTTTTATTTCTCTGCAACTTTGATATGCTATGTCCCATACCTAACATGAATAATTTTCTAGATGTTGTTGTTTATGTGTAAATAGGTATGTATTATTCAGAAAAGTCAATGTACCTTTGAAATTATTTCATAGAAACAAAGACATTTAATTTCAGTTACTTTCAATTTTGTTGCCTCCAGAACTTACGCTAAAAAGTATTCTCACAGAACCCATCCACAAGAAGCAGATTCCAAAAGTTTAAAAACAGATTTGAAGAAACAGGTGGCATTTCTTATAAAAAAAGTCAATCGTAGAAAAAGGACTACAAATGAAGATAACGACAGTTTTCCATAAAAATATTTTTTATTTCATTAACCATCCAAGAAATTTAAAAAATATTTTACCGCCGAATAGGCCATCATAGTGGTATTCAAACATAAAAAAAATTGGGTCAATATATTTAAAAAATATATATTCTTTTATCTACCATTTTAACGGATCGCCCTGTATAATTGATAATAATTTAAAAAAATGTACTTTTTCTTACAAACTCTCTCTCATTCAAAACATTCAATAAACATTCACTAAAACCTTCAGCAGCAAATTTTATCTAACTTCTGATGTCTTTCGGGTGTCCACTGGCAGCCATTTTGGAAAATGGCCGCCACGGCCGCCAGGGGGCAGTTGGCCGATGGCTCCACATCCAAAATTGCTCGTATTACATCGGTCTACCTCTGTGCCAAATTTGGTGCTTTTATCAAAAAGTGCACAATATGTTGAAATATCCTAGCTAAACTGCCGCACTAAGGGAGAAACTTAATTGTAAAATTTTGCTCTCCAGCATTGGTTATACTTTTGGTTTCTATTTGAGGACGACTTTAATTTGTCTCTAATCCTGTTATTGTTTTTGGCTTTGTTAACTATAGGCTTGCTGACATTTTGGCACCGATAAACATTTGCTTGCTCTCATTCGAATAGCTCTTCCACCACTTATAACTATATTGTATAATACCAATTTGTATGTCACGAAGGTCTTCCCACTGTGATGAGATGTGTGTCTGTGAATCTTCAATTGGTGGTATGACAAAACAGTAAAAGCTCTAATGAGGTTAAAATCGGATGCCTGGAATTCAATAAGGTTTCTCTATCGATTGGGAAAAATTGTGGTTTATTGTAAGGGCGTTATAGCTAGTCTCTGCCCGTAATAATAGTTTTGTTTGAACGTATCATACAATTGAAGTTATGGAAATTAAACCTCCCAAACTTATTATTTTGGTATTTCGATGATTCTCTAAAAAATAGAAAACGAGTGGAATAACCATAGGGACAACAAAGATATTTACAGCTCTGGGTGAAAGCTACTTGAGCCACAATATATCATAGTCTGTTGATTCCAAAATAGGCTTGATCATGAAAAGCAAGTCGTTCTAAGTCCATCAAATATTCGTAGAATTCCTAAGACAGAAGAAATAGGTGGTGTTGATCAACGAACGAATTAATTCAATGATTCCACAAAAGATTAACCCATTCAAACTTTATCGTTCAAGTGATGAGTCATTATTATTATTATTATTTGAAACGTGTGAACATTTGTTAGTTTTATTGTTTTATTGTAAACTTGAAACATCAGATTCTGATGCAATTTTTGATAGTAACTTTTCAAACTTTTCTGTTGACATTCTCAGGTGATTTCTAAATCCTTCTACATCCTCCAAAGCAAATTCTTTCAAAAAAGTTCCTGAAACTCCATACTTAATACCTTTAATATAGTTGGGCATCGTTAAGTCTTTGTCACAGATTTATCAAACAGTTTGCTACCTAATTATTTTTGGTGCCGTCTCCACATGTAAAATAAGCATGTTTCTTTCATATTTTCTTTAAATTTAGTTTCAGCTGTCGAATTGAATCTGATGGTATTACCACCCACGAGCTGCCACTGGCACATAATGTTCCTGCGAAGTGGAAGTTTTTGAGATATAATATCTACTCAATGAAAATATGAAAATAAAAAATAAAAATAGATTGCCTTCCATTACGCTGCGGGCCAGGTGTGCCGGTAAAGTTGGGAGCTGGTAAATTAATCCGAATGTATTTTCCAGTTTTAACTGAGAAACTTTTAAGTATTTTGAACATTATAAGATACGGTAAAGTTTGTAATAATGTTTGGTATATAAAAGTTATAGTCAGTTTGTGTTGTGATGAGTTGATATGAAGATCTAAGTGATGATGTTGAGTATTTTCATTATTGGAACAACTTTTATACGTATTCAGTTATCGATGAATTTAATATAAAGGTATATCTATATATATCTTAAAATATACATCATGAACATGAACATTTTGTTTTAAATGGGATACCTAAAACGAAACATTTAAACAATCTCTATAAAGTTTAATATTTAATTTAAGTTACAAGCTCAACATAAGGTTTCTAGTGAGTATCGATAGATCAATGCACCCACTCCACTTCTAGGTTTCTAGAGAATCTTAGGATCTCCCCGGGAGTCGTTTTCCCACTTTTGAATGTGTCAAAACCATTTTTCTAAGTGTTGTAGCCTTTAGTTGATTAAGATTTCTAATAAACAAAGTTTCGATCTTAGTTTAAAGTGACGCATTTTTTTGACACAGTGGACAGTGTCCTTTGAGAGTGCCCATTAATAGCCTAAATTATTATTAGTTCAGGTCGGGTAACATTTCAGTTCTTTGTGGCTCATAACTTTCTCGCTTGTAATCATCTTGAAATGAGACCTATTTTCTTACTAGAGTTAAATATTGGTTTGATGCCTTAGGTGTTAATAAACATACTTGTAGAGCTTCAAAAGAGCTTTAAAATGCTTTTTTGAAAATTGCTCCATCATTAATAGAACGCGAGATATTTAAGGAATAAAATTTAACGCTCTTCATTAACCCCACGTCGCTAGGATCCCGACTTTTGGACAATAGGCTACTTTTGACCCTTTCTTTCGATTAAAATTGGTCTGATCCCTACGAGGATCCCTAGTTGCCCGTATATTGAAAATCTACGGAGACCGGACTAATTTGCTTCCCTTCACTCATCGTTTCTTTAGATTTCTTGTTCTGTTTTACATCTACTAGTAAAATAAGTAAATAATAAATGCAGTAAGTAAATAAGAATTAAGATCGTTGGATTGGAGCGGTGTGTATACCTTAACTTAAGTAATTAAACGTAACAATTGAGTACACAATGTGTATTATAGTAATCTCCGGATATCATGAAGCGAGCAAGTTTACTAAACATAACAGAGATTAAATGTAAAAAAGCAATATCCTGCCATCATTTGAAGCCATTGTGCTGTCTAAAACAATGGTGCGTGATTTTAAATCGAAATCTAAAAGAAAATGCAATTAATTTCGTTCTTAATAACGCACGCGAGCATAAAACAGTGACATATATTAGATTGGCATCCGGCGCAGTATCGACAGGGCACGCCCACACGCCATTGCGGCATTGTTTCCTCTGTTATCAACGGAAAACGCGGCAAACATGATCACATACTTGTTTGTTAATTATAATTGATATCCCTCAAATTCCCGATGTCGCCCTCTTCATAATCTGACAAAACCGTCCGTATTCAATCCCATACAATTAACAAGTTTAAAAAATCGTTTTGCAAATTGCTCTGGATTATGTGTAACTCTGCTTATTCCGGGTGGAAGCAACAACTCAATATTATATTGACAGGACAGGGTCAATACAAAATATAAACTAGTGTATCTGCTGTTAAGAGTTCTTGTTTATGGGATATAGATGTTTGTGTCTTTGTAACATACATAAAAGTAACGAGACTGCTTCTACAGCTTTGGTAACTTCTTAATGTTTTACAGAATCTTTCACCGCGGGGTTTGGTTCATAGTTAATCATTTAGTCGAAGACATACAAGGTTGCTATTATGTATGAAAGCGGGTGGTTTTCACTGAAATTATTTCAGATATGGCTGATATTTTGAGTGAAGCTAAGAGATAATCAGATATTGACGCATTTTTTTTATTTCATTGTTCGAAGGCATGCCGCCATCTTGATTTTTCAAGTGACGTCACTGGTGTGTCAATATACAAAATGGTTTAATCTTGTTCATTTATCAGATCAGACCCAAATGATATGCCACCTGAAGGCAGTGGTGGAAAATTATTCAAACTTGTTAATCTATAGTGATTTATATCTCAGAAATGGTTTAACTGAAACGGAGAAAATAGATAGTATTAAATATTAATGACGACTGGGTGCGATGATAGAAAATGGTTGCATTTTTATTTAAGAAGACTCATCCTAATCAGGAATCAATTTCCAAATCAGTGGTTACGGAAAGTTGAAAGAATACGAAGAACTGGAAACGTGTTTCGACGTCCAATATAAAGGATAATGGTAGGTAGGACTTACCAACCAGAAACGTCAGTCAAAAACATGCAATGGATGATACCACATTTAGGTTATCAATCCAAACTATTTCGAAACAAGTAAAATTTTATAAAAAAAACATCTCTTTCATGAATTCTTTAAAGATTATAGCGACAGATGGTGGAATTTCTGTGAAATGATGAATGGAGGTGAAAACAAAAACCAATAATATTATTGTTATTTAAATCGATCCTCAAGTCTTATCTTTGTATAGGAAAAACTTGCCTTTTCGCATAATTTTGGAAGATATCAAAATGGTGGTCGCTCTAGAATTTAAAAAAATTCACTTATCAAAATAAGGTTTTTATCATTGTTTAATTTATAAAAAATGATTAAATTTAATTTTAGTTTTACCCATTTACTTTGCTATAACTTATAACCCTCTTACTAAAAGACCCAGTGATATTTGACATCTTGATGGATTCTAGTCTTTTGATATTGAATCATATTTTGAATCGTTTCAAAAAATAATGTTATTTCCTGTTCAATTTGTAAAATGTGATAAAAAATTTAACCAAATTAAATGTAATGGTTCCTCCAATTACGTTACCATGATCTTATAGCCCTCATTGTTTATAAGTCATTAATTTTCTACCTCATGATGGATTCTTGCACCAATAATAATTTTATTTCTTAGTCAGTTTATAAAAATGTGATCTCCCATTTACTTTATATCAGTTAGTGATCATCTACCTTCTAGTTAATTCTTGCATCATGAACTAAACTCTCTGCTCAAGAAATAATTTTATTCCTTGTTCAATTTATAGAAATATGATTAAATTTCATTTTGGTTGTCCCATTGGCTTTACCATGTTTTATAGCTCACATACTATAATAATCCAATGGTTCTTCACTTCCTGGTAGATTCTTGCACCATGATATTACACACTATCTCTCCAAAATTAATTTTATTTCTTGTTCAATTTAGAAAATTATAACTAAAGTTGATTTTGGTTCTCATCTACTTTACTATGTCTTATATAACAACCCCCATACTATAATAATCCAGTGATCCTCCATCTTCTGGTGAATTCTTGCGCAATGATGTTAAATCACTCTCTGCCTAATTTTAGTTCTACTATTTACCTACTTTACCATGTCTTATAGCTGTCATGCATAAGCTTATGATCTGCCTCCTGGTCCTTTAAATATTGTAATTCGTAACAAATTATTTGTTAAAAAGCAAGATAATAACTTGGGTGTCAAAGTTGTATACTGCCAGTGCCTGGATCTTAACGTAAAGAATTGCAATCAAAAAGTACACACCACCTGCTGTCCGGTTGATAAATGATCTGAGAAAATTTGGATAACAAGTAAGTATAAATCTTATCGCCTTACCGTTGTGCAGTTGGAGAATAAATTTCATAATTCCGCCATTTCCTATAGTTTGTTCAGGTTTACCACAATAGAAAATTCAGCTCAAATTTAAATTGAAATATAATCTATTAAAAGAAAATATTTTAGCTGTTTCTTTTCTTTTTCTTCGTAACGATATTGACGTTTACTCGTTTATTTTCTTTTTTTATATTTATTTGTAGCTTATCGGTTTTTACTGTCGTTAAAATATTATAGAATCTCCTAATATGAAAATTAAATGAAAAGTGTAATGTTTAGAATCCAAAATTCGCCTTTTATTAATAAACGAAAACTTAGATTTGCACAATTTGTATAACGATATAACGATTAAAGATGATTAGTTGTTATTATTTTAGTTTTTAAAATTATTTCAGTGCCCCCCCTCCCCTCCCCCATTGTTTTAATGTTTTATACAAAAGTTGCAGGGTATTTACTAAATTTTTATTTGGCAGTAATAAGAAAACAAATGAATGTCGCTTTTTCAGATATCGATATAACCTAAGTTTTTTAAATGGAATACCCTATATGTTTTTGTCCAGTTAGATGTGGTTTTCTTTTCTGATTACATTGATATAGCATACTCGATAGTTTTATTCAGGATGTTTTGAATTATTATTCAAACACAAAAATATAGTAGGTAAGTATTCTTATTAGAATTGAAACTTCTTGCGTTAGCAAAGAGGGTCGTGGATGAAAACAATAGAAACTGTTCTTTTTCACATTTTAATGTGAGTTTGAGTTTATTTTAGAAAATACAAAAAAATATTTTATGTAAAAATTGTAGAATATAACTTTTAAACTTATGGCACTAATATAAAAACAACTGGATAACAATTGTTTATAATTTAATAAACTAACATAATTTAACCAAAGCTCTCTCTCACGTTTCGTAAGTTTTTCAAACAGTCGTTTCTATGGAACTGTGGGCTATGAATATTTCCTTCTATATTTTATTATACACTCACATGCAAAAAAAAAACGCAACAAGCTAATAAGTATTTGGTAAAATTTGAGGTCTCATAATTTTTTTATTTTTAGTTCAATTTTCATAATTTTATTAGGAAACTGTAGATAAACTGACTAATTTCAACTTACATATCCAGTCTTTTGTTAAATGCTGGCGTTTTAGTCATTATACAGGGTTAATTAAAAGGTTGTCGTATAACACTAATTCTAAAAAACATCCTGTGGAATAAATTCGCAACCAAATTCTTTCAAAATACCAATTTTTGTAAAGAACCATTCCTACATTTCGTTTTTTAGTTCATGTCTAAAGGTGCATTGGTTCATTTTTAAGAGCAAACTGAACTTGTCGCTAACAGTTAACTTTATGAAATATTATTTTTTGACGAGGTGGCTTTACTGGTTGTTGCCCTAATGTCAGTGTGACGGTTAAGTTTATGAGTAACAATAAAAAGGCAACAATATATTGTTTAGTTTTAATAACCAATTATTGATGAACATGAATGATTCTTGCAACATATTCATAATTATGTCCATCTTCAACAAGAGCAACAGCTTTTGCGCATTTTTCGACACTTTAAAACCATGGTAGGAGTATAGGTCTTGCGCAGAAAAAAATCACTGTCAAACTGACATTAGGGTAACAACGAGCAAAGCCATCTCGCCAGAAAATAACATTTCTTAAAGTAAACTGTTGGTGACAAGTTCATTTTGCTCTTAAAAGTGAACCAATGCACCTTTGGACATGAACTAAAAAACAAAATGTAGGAAACGAATGGTTTTTTACAAAAATTGGTAATTTGAAAGAATTTGGTTACGAAATTATTCCACAGGGTGTTTTAAAATTAGGGTTATACAACAACCTTCTAATTAACCCTGTATAATGACTAAAACGCCAGCATTTAACAAAAGACTGGATATGCAAGTTGAAACTAGTCATTTTATCTACAGTTTGCTAAAAAAATTATGAAAAATTGAAGTAAAAATAAAAAAATTGAGACATCAAATTTTACCAAATATTAACGTTTTTTTGCATGCGAGTGTAGTAACCGTTGCACATTTATTGTTCATTAAGTATAATTCAAGCATATCATATTTTTCTTCTAAATTAAATCTCATTTTACGTAAGAATTCAACAATTTCATTGTTGATGTGTAAATTAATGACGTTAGTAAAAATAATAACAGTTTCTATTGTTTTCATCCACGGCCCTCTTTGCTAGCGCAAAATGTTTAAACTCTAGTAGGAATACTTACCTACAATCTTTTTGTTTTTGATTAATAATTCAAAACATCCTGAATAAAACTATCAAGTATGCTATATCAGTGTAATCAGAAAAAAACCAAAACTAGCTGGATAAAAACATATTCCATTTAAAAAAACGTAGGTTATATCCATAACTGAAAAAATCGACAATCATTTGTTTTTTTATAACTGTCAAAAAAAAATTTACCAAAGATCTTGCAACTTTTGTACGTAGGAACATTTTTTTTCTAATTCGTATAATAAATTCGCAAATTCTAATTAAAATGTGTACCAATCAAAATGATAACACTGTACTTGTGACCCTAGAGAATACATTTAGTAACATTTATATTAAAAACTATTTATATGCAACAATGTTTTAGCCTACGGCAGCAATTTTAGATATAATCAATGCACGCATGCGAATATATTATAAATTTAACGGGTTATCGAATATAGTTGCATAAAATTTACACATATAAATTAGAACCTGGAAAATGTAAAATTTATGTAAGCAATAACCGAAGCAAATCGTTAAGTAGCTACAATTTTTCATAGAAAAATAATGATTCTATATCATAGAATATAAAAATCGAATTTGATGCACGCCATCCACTACTAATTTCTATAAGAGTCCAGACTTTATTTTCTTAATTAATTTTTTTACCAATTTTTACTGACTGAAAATTATATGTACATTTGAGATTTATTGAATATCAGAAAGACTTTCACACTCATACACCATTCTACACTAAAATGCGGATTTAACAGCACAGCTGGATCAAGTAGGTGACTAGGGCGTGGCAAAAATGTACCGAATTTCAGCAGGTTTCAAGAAACTTGAATTCACAAAAATATATTCAACTAATTGTAGAAGATGCCAAGGGAAGATTACACAAAGCGTATTGAATGGTCTATTACAGACGCAATTCTGCTCAGATAAATTTCTGGGTTCCAGACATTTTTCTCCACAATTATCCAGTAATAAAATCAAATAAACTTTCTTTAGAAACTTATCAACATTATTGAAAATCATTTCTTGCAATCTTTTGATTCTAAGGCTTCCGCGGAGCTGACGATTTGTATTTGGAGAAGAACCCGAAAATTTCAATTCAATCTTCCTGAGTCTTTTGAAGAATTTGTCAGAGAATCATGAAGAAAACAAGTCTTCTTTTTTGAAACCGATAAAAGCAATATGATGGTTATTTTAGAGAAAAGGACCATTGCAAAAGGGTACTGGTAGACAACTTAATTAATGATGGTCTCCATAGTAACCTTCTTAGAAGTTCATTATCAAAAATGATCACTGAATAATGAATACACATATAAAAAATTCAAGAGTCTTGCTCCAGTCAAAAAACAAGTTACAATCTACTGTAAATTGTATTGTCCAAATTCAGAAACCTGGGAAAAATTAATGCGTTCTATTGTGTTAGTAATTAATATTAACAATGTTTGTTATTCTAAAGAATACTTACATATCTGTATTATTTGCCTGCCTTATCTCGGTTGAAAAACGGATCTAACTTTAGTATTTTTCTGATTACAGTTTTTTTCCTTATTTAAATAAAGACAGTATTAGGTTTTATGTTTGAGATTTGCGGCAATTAATTATTGTGCAAAATACAAGAGTGCGGGGGGGTAATGACTTAATTTTTGTTCGATGTTTTTATTCCATGAAAGCAGCTGGAAGAAAATTACTCGGAAACATAAAATCCGAGCGTATCAAAATTCATCATGTTGAGAGTGTTTGCGAGACTTATACTTTTTATATCGAAAAGTTTCACATTCGCAGCAATTTGAAGCGACAAGCAATTTTCTCGTTCCAACCAATGTTATGCCTTTTTTCATTAAAATTTGATTAGTGATATATATTTTTTGTAAAGTTCATATCGCTAACAAAAAACACGCTATATTTTATTTAGAAACATAATATATATTCTTTAATTTTCGTGCTGGGAATATTACTGAATTGCTTATATTTTGTTTACAACCAGCGGGCTTTCGAGTAATTAATATTAAGGAAGGCTGTTTTTGTACCTTGGAAAAATATAGGCTAGTACTATTAAATTCGGGTAGCCACCCACCTCTTTTCCTAATGGATTTTAACGGGTAAATCTCTTCAGTTTTAGAAATGAAAAATTTATTTAGAGGTTTTTAGACGTGGAAATTGGGAAATTAACAATAGAAATTCCAATATAGCAGACAATTTTCTTGAACTTCAAAATATATACCAGAGCCTTGTGTGTTTAAATTATTTGACTAAAAATTCTACCCCAAATTCAGCGATCCCTTAAGCACTTAAAAATTTATATTGAAGAACTCGAAACCTATTTATTAGATAACCGAATTCTGTCCACTTTATTTTTAAACATATCTACGCGCCTAAGTAGATAATTCTATAAAAACAAAATCGATTTGTTGGAAACTTCCTAAAGGTTATAAACGACTAATACGTTTACCAATAGTGTATAAATTAACTAGTAAGCAAACACATTTTACAACTTATTTTTCATATCGCAGGACTAATTTCAAGTTAAATTACACTTCGTAAAAACTAAGTTTCCTAATTGCGTCCTGCTGCAATTTATAAATTACCTTCTTATGAAATGTTATTTTAACTTTAAATTAGTCTTACCACAAGGGAACGAAGTTGTAAAATAGCAAAAACTCCGTTAATTACTCATTAACTTATTTAGAAGAATTATGAGTGGCAACTGAGTTCGGTGAATAGATGATGCTTCGTGCTCATGTTATACCGAAAAATATGTTTTCATTAATTTCACAATATAGAACTTACCTAATACCATATTTTATGGTGCAACCATTTAAACAATTCATAAAATGCATTAGTATTTTAATGATGGCATTGTTAATTTTACGAAGCAATAGGACAACTATAACCCAGATCTACATCATCACAAATATATTATCTCTTGCCCTTTTTGGTATTAAAATAATACTGTTGCTCAACGAACTCATAGTTTTTGATACTCATAAAAAACAAATCATCTCCAACAAAAAGCATTAATTAAAACTTTCTTTTCTCGACGACATATTTTAAAATGTCCAAAATAACAATCTGTTTTGTTCACAGACGTGCACATCTGCGAAACTGCTTAGAGAAACTTAAAGACATAGTACCGCTGGGCCCCGAAGCCTCTAGACATACAACATTAGGACTTTTAACTAAGGCGAAAAGGTTTATAAAGGTAAGTTGGTAGAATATCCTTGTATTTTACAAGCACTCCACTTGCCGCTATCTTGCAAGAGTAATAATAAGTTCCGCATCTTGTGCTGCTAACTTTCAGTTTCAGAAGTTAAATTGTTACATTGGGATGTTGGTACATGAATTTCCTAATGAGAAGTGATAACAACCGGTGGGGATTACATGCGTATAGAGAATAAGTGGGTATTTTCCATTTTATAATTATGAGTACCGAGGTCGAGACGTTTTTTAAATTGATACTGTTAATTGAAATTAAAATCGTCTCAATTTCCTGTTTGGATTTAACACAAATATTTTTGGGGATTTTCTTTCTTTTGGTTTTGCTGATGAACTGATTTTTATGTTTTAAGCATTTAAGACGTTGTTTTCTTCCGATTTAAAGAATTTTCTTTAAATGGTACAGTAATGGACCACTGTTGTATTTAACAAAATACCTTTTCCTTGATTGATACAGTAAAAAATTCACAGTCCTTCGCAAAGATGCAACCGGAGGAGACATTGGAAATGACGAAGTAGAACGCCAATCTTGTGAAATTTCGGAAGTGATAAAAATGAAATTTTGTTGCAAAGTAGTAAATAGTTATTTCATTATCACAAAACATTTTCAAAAAGTAAAATCGTATTATCAGTATTTTTATTTAGAAATAAAAATAAAAAGGTTTTTATTAACAAATGCATTTTCATAAAAAATAAAATAGTATTATACAAATTTATTTCACTAACAAACATTTTTAATGTTAAAACTAAAATAATTTAAAATAATTTAGTAAAGATGAAAAGTGATTCCTAATAATTATAAATACCGATATCGATAAATCGCATACTATTAAGCGCAGCTAATAGTATAGGCAAAGTGTCCAAAATAAACAAGAAGATAGCGAATTCGTTGAAACTTACATATAATTCAAGAAACTGAAGAGTCCCGAACCGTAAGGGGTGTGTCGGAGCCGCCTACTTGAAAGACCGTGTTATGAACTAAGTTTTCACATGCATAATAAAAATTGTCAATAATTGAACCATGAGAAATTTTCAAAAAATAAGAATGACTTATTATATTTTCATTTATAAAATATTTATTTTTGACTTTTTTTAAATTTTTTCCCAATCTTACGTTTGATTCCTTCGTGTTTTACTTGTTTATCTGTGAGTATCTTCTGCAAAATGAAAAAAGTTCATAATTATTGTATACGTGAGGATTTTCGAGTAGATTAAAATATTATATTACACATGTTGAATGAAACATACTTTCTATCTAAAGGGGATTGGAATCGATAGCATCCGTCTCCTGGACGATATCTTCCAAATTAGTTTCCTCATTATCGTCGATTGCATTTAAATCTTCTGCATCGTCGTTTAGATCCTCGATAATTTTATCCATGTGTGAATTTAGACATTGTACTCCCTGACAATTTCCGTAAATTTGTGAGCATTTTAAACCTGCTTCTCTGTTGCGGTTGCAGGAGATAAGTTGCAATGTTGATTCTGGTGTTGGCAGAAAAACTGTTGTCACAGGTTGTAAGGAGCCGTTAATTTTCTTCTATCCACCGTTGTGGATTTTTTATATTGAGCGACTGCCTCAGAAGTTGGTGGTAATAATTCCAACTTTGATTTTTGTTTATGCAGAGATTTTTTGAATTGATTAAATCTGTAGGTATGAGTTGAGTGAGATATTTGTGATTGGGAGAGGAGTCGAACATACATATTATTTTGCTTTATTTCAAATCACACTTGTGTTTGTAATTTGCGAAAAACGGCAACATTTTAAGTTACATGGTTTTCAGCTATACATATTTCGACGAAACAAAATTAAATAAGTTGTTCGACGTGCTTCTCGATGTTAAGTTGTGTTGGGGATTGTTGGGAGTGACTTTTTTAACGCAGCGATAAACTCCCATGTAACACTTTTTTGTTTACTTTTTCTTAATCTACCTCATGTTAAAGTAGTGGAACTCAAACCTCTAACACTAATACATACAAACCAGATATCAACAACCTGGCAGAGCAACCCCGGTCCTAAATCCACCCTTATGATTTTTCAAATTGCAAGATTGCAAGACATTGAGAAAATTGCAAAAACACGAAAACTTCAAACACCATTTCCAAACGAAAAAACGCCGCCGAGAGGTGTGGGAAGAACTCCAAGGTAGATGGTCGAACTTAGTAAATTGCACGGTCCCGCTCTGATTTTAGGCTCAGGAGGAGTGAACGAGAAAGTGCTATTTTGATGTCTATCGTTCTGAAACGTCATTCTGCCTATGTCATGCTTCATAATATGCAACATGAAACAGCGAAACCAGAAATATTTCCAATGTTAAAATTTCCAGAGAGAAAAAACTTTTGTATTTATATGATCTCTTCGATTTACCGGTCGGACGGAAACCTTTCATCGTCGAATTTGCACGCCATTTCCCTTACCAAGTACTAAATATTCATTTAATTATAAAGTAGGTACATAAAATATATCTACCTCACATAAAGAAGAATAATCTGTTGGATTCCAATTATCTCTTCCCATATATTTTAATAAACCATTATTTTCTCCTTGCTAGATCTCTGGGGAAGCGTTTCATTAAAAAGCCCTTTTTTGCGGAGTTACTGCAATTTACTGGTGCACAACCAGGCATTTCGCCCCTAACTCTAAAAAGTAATAAAATTCGTTTGCATGATATTTCTCACAAATGCATTAGGTACGATAAGTAACAAAAATGACTAGTTTTTAATTAGATTTAAATTGAATATAATTAAATTAAATTAAATTAAATTAAATAAATTATTGTCGCTTTTCCAAACTTCAAATATTATTTGTATTCTGACGTTTTCTCTAAATGAACGTATAGTCCTTATAAAGTTTTGAAGTACAAAATTAACTTTGTGTAATTAATACAATTAAATGTCAAAGTGAAGGAACGGCGGCGCTATTGAGAAACCGAAAATTGTTTCGGGGTCCTGAAGTCGTCCCGAGTACGAAACTGTAATCGGTTCCGTCCTAGGACCGATATTAAGAAATCAATAAATTTCATTGGATCGACTATAAATTGTAATCTATCGGACTCACTATGGATTTTTTGGCGAATTTTACGAAAACGCGAAAATTCCAAACCTTATTTCCAAACGAAAATAGGAAATAGGCCGCGCGCCGGTCTGGCAAGAAATCCAAGCTCGAAAGTCCAACTTGAAAGTACATCGTGAATTGTGCGGTCCAGCTGCGATTTTGAGGTTAGCAAATCCGAACTAAAAAGTGACATTTGTGAATTTTAAAATTTTGCAAGTCCTGCGCGCGCATGGAATTTGGAGGGTTCTGCGCGCGCATCCGGCGGCCATTAGTCTCGTACCTCTTATTAGCGTTTCAATTTGCCAAATTGAAACGCTAATAACTTTTTAAATACTCAAAGGATCGCATCGCTGGTACCACGTGATTTAGACAACCAATCAAGAATTGGTTACTCCATTGTCGCCACTGTCTCTATAAGTCATGCTTCATAATATGCAACATGAAACTGATTTTAGACCCCATACTAGGAAACCAAAAACATTTCCAATTTTAAAACATAAGGAAACTTAACAAGTGAACACAACAAATCAATCAAATACGACTACAGTCAATGTTTCGCTTAGAATAAGTCCAATCCTAAGACCCTTGAAGGCCTTCAGAACTTTTAAACACTTTTGGATTATTTTCAAAGAAGACATTTTCCGTTATCATGATTAACGCTGGCATTATCGGCCTAATAGTTCTAAGATAGTAGAGCGACCCTCCATTTTGAAGATGCTTTTGGGGATTATATTAAAACTACGCAGGGGAGTTTTTCTGCTTTATTCACTATAAGCTATATTTCTACCAATTTGTAATTACTTAAATCTATCGACCATCGTCGCTCCATATCATTAATACAAACACCATCGGCATTTCATATATTATAAAAGTCTTGGAATTAACAAAATTTTAAACATCCTGTGGAAAAATTACAAGCATTAATTTAAAATAAATTGTTACTATAGGTACCTCATTTCTATCCTTATAAACTTAAAACTGGTTTATTAGGAAGTGGCTGAGGGCCAGATGAGGTTGGCTAGTCGTTGGCACTAATGCCCATCAGTATCAACACCATTATTGATTTACACGGGCCTGTAAACACATCTTCCATCGCCGGATATGACATTCTGCTCCGCCATTTGCATTTCATAAAATATTTTCCGATTTATGTATATTTGATTTTTATGGTAACTGGTTTTTGATGGCGAAACCATCCAGCCTCGCTTTAATCATGTTTATATGACAGCATGCTGCAGATTACGACGTTCCGCTAGATTTATATTATTTAATATGAGTGTCATTTATAATATATGCAATATTATTTATTGTGGCATTAAAATTGCCCATTCAAGTTTTAACTAGGTCGCATTTTTGATTATTAGCATAAGGGTTTTTTTCCATACCTATCGGACACAAATCTTTTCATCAGAATATGGAGAACTTAGTTAATGGTGCACTCAGGCGTGGTCGATTGCAGATATTTATTTCATTTACGTTTTACTCTAGAAGCTACATAGGAACAGAAAATTATAATTATAGGTAACCGAATTACTTAAAATCTGTATCTTCTAAAAAAAAATATTTACCCTAATAATAAGGCCAAGAAATCTATCTTACATAAATCACCATATTTGTGGAAGCATTAAACGCCAAAAAGTAATATCTAACACAAGACGGATCGTCACATTAATATCCTTACATTCAACCCCACGCGTTGTTTCTGTAAAAAATATTAACGTATAGAAAAAAACCTTTAATTTAAATATATTTATATCACCAAAATATTGTTTATTCTTAGAATAAATTATAAATAACGGAGGTCCTATAAGGCTAATGTAAACAGCGTTTATTTATTTATTGTAAATATAAAATAAATTTGATTTGAAAGGGATACAACGTAGGTAAGTGGAGTGAAAGCAAAATGCTGTCATTTCCAGTTCCTCATTACATTGCAGATATGTTCACATAACACGATTAATGTTAAAATATTCATTTCAAGCTTGAGTCAATGGAAACGTATTTTCTCTCAATTTTTGCAAAGCTTTGATTCAAAATATTCCTACGATTCACTTATGAATAAACAAAGCGGAAAGCTTGAATAATGCATATTACTTCATCCTTACTTTTATCATTTTATGTGAAACAAATATGGAAATTTAAGAATTTTATCTTGCAAAACAAATAACTCAAACAGTAAAGTTTATTTAGAATATGCAATAAAATTTTCGTTATAGCGTTTTATCTGTATTTATGTTTTTATTTATTAGAGTAATATAAGTTTACATAAAAGACAGAAATGATTATGGCTATCATATACGAGTCGAGATAATTTATTCTATATTCTATAAACTTCAATTTAAAGCTTGTAAATGCAATATCTGCGCATATGGAGAAGGATAGTTTAATACGGCCAGATACATTTTTCCACTCTATTTTAGTTTTTTCTCAATAAATTAATAGAGACGTTAGATTTAGTAATTATTACTAAATTGCACCTAATAAGTATTAGAAGAAATTTCGTTTTTAGAGGTGCTAGGAATACTATTTATTTTTTCTGGTTTTCCCTTCGTTTTTAAAGTTGATGAATTATGAAACAAATTTTACTGTTCATCACATAAAAATTATAGCTTATAAAGTTTTATTTAGAACTAAATAATATGTAAAGCAAAACAAAATAATTAACATTTTGCACGAAAAAAAATAGAAATCAAAACTAAGTAGATGGACATTAATTATTGTCAGCAGCTATAATTAATTGTCCCCGTATACAATACTTAAAGTTATATGGTTTCTTTAATGGTATTATATAATTTCACGTAATATTATACCAGCCTGAAATATAACCCATTAAATTTGTTTTGACATTTGCATCAATAACTTTTTGAATAATATTTATCGTACCTAATACCTACATGATTTGCTTTGTAAATTCATATCCATTATGTATAAAAGGAAATGCGGAACGAAAATCGATAAATAAATTACTAATATCCGATATAAAAGTTTCTAACTATGTGTAGAACAACACGAATATTATTTCATGAAGCAAACTCCTTGTTATCAAAAATAGAAAATTAAAATAAAAAGTTACTTAGTTTTTATGAATATTGTTGCCCCAATCTAAATAGAAGTTCCTAAACTTTACTGTTTTTTAGAAAAAAATCCAAACTTCGACTATAAAGTACTCAACCATTACGTTAATACGTGTGTTGATAAAGCACACTGATCTCAAATAATTAATCATCAAAATAAGAATGCATAAATTATTATCCCAAGGTCGTCTACCGTTCTCCTTCTCTTTTTATCAAACCCAGATGCAGCCAATTTTCTCCACTCTCGAGATTTACAAGTCTTACAACGGGAAAACGCGAAATAGAGGCAGTTTTTGGCCATTTTGAAGGGATTGCGGTCGCTAAAAACTTTATTCACAATTTTTTCCTTTGATTTTTGTCGGGTCTCTTCCGACTCCTTGACTCCACTAGATCTACTCGAAAGTATGACCGTTGCTCTTGAAAATGAGAGTTCATTTTTGGCGTTGGATAGTATTTTGTTATCACAATAATTTTAGCTGAGATTCCCACTATTGAAACTTCATAACAACGGAAATATTCACGTTGAAAATGTTGAGTCCTGTCCACAGTCGAGTAATGTCAGACATATATGGAAATATTAAACTTGTTAATACGTCATTGCTAATATAATGCACTTCATCTTTTTTTAATGAGACGATTTAATTATTATTCATTTCTGAAGCTTTAAATTTTTGACTTAACAGAAATTCAGACAGGGTTACAGCTGCTTGTGATCTCCACTCTAAAAAGTTAAAGCAGCTATGCAAATACGTATATATTAATTTGTTTTCAAGGTTGAGGATAATTTAGGATGGCAATTATCTTAGATTTTGTTTGATTGTTTACAATTAATATATTTGTGTTATTTACATTTTTCTGTGTACAGAAAGTTTCCTCTGATTAGTGTCGTATGTATTTATTTGTGGCTATTGTTTTCATTTAATCCTACCGACAACCATGTAACCTCAACGAAGAAAAGAATAATAAAAATATACTACCATATTTTCGATGAATTATTACAATATACCTCTGTGCTAATAAATGCCTTTGTACTAACATATTAAAAGTACATTTAAAGTTTTCAACTTACTAAGGAGCTCCATCGGAAACTGTAAGTTGTATGTCTTCTATTTTCTGTGGTTTATATATTGACAAAACTAATTCGAATGTAGTTTATGTTGCCCAAGGGATGAACAGCCAGCTTGAACGATAAATGCATCTGCTGAATTTATTTCCCCAAATGGAGACAGATAACGTTGGAATTGCATAACTCCAATGCACCAGACAGCGCTTTCAGGGAGAAATCTATTATGTTAAATCTGATTGGACCACATATTAATACTCAGTTCGCTGTAATATATGTTTTGTTTATCTGTAATAGAGACAAATTATGCAAACTGCCGTATTTGAATGGTTCAGACGGTAACTTTGGACCTATACGAATTTATATGGTATCAACATCAGGGACTAGCTAAATTTCCACTAAAAGTAGGTATTTAGAACAGACACAGACACACACCAATGACCATTTTTGGCAATTCATATAATTTAATACCTCTCGTATGAATTAATTAGTCAATAATGGTTGGAATTTGTTTTTTGTAATTGAAACGTCCAGAAAGAATAAAGAAGGTGTCTAAAAGGTATGAAATAAAATTTCACTTAGTTTTAAGTACAATTAGCTGCCTGTTAATGGAAGCTACGAAGGAATTAAACCTTCCTTCCGAATATGTTCTGTCCCTTTTTGTAATATGCATTTGCATCTGAATTTGGTGAAAATATTTTATTTTGATATTTCCATCGCTATCAATAATACATCGCTATCAATAATACAATTACGAAAATTTTTATCCGAACTAAGAAATTTTATCTCTACGATGAAGTCGTCACTAATGGCATCTGGAGATGCACCCACCTACTATTGGACATTCCTTTGAAAGGAAAAGATCGAATTTATAGTATTTCTTTGACATTTTCTTCGAAAGTTATTTTAAAACGCTTCTTCCAAATTCAATCCTCGTTTCATTGGCCCTACTTGAAAAAATGTTGCTCCCAAAATATTTCGTACCATTATTCTGTCTAAAGTACATGTTGTAGCTTCATATGCTGTTGATAGAATTCCACAAAATAAACCCATTGCATGAGAATTTAGCGAAGAAACTGAGAATATATTACAATATCGCACAGCAATTTTGGAACCTTTAGTTAGATCTGCTCAAGATGATGATGATGATGATTTCGTTAGGAGGGCAAGTCAAAATGTTAAATTAGAAAACTAGCAGCTACGTCAGGTATTTTCCATACACCGACGATACTTGCGTAAGATGTAAGGTCCGTGAATATTTTAATATAGTATTTTTTGTTCGTATAGTTCTGAAAAATATAATTATAATTAATTGGTAGAAACAAACGAGTTACTGAAAGAAGCACGGAAATTTTCCAATTTAACATATGTATAAAATTGAAATTATTATACACAATCATTACGGGAGAATTAATAAAATCTTTCACTCTTTGATCTACTAAGGAACGCCAGGCACGAATTACTACTAAGTAAATATAAAGCACAGCATTCACTCATGAATTTCTATTTATGTTCAAAATTGAAAACCAATTCATCAAACTGTTTATTTAATTATAGATTGTGACTGCGCTTAATTAAATTGATGTTGATTCTCACAGGAATGTGGCACCAATTTGCATTCCATTTATGTTCCGACGAAGCTCACTTGGTTATTAATTACTTTTATTCTTTTAAGCCGGTAATTAATTTTAATTAATATTTACCACATTTACTTTTTATAAAATTGTCATGTTATTTCTTAAAATATGGGACGTGTTACGTTTTCGACCTGGTTTCGGTTATGATATACACGTACCGTAACGTTTCCGTTAAGAACGCGCTCTTTGAAATATACTGAGACAGTGGTTTTTGTAAACGAGAGAAGAAGACAGAAAAAGCTAGTTAAATCAGAAAAATTGATTTTAAATATTTCACTCTTATTAATTAGATCCAAGCAAATGTAGAAGAAATTGTTGCAGAAAATTAATTCTAACATATGGAACTACCATAATTAATATAGACATATGGATTTTATTCGGAGTGTGTACAAAAGGTATTCACAACTTCTTTTTGGTAATGATTCAAGTCTGTTAGTGAATCAATTTTGGCAGATACCTACAACTTAAATATACCTAATATATTTGGAAATATCTATATATTGGAAATAAAGACATTTAATATTATTATTGTTAGACTTTATTACAATATTATGAATACCTAAACAATAGGAATATGTTTAAAGCCGAAATTCAAAATCAGTTCGTTATAGCAATCAATTACCTACAATTACAACTAAAATGAATTTAATTTATGTTAAATTATGGTTTACAATAGCTCATTTTGAAGCTAATTATTTCCAGTTACAATTTCCTACAATGTAATATAGAATTGATAACAATGCATACAACGTAATAATTTTCATTTATACATCATAGGTAATGACGCTATTCAGTAGCTTGTCAATTGTTTCGCAAATCCCCTTTTGGATTGGCCCAGGTAATCGCGTCTGAGCCTTTTTTCCATCTAGCGAACCCTCTATTGACGTAAATTCATCAAATGCAATGCAGGGCATTATTATTGTGAAACATTGGAAAACAAATTATATTCAGAAGAGCCTTGTGCAGTGTTTTCATTTTGTTTGGTACACATTTTAATCAGAATTTGCGAGTTTATTGTAGAGATTAGAAAAAATGTTTTATACAAAAGTTGCAGGATATTTACTAAATTTTTATTTGGCAGTAATAAAAAAACAATTGAAAGACGATTTTTTCAAATACGGACATAACCTGTTTTTTTAATTGAAACACCCTATATGTTTTTATCCAGTTAGATTTGATTTTTTTTCTGGTTAAACTGATATAGCATACTTGATAGTTTTATATAGGATGTTTTGAATTATTAATCAAAAATAAAATGATTGTCGGAAGTATTCCTAGGGTCGTGGATAAAAACAATCGAAACTGTTATTGTTTTGATATTGTTTTCATCCACGGCCCTCTTTGTTAACGCAAAAAGTTTATAATCTAGTAGGAATACAATCCAAAAAGCAAAGTTGATAGCTATATCTCTGTAATGCGATGCTCGATTGTTTTTTCTATAAGAATTTGATTTCCTGGCAAAAAATTAGTCGTTAAAGCAGTTTATACTTCTCTGATAAATTCAAAAGCAACAAAGTTACAGTAGAATCTAACATTTTAACGTGATGACCCTGTACATCGTAACGTAGATATTGTAAAGTTTGAATAGATGTTGAAAACCTAAATTTGCTTGCTATTTACGCCCAAACTATACTTATTAATACTGCAAATACCTTAGATAATGTAAATGAGAACAAAGGATGCCAGATCCAACGAAAGTACCTAATACCAAAAAATAAACAGAAGAGGATTGGGCCAAAGCCTTGCTTTGCTCAGTTTTGGTTTAAAATCTAATTAAAACTAGCATGCAAAATGTCACCAACCAAAATAATTGTTTTGCAATTAAAAAAAACTTTCTCCAAAGTTCCTCTACTTATATAAGTTCACGTACTGGTACATACCTATTGAATTTGGAAAAGATCCTACTACCAAAAAGTGGAGAGTAATGAGTACCTAAAAATTATACAATAGTTATAAATACAATATTTCATTTTAATGTTTGCCTTTGAATTGAATTATGATTTCTATTTTGTATGTAAATTAAATCATTTAATTTATTGCTGATCGCTTATCCAATTTAAACATTTGAACAAAATGACATTTCAAAAGGTTTTATTTCATCCCTTAAACGTTTTCTTTGTATTCTGAAAAAACTTTTACCAATTCAGAATTGATTAGAAAATTGAAATGAATTTAAAGCCTCTTTACCTCTTATGATCTTCTTCCAAATTTAATCCAAGTAATAAACCGATTTGATTGTTATTTATAAAATTCACGATAAACTCAAAATACAATGACACAAATTACACAGGTACACAAAAAAAAATGTTCAGATCCAAACAACAAACCCCACTATCTTGTTGTTCTTGCTTAACCGGTCTATTTTCTGCTAGCACCGCCCCACTTTTGGGGTTAAAATTGCACTTTTTTCAACACGCTTTTATTACTTCACCTGTATGTTTGTTTGTATGTAACGGAATCTTTCAACGAGATTTTCATTCCACTTCAAAACGTCAGATTATACTGAAACTTTGCACACTTGCCAAGGATCGATGATAATACAATAATTTTATAACTTTGTCCTAATGTCCTTACCAGGACCATGAGGATAAAATAAAAATAATTTTACAGGTTAAGCATATGCCATCTACAGAATGACGGTAAATGTTATCCTTCTTTATCGACATAGAAAAAGAAATTTGAAATAAAAAATTTTGAAAAAAAAGTGAAAAATAGCGAAAAAAATTTGTCTTCATAAATTTAAAAAAAAATTGAATTCAAAAATTTGGAAAAAAAATTGAATTGAAAAATGTCAAAAAAAATTTTGATTTCAAAAATTTCAAAAAAAATTTGGATTAAAAAATTTCAAAAAAAATTTAGATTCAAAAATTTTGAAAAAAATTTGATTTGAAAAATTTTGAAAAAAATTTGATTTTAAAAATTACAAAAAAAATTTGTATTTAAAAAGTTCGAAAAAAAATTGAATTGAAAAATGTAAAAAAAATTTCATTTAAAAAATGTTGGAAAAAATTCGAAATTTTGAAAAAAAAATTTGAATTGAAAATTTTTTAAAAATAATTGATTTCAAAAATATAAAAAAAAATTAGTTTAAAAAACTAAAGGGAACCGAACTAAAAAGTAAAAAATAAGAATAAAGTGATTGACAAAAAATAATTTTATTGTAAAAAAGCGTAGGGTGCTAACTCTTCGTTAATCAATGAAATATCTATAACAATTGATATCATGCACCCCACGCTTTTTTACAATAAAATTATTTTTTGTCATTCACTTTATTCTTATTTTTTATTTTTTAGTTCGGTTTCCCTTTAAAGGGAGTTTTTTTAGTTTTTAAAATATAATTTTTTTAATTCTCCATTATCCTTGTATTTTGTCGCGCCAAATCCAATTTGTTATTTTTTTGTCGATGAATTTAATTTTTTTTCTTGTTTCTAAAAGACCTTCTTGCAGGAATTTAAAAAGAAATCTGCTTGGAACCAAGATATTCTAAGCAAATTTTCTATAAACCTATACTTAGTAAATACACATATATAGATGGTAAATAAATAAACCAGAACATCAGAAAATATATATTTTTTAAATTATTTATATCACCAAGTATCCTAGGAATCAACACCATCAATATCATGAAAAAGAAATGCATCTATTTTGCAATCACATAATACCTATTATGAACCTGGTACGTGCGTCCATGGCAATGCTCATTGCTGATTCGACGGAATTTTGCAAAACTTTCCTCGTTGGATTGGTGGAACAATTTGTGAATTGAATCCTGGTGACAGAGAATATATTGTGTAAAAAGATTATAAGAATGAATTATTAATTCAGTAACAAGACAAAATGTCTGTTATATAAAGCTGGCGTATCGATTTACGGCTGATATTTAGTCATTGTCGTCTGCATGGCGCTCTAAACAATCTAATTATCAACGCGAAACCAGCGTGCATCTTTGTTAACTGAGTTACGCGCCAGTAATGAATAATGGCCCTCCTAACGACCGTCTAATCATTCATTAACATTCCCTTTTTATGTATGTAAGCTATTCGTTTACTTCATATTGGCATTTTACTGGTTGCAAACAATGGCGCTCCATATTTTATGCTATGATGTGGTTGCATACATGTTATGATATGCATCTATTGTGGCTTGTAATATTTCCTTATACATATTAATGTTTCGGTGAAAACCATAAATGCGCTAGTTTCAGTATGTTAACTAAATTTGCAATACGTATACGTTTTATTTTGTTTCCATTAACCTCTATTAACAACAATAGCGTCTTGAAATATGCCAGTTGGAACGCAGTAAAGGTATTTAAAAAAAAAAATAAGGAAAGCAATCCTGTCAAATTTGTGGTAAATATTCTCTTACTTGTTGAAGAAAATAAACAACCACAACAAAAACAATAATCTACTTTCAAGAACATCATATTATTATATACGTAATATATCTATCAAACTAATAAAAAATATAGCATATATTTTTGTAAACAGGAACTTATTTATTGAATTAACAACACAGACATAGATTGCAACTAGCAAAAGTAAACATTTGTACTTTATTTAACGAAAGATCTGCTCAAATATTTATCTGCGCAGAGATACATTGACATTAATTAAATTTAAGTCAAAACTGCACCAAATACACATGTAAGTCAGGGAAGTTTCTAAGATAAATTATAAAACAATATTATGTTTAGTTGTGAAATATGCAGAACGTTTCAGTAATGTTCAAAAGATTGTGCAGATATGAAATTGAATAATCTTAGTTTAACTGCTTTTGAGCAACATGCATTCTAATCCGTTTTATACATAACCGCTCTGAACTTTAAATTCATCGTAAATTCAAGTATTTTGGAAGCAAGTGTATAAGTTCTTAATTAAATTTTGTCATACAAGCACGTAACTTTTCTGAATTTCTCTAAAGCTTGACATTAATTTAACGTTCATACATAGCGTGATGGAAGTTTTCAAGAAATTACTAAAAAGTGGAACTAGTTTTAGTAAAGTTGCCCGTTTATTAAATATAGGAGCAGCTTTTCAGAAGAGGGCAAACTGGCGTATCCCAGATGCTAATTAGATTTGCAAAAAATGCTTGAACGTGCACTTGTTATTCACAAATTGGTCCCCGTAACTGTATGATGCAACGAATACATTGTCATGGTTTAGTGTAAATTCCTAGAGAAATACTTATACTTACTACTTAAGATTTAAGGTTTTAGAAGTGTACGAAATAATTCAAAGCAAGAATTTTTAATTTTAATAAGATTCATTATTTTTATTTTAACACTTAATCGACTTCTTTCTCAAAAGTTTCAGATGCTGCTGAATAGAATCACAATTTTTAAACATGCGGTAATGGTTGTAAGCACGTCAAGAAATCATCTAGAAGTCTGAATTCTAACCATTTAGTTTTATAAGAAACTTCATCCGGCACTCCTGGAGAACAGTTCTTACCAGTACTTCTTTTTTTTTAAATTGCAAAATATTGGTCAAAATAACTTTGTTAACTTTAATTCATGTAAAACGCAGACAAGTGTATGTTCTAAATGGTGCAACAAAAATGAACTAACAACCACTACAGTAAATCATGCGAAAACTAAGTACACCTTGATACTTGGATTAACTATAAAAACAGACAATACCACATAAATTAGACAAAACAAAAATCATTTAAAAAAAAAACTCAAAATTTGAATGCCCATTTTAATATAATTAAATTCCGACTGCAGGAAATTTATTACTAAGAGTTTAATAACTGCATTTGGGTCTATTAGGAAAAGCATTTATAGTTTTAAATAAACTTTGATTTAATTTTTGAACTGCACTAAAGAAATCGGTGTGGTGCCGGCGCCTTCGCCATAAATTAAAATATTTCCAAATTTTTATGTTTTGTTTGTATTTTTCTAACCACTTGGAAGAAAAACTGCTTACACACCTTTTACTCATAATAAGCTTTAGCCCAATTTTAAAAGGGCGAATTATCATGTCAACTTATCATTGCGAGTATCCCATTGGATATTTACACCATCAAATTATCAGCTATAATGAACCAAGGGCAATGATAATCACGCGATAATTTTTTCTAATAATCAGCTGATAGCTTGTTACTTAAAGCAACAAGTATGAGAAAAAAATTACAAGGATTTATCATTGCACGTGGTTCATTCGGTGAGAAATTTTTATTTCAATTCAATATAATGTTTAACCGTGAAAATGACATTTTAAATAAGTTATAAAACTGTCAAAAACTTTTTGCTGCATAGCAACATTATGACATAAGTGATAATTTTCCCGTGGGATGTTTTCACTAGTAATCTCCCTAGTACTTGAATTATTACCGAGTGCACAAATGTTTTTAAAATTATCCCGAGTCGAAAAAAAGGGATAATTTTCTTAAAAAATTTGTGCACGAGAAAAATTTCCGGTAAAATGGGTGGAATCCTGTTTTTTTATATTTTGAAACTTTACAACAGTTTATTTATTTAAGTATGTGACAGCAAACGTCAAATATGATCATATATACCTACCTATGTCAATAATTTGACAGAAAAATTTCTGGAAATTTTTTGGGTTGCCATGATAACGAAACCAAAGACAAACTTCTGATTCTCTAAAAAAGTGAGGTGCGAAATTTTCAGTTAAATTTTAAATTTGACTATGATTGGTTATTTTCGCACATGTGACTACAAATGGATAGATTTTATTGGATTTCTATTCCAGCCAAAAAAATATTCGAATTAAGTACACAATTTACTAACATGTTCCCCTAGCCCAAAGTTATTATATGGACCCTAGCCTTGTTTTACTTTAGTTAGTAAAGTAAAAACTTTACTAAAGCTGAAACGGCCCTGCACTCCCTAAAAAGTAAAATCGATCGAGCGCCTGCGATGAGAATACCGTTTATCACTGTAGGTAAAATTCTTTATCCATTACCACAAATATGAACAGTTCTGATTTTGTACTGAGAACGAAAACTGCCATAAACAACGAAACATTTATTAGTTAATTAAAGTTTCATATTCAAATATCTAAATTTTCTGTTCATGAGAAATGAATGCCTTCAGGACGAAGCTAAGGCGAATTAATCAATGTTATGCTATTCGCGTCCCGTGTATATAAAGCAATTTAAACTTAACTTACCCAAAAAGCAAAATATAAAGTTTCGACAATATTAGCTCGTCGGAGTGCAAGAGAAGTGAAGTAACTTGGAAATACATGATCTGATGGCAGTTCCCTATGGATACCTTGGTGCCCGCTTCTTGCAAATGAAATGCTACGCGATCGGAGCTTTCGGAACAAAAAACGTTGATGTATCCCGGTTTATAACAAAGTTTGTTCAGCTTACGTTACCGCACATTTTGTGGAATTGGGTTTTCACGTTGGACAATTCCAGTTACATTGGGATGATGATATATTTTCGTATAAATTCTGGACGACTTTGGGATATATTTGTTTTGTAGTAATTTTTACATTTGTATCATTTTTATATTTGTTTTTACTTAATACTGTATGTAAATTCTTTTTTCCACGGCCGTTCAAAAATGATTTAAGCATGTGTCATTTTTTTCATTTTCATGTTAATTTATATTAGTCATTTTCCAATATCAAGGACACTATTTCTATGTTATATATATTTAGAAGACAAAGTAAATACATTTTCCAAATTAATTAAAAATAGATACCTGTTTATCAAACTTTAATAACAAGAACGCGTACTTATTTTCTTGTTAATACATAATTCAACTCACCAAGCTTAAGTTTCTTATTTCAGTTACGAATATTTCGAAAGCTTAATATTTATTCAAACTTTATATAATAAACAAACTTTTTATGGTGCAGAAAGGAATATAACAGCAGAGGCGTTGTAAATAGCTTTTAGGCCAATTTAAATATTCAAGCAAGTTTATAAGCTGCCATCAAATGGAAGCATCGAAGGCATATTTGTTTTTATTCGATAAATATAACACTTGGTTTGCAGTCAAACGGAAAGGTTTGAATGTCAAACAGCAAGATTATTTTGCATCTAATACACGGTTTAATTTGAAACTCTCGACTAAATCCGTTGTTCTTATGGACAGTTATCAGTGGGTTATGCCACAGTGTTGTGAGAGAACTCAGCTAGCCACTTCATTTTTTACTTTTTATTAGAATTAGAATCGACTGAGGCAAATGGCTGTGCCTTAGAGAATAATGGTTATGTTGTGTGTGTGCCTTGGTTGTGAAAGAAATCAGCAGCAGCGTTGATACTATAAAGCAACCAAGGATATCAGCAGCATTCTTTCTGAATGATATTCACCAATTCCTTCTCATTTAAAAGCTCTTCTGCACATTTATTCACACCATTCTCTATTGAATTGAGATTTTGTATTATCCTGCTGAATTTATACTAATATCACCGCAGTTACTTCGCCCCCTTCCAACGATTTTCTACTGTTGCAAACAAAATTTTGTTCATCTGACTGACATCTTTATTCATCCATAAGCAAATATCTACTCAATTTCGCTAATCTTATATTGCTGAAATAGTAGTAGCATGCATAATAATCCAAAGACCCATATACTTTTGATTCTATGGGTTTTGCGAAGGGAATGATTGTTTCAGGAGAAGACCACAACTCTTTTAATATTGACTGATAAACACGTGTCATTTTCGAGTATCGAAAAAACTTATACTTAGATATATCCAAATGTCAAAAACTCGTTTATTGTAACAGTTTTGGTTTACTAACTTTTTTCCAATTTTGTTCAATTCTTAAATCACTCTATAGGTGAAAAGGAATATTACATATTTTGTATTCATCGCATGCGCAAAGCCGATAAAAAAATTACGTTAGGCCTCTTTACGCAAAACCTGAAAAACTTCTTAAAACAAAAGATCATAGTTGAAAGTAGGTTGCAATATAATTTAAATTAAAAACAACAAACATCAATCATATATGAAATAAGACTTACATGAGAAGTCAAAAAGTACAATCAAATTATGTGTTCTTTTTAAAAGTCTTGTCGTATTGAATTTAGCAAAATATTCTCGGTAGGATTTATCGTACAAGAGATTAAAAGAAATAAAACAGTGTCTATTAAATACGGTGATAAAGTTTTATCGAATATATCGGAAAATGCTAAACCTGCTGAGCAAGTGTCGATAAACGCTCAAAGCAAATTTCTCTCATAGATGAATTTTCAGTACCAAACGAAAAGTGAGTCTGAAAGCATATACCGGGTGTAAATGAAATTAGGCTTACCCCCTATAACTTTTTTGTTTTTTCAGATATTATTTTGAAATTTTGGTAGTTGCAATAACAAGTAAATTTAAATTATAATGCATGTTATAAAATAATTCCGGTTTCACCGGAAATGACCATAACATCTGTTTTTTAAATGGAACACCCTGTATATTTTTACATTTTTGGATTCAGGGATTTATTCTTCATACGATGGTATCAACTTCGAGGAAGAAACATAACCTCAAACATTTTTTTAGGATAATTTAAGTTGGCATCTAGGGAGCCATGCCTGCTGAAAAACTTTTCTTTCTGAGTCATTGAGTATTGGAAAAATAAAATCAGGATATTAAGTGAGCTAACTTTGCTTTTATAAACATTTAAATAAGCGTATTAAAATGTCTAAATTGTGCTACCAAAAACAGAATTAGAAATAGGACATTGTTTTACTAATAACAAAATGTTAATACAGAACGCCACCGTGGTGGAAATTTTGTTACTAGTAACATAATGTTAGTACGGAAAGCCACCAGAGCGGCCGGTGACGCGCTATCTACAAACCATCTGTCATATATTATGTCATTACTCATTAGTGGTTATGTTGATATTCGGAGTCACAGGCGCCTGTCGCTGTGATGAGCTAATTTGAATAATTGTACATTTATAATAAATAAATAAAAAAATGTTTGCATTTTAATACACTTGAAGAAAAAATAGTATATATTACACGGAGTAGAACGCCTTTTTTGTATTTCGCCCAGTTTGCAGCTTCGGCTTCGCCTCAGCTGCAAATCCTGGGCTCAACACAAAAAAAGAGTGCGTTCTACTCCTAGTAATATAATATACTATTTTTTTAATGGCATCATTATAACTCATTATGCTATTTTAATAGAGATTTTCTTTACCTACATTTCGATAACAAACACTTCACCATTAGTTCATAAATAACTTACAAAAGATACTTTACCTTGGTTCAAATTTATCTTATTTTAATAAATTTGTTTTTTTTTCAAGGCATTCACGATTAATTTCATATCAAATGTTTAACTTGGTCAGAGCTTACTAAAATTGTTGTTTGCAGTATGGTATCCTTGTACAAAAAAATAACACAAGAATTCAACAGCGTTTTGTCGATTTACTAGAAAATAATGCATCTTAAATATTTGTTTCTTTACTTAAAATGTCTTAAAACATGTTACTATAATATTGGAATACAGCAAGCCCAAGTGTACATTTTCATAATTTTCTAAAGCAAGTAAGTAAGGAATTATGAGCCTTTCGTGTTTAATTTTATAAAGTAAACCTACTTTGCTGTAAATTTCATCCCAGGCCATACATTTAAATTAGTGCATGGTTGTGATTTTCCCTGAACAATATAAACAACGTGAAATGAAAAATCAGGACGAATTTCTATCAAAAATATGCGGATAAAGGCATTGGACCGTATTCAGCAGACGGAGACAGCATTTTACGGTATGTTTTGCAGTTTAACTGTAGCATGGCGCGTTACGAGCCATTCAAATCAGTCTGTCAGTAATGTATTTGACATTTAAATGCGCCGTTCTCTACAAAGACTGCTTTTATATGTAGACATCCTGCCCTAGTGTGTCTGTTCAATGAATGAAGTATTTGGAGTAAAATGTTTTTATACACAAAATTAAACAATGGGTAGCAGGAATGACTTGTTAAGTTTTTTATAGTTTCTCTATTTGGATATAAATATTGCTACTAAAGGATAGGTTATGGAAGCATACGACGCTAAAGTCGAAAAAGAATTGAGCCAATAATTAATTTCATCTACTCTTCAAAAATTCAACTGGTGGATGCATTTATTGCATAATTCATTTTTCTCTTTGAACTAATTACTAGAAATTGTATGTGTAAGCGCAGTGCAAAATGTCTTTCAGTCCTAAGTCCTTTGATTTTGCCTCGCGTTGGAACAATCTTTGATCTAAACCCGACACAGATCTGCATGTTCGATTATTGCAAATGTTGAGGAGGTATTTGCAATTTGAATTCCTAACATTATTTCGGTATGGCAGTCAACATCAAAGAGTGTATCTGTCAAGGTAGTATCGTGATATTACACTCGATCGAGAATCGAGTATTAAAAAATACGTTGCTTTAGATGACTTTCATGACTTGAATTATTATTTTTATATCAACTTTCTTGCTCGAGAAGATAACAAAAATAAACAGTTTTGCTAGATGGAAGTAATTGAAATTTTGTTGAAAATTGAAATTATTTTATGTGTGATATTGAAATAATAAATGAGTACATAGTTTCAATTAAGGATCAATACCGTATATTGAAACTAACACAATATTTACGTGAAATAAAAAGGGATATTAAGATTGAAAAATCATGTCGTTAGAAACAAACAGTAGCAGACAATACCATTTTATAAAAGTGTGGAATAAAAATTGATTTTATAAACGCTGACTAAGGTTTGTCGGTGAAAGCCTCGCTGTCTGAAGTCGCAGTTTTGTTATATTACCAACTAACGACTGCTCCGTATACTGACTCATCAAAACATTTTCCAAGCCAGATATTTTTACCAGACACGAAAAATAGTCGTTAATATTAATAAAACTGGTATTAGGGAATTGCACTGAATTATTAATGCGTTGTTTACTATTGAAGTGAAAACACGTATTTGACTCGATATTTAGATGTAAAGAACCAATAACCAATACTTTTTAATAAATGAATGTGTGTACGAGTAGAATTCTGCCGATTCTGGGAATTCCAGAAATATCCCAATAAATCGAACTCACAAATTGAATGAGAATACAAACGGCTGCAATTTTACAAGATTAGGTGAGAACGATTGACAT
This sequence comes from Rhagium mordax, assembly GCA_963680705.1. NCBI lineage: Eukaryota > Metazoa > Arthropoda > Insecta > Coleoptera > Cerambycidae > Rhagium > Rhagium mordax. The sequence goes on along the minus strand of OY796659.1, from coordinate 63,273,078 downwards.
ATAATAATGTATTTACTCATTATGCAGTCCCATAAACTAGACTGGTGTTTTGAGGAATTAAATTCTTGATGCACTCACCAATTAACCTGGCGGGGTGGAATATTAAAGACCCGTCATATCAATTCCAGAATCCATCGGAAGCTTGGAAAATGGTCTTAATTTAGTAGCCATGGAGGTCCGCATTATAAGTACAGGACCACTGAGTAAAACTTAAATCATGTATTGGAAGGCATAGTTTAGGCACTAAGATCAGCACTTCTTAATTCACTGAATTAATTTTTTTAATAACATCTGTCTTCATTTTCGTCAAAAAATCTTCGCCAACGAATTGTAAACGTTTACATTCAGATAATCCTCAGATGTTTAATAATAAAGGGTGATTCAAATAGAGCTTCCAGATGATATAGATCAATATTTTCAAAACCTCAAGTTATCTGTGAACGTCAAACTGCCTTTTGTAATCCATAAACATAAACAATATTAGTTATGGTGCCATACACGACAGAACAACGCGTTAAAATTATCCAAGACTATTATGAAAATGAGTGAACAAGAAAAAATACATTCCGTGAATATTTCGGTGCTCAAAAATCGACCTCGCAGCACATAATTACAAATTTGGTCCAGAAATTCGAGCAAACTGGATCCGTAGCTAATGTCAAACTACTTCAACGTACTCGTAGAAGTCGCTTGTTAATCAAAGTGAAGAAGAACCCGGCATATCGATTCGCCATCGATCGCAGCAATTGAATCTTACGTACTCCACGACGCAGCGAACTATGGCCAATAATTTACACTTACTTACTTACAAAATGCATATAACACAAGAACTGAAGTCTAGAGATCATTTACAGCTCTGTGTGTTTGCCGAATGGATGCATGAACGAGGAAACGAATTTTCGCACAAAATCATTTTTAGTGATGAGGCGCATATTAGTCCTTTGGATTTCTTTCTTTGGGGTTATTAGAAGAGTAGAGTCTACAGGAACAAATCAAACACCATTGCAGAGCTGAAACAGGAGATTCGATGCGAAATAGCCGACAATGAGTCTGCAATGTGCCGCAATACAACTTAAATTTTGATAAACGGATTAGGTCATGTCTTAAGAGCAGAGGCGGTCATTTAAACGATATTATCTGGCATGTGTAATTGTAATGAATCAATCTAAAATACTGAATACAAAATACTTGATATTTGAAACAAATTCCGTGTTTTCTTTAACAAGTTCATATGGACGCCCAAACTGAATCACCCTTTATGTTTTAACTTTTTCACCCAGGACTCTGTTATATACATATTTGTGATAAGATTAATCCATTATTGACTTATAGAGTGCCATGGATATTCGCTTTTATTTTAATCCCACTGTTTCTCTCAGACTCAGCGATATTAGGTAATTAAAATATTCCTGCCTTCAGATAATAAAGATATTAAATTTAGAAGAGTGATTAAAACCAGCAAAATGCTGATAAAAGAACCTGTCATCTTTTCCAGATGAGGGGAGTTCGCCTTAAGGATTTTTTAACGGCTCTAAAAATTTAATGAGCAATACCTCCGCGATGTTATTTTTAGACCCAACTTTCCCTTACAACTTTTTTGCCAAAGAATATTCTAAATTTATATCAGTTAATTAATGAAACGCTCCGGTACTTGGCAGATCTTTTGAGTTTTTCTTAATTATCGACGATGTTCCATCATTAATTTATAGTGCACAATCTACTGTAACTTGAGCGCCAGCGGACCTGGTTCATCCATTATAAATTATGTTGAAATGAAAAATGTTGATTCCCTATACAGTTTTACAAATGTGCCAACCCAGCAGGCAGATTGATATAAACTGTTAATTACTAAGTTTTCCCTTTTCTATCCCGTAACTTTCCTCGAACAGTTTTGTGACAGAAACAATTATCGCGCAGGAAATCGAATACATTTATATTTATTTAAGTATTGCTTTTACCCGCCGTCTACTCAGATGTGACTGCGCTCGTGATGGAATAATAGTAACAACGTAACCGTTCCTGCGCAAAATGCTCAAGCGTATTAATCATTCTCAACTCGTTAAAAAACCAGCGCAGACAGAGCATCAATACGAATTCATAGAACTGACAGAAAATATCAATTTACGTAGTACTGTTTAATTATTAGACTAATTCAAATAAAGCACATGTCCGCATTTAGTACAGCTATTTTGATGTTGCCATTATCTGCTTTGATCAGTTTGAGCTGGGAAAAGTAGTGTTCGTTTCATTAACTTAGTCAATAGTGTCTTTGTTATTAGGAGTGTGGTGAAATAGGTCCTCTGTAAACCTGTTGATTTTTGATACGTGTATCTATAGGATGTTGATATTGGCTCTTATTTTAGTAGATTGAGATAGAGAGGCTATTATTAGAACGTATGATATTGTCTATTGTCTATTAAGATTCTGGGGTAAGATGAGTAATGATTATGTTTGAAGAGCTGCTGTCAATATTTAATACATATAGGTTGTCACCGTCAACTAGTAAAATCAATAATATTTATTTTTTATTTGTAACGTGTAACACATCTGTATATTATTGTCATGTATATAAAATAGACAATATAAAAATGGGAAAAAAATTATTTACTTTAAATTAAAGAACAAAACAAGGAAAAAAATGCACAGTCCGTCTCAAATATGCAACTGGAGGAAACATTGGAAATGACCCAGTAGAACGCAAATCTTGTGAAATTTCGGATGTGATAAAAATGAAAATTTGTTGCAAAGTAGTAAATAGATATTTCATTATCACAGAACGTTTTCAAAAAGTAAAATCGCATTATCAATATTAAAGATATTTTATTAACAACCATTTTTAATGTTAAAACCAAAATAATTTAAAATAATTTCATAAAGATGAAATGTGATTCCTAACAATTATTACAAATACCGATATCGATTAATCGCAAACTATTAAACGCAGCTAATAGTATAGGCAAAGTGTCCAAAATAAACAAGAACATAGCGAATTCGTTGAAACTTGACATATACGTTTAAAAATACGCCCCTAACTCTAAAAAGCAATAAAATTCGTTTGGTTTCGATTAGATTTAAATTGAATATAATTAAATTATTGTCGTTTTTTCAAACTTCAAACATTATTTGCATCCAATTACCTGTCAAATGACGTTTTCACTAAATGAGCGTATAGTCCTTATAAAGTTTTGAAGCATAAAATTTGCTTTGTACACTTAATACAATTAAATGTCAAAGTGAAGGAAGGGCGCTATCGAGAAACCGAAAATCTGAAGTCGTCTCGAGTCCGAAACTGTAATCGGTTCCGTCCTAGGACCGATATTAAGAAATCATTAAAATTCGCTGGATCGACTATAAGGTGTAATCTATCCGACGCACTATGGATTTTTTGGCGAATTTTGCGAAAACACGAAAATTTTAAACCTTACTTCCAAACGAAAACAGGTCGCCGGGCGGCCGTTCTGGCAAGAAATCCAAGCTCGAAAGTCCAACTTGAAAGTACATCGTGAATTATTCGGTCCAGCTACGATTTTGAGGTCAGCAGATCCGAACTAAAAAGTGGCATTTGTGACGTGAACGAACAATTTTAAAGATTTGGCAAGTCCTGCGCGCGCATGGAGTTTGGAGGGTTCTGCGCGCGCATCCGGCGGCCGTTAGTCTCGTATCTCTTTTTAATTTCGGAAATTTTACAAAACTCTTCGACATGGAGGTATTGAATCGCTAAGAACTTTTAAGGATCGCGACGAATATCGCCGTTGAGATTTTCCTGACACGAAGACGCTTATAAAAAAATAATAATAACATGACTGCCGGTACCAGAATGCTTCATAACATGGAACATGAAACTGGTTTTCGACCCCATACTAGGAAACCAAAAACATTTCCAATGTTAAAATTTTAAACGACTGTTTTGTGTACACGAGAAAATATCAACTATTACGACTTGTTAGAGTCCATCTGATTACTTGCCAATGGTTAACTTTCCCTACGAGTTATTATCTATTAGACTAGAAACTATGATAGTAGAAGTTGTTAATTTGTGTCTCAATAAGCATTAGGAAGGCTTGTTTCTTATTTTAGTTAAGTTATTTTAGTGAATATGCTCGACTTAATAATTTCGAGAAGTTATGAAGGAATGCTCAACGAAAAGTCGTCGGGCATATTTCAATTTAAATATGAAATATACCCACATAATTTTAGCGAAAATGCCTACCGCCCCCGTACGCCTGTATGTTTGCTCCGTGTACACATCGCATGATCCCCTTTACGAAAATTACAACCTGATTGAAAAAATGTTCAGATTCAATAGGAAATAAAACCCACGAAGACGGTAAAAGGCAAAATATGAAAACGTATTTAACAACATAATTACGAACTCATACAGGAATTTGTTAATAATTGTAAATATTTGTGCACTTTGTTGTGTAAATATTTTTTAACTTAGGAGTATTTACTATAAGTGGTTGTTAAATATTATCAAATTATAAAAATTGACAAAGGTGATATCCATTGCAGTCTTTGTTATAAACTGGAAAGTTACGCAAAAACATTGTCAAGTATCATATCACACTTGAATAATTATCGATAACTTTATATATTATAAATTGAGGCAGTTGTAACAGATGAGGTCTTGAGATAATTCGGAGATTCAACTGCCTTTGGCGTTCTGGAACGGTCTAGAGACAAAGGAAACTCTTTATTGGTCTAATAAAGTAGATACGGCCGCATTGTAACTGGTAGATGCGTGACTGCTTTTGTTGTAACTATGCCTCGTTCCAGCAATTCTATAGATCAATATGCTCCATAAGCGGACTTCCTATACTCGCTACTCGCAGGAAATTAACTTTTAGCCACCGTAGGCAAATCATTGATTTGAATTGATAAAAATCATCCAATTTGCTAGGATTTTCTTTACAGGCACTGGCGGAAAATAATTGCAAGGATAATTGCAGTTTTATATGCATTTTCGGAAATAAAATATTGCTGCGAGTGGAGATATAGGTAAAGGTATGTTTACAAAAACGACAGTTGTCACCTTTTTAGCACTTAATATGTAATTATCATAATTGATTGATTTTACGCCGAAAACTTAAATACTATCCGTAGAAGTTTTAAGCTATAAAAAAGTGTATTGACGACTATTTTGTTTGTATAATATAATTCAACTTGTATGAATTTAAACTAATTTTTCAACTTAATATAATTTCTCAGCCCCCACAATTTTTCCATAACTATCGAGTATTCGCCAGGGCCTGATATTCCCGTGTACAAAACTCGTTCGTTTTGCGCATGACGTCAGCGATTGAGTGATCGTAGTTAATACAGTCACTTGATGCCAAAAGCTAATTTTATAGCTGATTGTAAATTTCTTTTTTTTTTGCGGATTCTTAAACTTTAGGGTCTTAACTTCAAATATTAAAAAGGAATAGATGAGCTTTTACCCCTAAGAGGGTAAAAACCACCCCTTTAGTAAAAAAAATCAATAATTCTGAGATTATTTTGCCGCTAAACGAGCAATATCGTAATTTGCTAAAACGAGGCGCGCTCCTGCTTATTTCGGTCATATCTCCTTTGCAATTAACGCCAAAAATCATCTAAAAAAAGCATTTAGAAGGTCTTTTAATGCTCTTTAAGGTCAGGTAGATCAAAATAGTACAAAGCTTGTAAATTTTTCTATATTCATCGTAAATGCCTCAATTTAAAAAAATAAAAACATTAAGAGTTAACTTCAGACACTTCTACCTCCTAAGCTATTGCCTTTATCAAAACAATAAAAATAGTTACTTCAAAAATTAATAATAATAATAATACTAATAATAATAATAATAAATCATTTATTGGTGCATTATAGACGGAGTATTTACACAAGTCAGAAACGAAACAAGGAAAATATGAATACAAGTAACACTAATTTGTGTAAGAAATATGACTAGATAAAATATGATGCATCTACGAGCAGAATGTCTAGAAAAATACATTATGTAAACATAGATTGTTAAAATAATAAATAAATAATATTAAAATTGAGAAGACAGATTCTAAAATATTAACATACAACTACCAATGATATAAACAAATATACCTATTAAATACAACCTTAACAATTACCAATTATTAAAATCAGTATACAAGAACTCCTCAAATTAGTAAAATGCATTTCTAAGCAAAACACTCTTCACAATGTTTTTGAACTTGTTCAAGTTAAGTTGCTTCACATGCGTTGGCAGGGCATTAGGTATAAAACAATATACCATAATAATTTACACCATTACGCGTTTATATTAACCTTAAAAAATTTATATTTATTTTATCTCGATTTCGTATTTGATGATTGATGATTGTGAAGTTGATTGTGTGTAGTGAAATTTTGCTCATTCTCTTAAACATATAATACTGACTGCAAGATAAATACACATGGCAGTGTAAGAATATTTAACTTAATATATTCCGATATTAAAACACATTGTGTAAAATCTTTTAGGTAATGAATGCATCCATCACGGTCAAACAAATTTGAGCGTATATATAATATTAATGACGACTAACAAAACACAATTTAGATTTTTTGGTACGCAGTTTAACAATTTTTGTTGTAGATTTACTTTATAGTCAGTTTCCACGAAATGTTTTGAACACACACAGGCCGCTTGTACGTTTAATTTGTCTTTTCGCTTCGTGGCGTGGACCCACTTTTTACACAATAGTTCATTCTTAGGGAAATACATCAAGATTATTCTTTGACTGATTGTCAGAATTACACGAATATACCGCACAACGCATATTTATTAGTGGTAATAATTTAGATTTTACACTTTGACACTTTTTCAAAATCAAATATGGCGCATGACGTTTGAACTAAACTCAATTGCTGACGTAATCGCTCCGCCCACCATGCGCAATATCTTATCTTTAAATTTATGTATCGTGAGTATTCGCTATGTGCGCGATATCAGCGCCGCGTAGCGTTCACAACTTTGTGGGCTGTGATGTGTCTGTCAAAACAGTAAGATAAAATTGGAAAATTAAAATTGCATGTAAATTACATTTAATTTCATTGCGCTGCATCAATTTGTGCGGCCAAAGATCCGTAACAAGCGTTTTCTTTCAGTAAAATGAAAAAAAGGCATGTAAAATTCGCTTAAAATGTATATTTTGGTTAAGACGTATTAGGTTATATTTACTTATAATTTTGGTATAAAAGAAGAAAAATAAAGCTATATAAATGCTTTTAATAAAGTCTGACAAACATATGTTGTTGCTGTACCACTAATAATAAATAACATTTTCTTATATCACTTTTTAGACCATAATGAGCAGTTATAAAAACCTGATTCGAGAGTGTAACTCACAGAATCACTTTTCAACCTAAAAATCGATTGAAAGGATTTTCTATTTTTGAAAATTACAAACTTGACATTCCTGATCAGTTTCTACAACACCAAATGAAGAAACAAGTCAAATAATAAGGGGCGAGTTACTTTATTCACCGGTTGATCCATCAGATGTGTTCTATCTCATTCTAACCTCGGACATAGAATAAGATAAAGCACATCTAATGGAGCAACCGGCGAATAAAGCAACTTGCCCCTTATTATTTGACTTGTTTCTTCATTTGGTGTTGTAGATGGATGGATGCTTGGTTGGTTGGTTGTTATGGTGTTGAATGGTTCTTCCTTAACTTTCTTTCCTCTCTGTTTCATAAAACGTATGTACGAAGATATAACAGCAGATTCATTGTATTTTTTTGAATGGTAGATGGAGGAAAAAGTCGTCGTTTTGTAACTGGAACTGGTTTTTTCGTCGGATTTGTTGCGTGATGTTTGCTTTTCTCTTTCCACAGCAGTTATTCATTTGTTGCGTTGTTTTAATTTCCGAGCCCCGCCGTAAAGAATCGATGAAATTTGCATTTACAATTCCTTCCAATATTTTTGCAATTTACAACACGGCAACTATAGTGGCCCATTTTTAAATTTGTTTACAAAATGAGTTTTATGTGACCACTACTACTGACAGTACTGACAGCAGTGACAGCCCACTTTATTGCAATTTTTGTCCACTGCGAGCACTGCCATCGATTTCATTACCCCCACTCTGTACTCTGCACATAGCGAATATTCAAGTTAGCACAGACCATGTATGTGATCACACAGACCAATGAACAGATTTTTTTTGAACATGTTTGATTACTCCAGAGAACGTAGGCTCAAGGTGGAAAACTATATAGGATTTGATTTTTATTTTTTTTTATACTGATCTTGGGATGCTCAATTTGGGTCTGAGTTTGTGGGACACAGCTGTCCGCGGAACATCCCCATCCACCCCCCCAAAGGGCTTTTTTCTTGCTTTTTGTTTTATATCGAGTTTACGGTGCATGCTATCGCAAAAGTACCTATATTGAAAATTAAAGAGGAATAAACAGTGGACAATATGAGCCATGATTGGTTGTTGTACGTCAAACCGTTTCTTTGCACGGGCACCTCAAAGTTGACCCTCCCTTTGAAATAGACACTTCGTAATTTTTTTATTGTGGCTCACAGGCAATACTAATTAAAAATAAAACATATGGCAGTTTATCACCAATAAACACCTGATTTTTTGGTATATATCTGTTTTTTCTGACATTGCTCTTTTTCGAGATACAGGGTCGTCCATCCTAAAATTCACTCCATCGTATCACCGGGGTTGTTCATATAGGATAGTTCAAAATTTATGGTATTATAGACTTCAACGTGCTGTTTGAAAATTCGTATCAGACGACCAAATTTTTTCGCCGGAACTACCCCTTAACCTAAAAAAAGAGTTTTTAGGTTAGGTTTTTCTTTAATATTCGCTCTTCAGGGCACTGTATGAGAAATCGTCACGTATTGTTGTATACTCGCTTATATGGTTTATGTATAGGTTTCATAATTATTTTTTGTACAACACCCTGTATTCGAATTTTTTTTTTATAGAGGGTTCTAAAAAAATTTTTTTTAACGTTTTCTAATACGCATATTTTTTTACTATAGGCCATCTACTTTATATCTCTATATGGTTTGTTAATTAGGCTACCCCTTCACCCCAAAATCGATACCGCGGCGTAACAGTCTATCAGAAAATTACATTCATGTTATGCACCTATTCTATACGCATGTATGTATTGCAAACGTTTTCCTCAAATATTTTCTCTGAGGGTTATTGAAAACAAATATTCTTTTACCGCCTTTTAATACGCATATATATTATTTAGCTACTATTTACAGTATTCTTCTGTTCTTAGTGTATTTACGACAGAAATACATTGACAATGAGTAAACGTTACTTATGCTGACTGTACTCCTTTTCACACCACCTGAGAGGTAGAGTATTTGGCGCGGTTTTTTTAATTGTGGTATCCCCATTAGGCCTACTCCACAGCGATAAATCGTCCCCGTTAATAAAACTTGCATCGGTTGCGCTACGTCCTCTTCGAAATCAATGTCAAGTTCGTCCACATCTTCTGTAACGTCCGCATTGGCCGATCAGTTGTTCATCGTCGTAGTCCTCTTCCACATTAATTTCGATTTCTGGCATGTTCGTACAGCCTTCGTTGCAATTTGTGCAAATACTTGAGCAGTTTAAGCCTGCTTTACTACACCCGCACGCGCGGCGACAGTCCTTCTTGCATTTGCAGGAAATAAGTCTCAGCAATTTTTCAGGAGCTTGTGACTGTAGTGTAGACACTGGCAGTAAACCGTCTTTTCCTTCCTTCCGGAATTAAGCGACGCAAGTTTTATTAACGGGGACGATTTATCTCTGTGGAGAAGGCCTAATGAAGATACCACAATTAAAAAAACGCGCCAAATACTCTATACCTCTCAGGTGGTGTGGAAAGGAGTACAGTCAGCATAAGTAACGTTTACTCATTGTCAATGTATTTCTGTCGTAAATACACTTAGAGCAGAAGAATACTGTAAATAGTAAATAGTAGCTACATAATATATGCGTATTAAAAGGCGGTAAAAGAATATTTATTTTCAATAACCCTCAGAGAAAATATTTGAGGAAAACGTTTGCAATACATACATGCGTATAGAATATGTGCATAACATGAATAATGTAATTTTCTGACAAACTGTTACGCCGCGGTATCGATTTTGGGGTGAAGGGGTAGTCTAATTAACAAACCAAATAGGGATATACAAAGTAGATGGCATATAGTAAAAACATATGCGTATTAGAAAACGTTAAAAAAATATTTTTTTAGAACCCTCTATAAAAAAAAAATTTCGAATACAGGGTGTTGTAAAAAAAATAATTATGAAACCTATACATAAACCATATAAGCGAGCATGCAACAATACGTGACGATTTCTCATATAGTGCCCTGAAGAGCGAATATTAAAGAAAAACCTAACCTAAAAACTCTTTTTTTAGGTTAAGGGGTAGTTCCGGCGAAAAAATTTGGTCGTCTGATACGAATTTTCAAACAGCACTTTGAAGTCTATAATACCATAAATTTTGAACTGTCCTATATGAACAACCCCGGTGATACGACGGAGTGAATTTTAGGATGGACGACCCTGTATCTCGAAAAAGAGCGATGTCAGAAAAAACAGATATACAGGGTGATTCACGCAAACCGTTCATTAGAAGTATAGAGACTTGTAGCGATAATTTAATTCTGAAAATTTGGCTACTTACATAGTTTTTTATGCTCTTTTCATTAAAAATATTTTCAAGGTCATTGCACTTCCGCTTATACCGGAAGTTACCATCAACTTCGTTATTTTAAATGGAATGATATATTTTTTACTGCATTTTTGAATTCTACTAGTCATTTTAATAGAACTTTGATCATACTAACCTATCCCTAAATCTAACCCTACTCGAGATATATTGACTTTTCTGATAATTATTGTCTTGACATCGAGTATTTTGAAATTTGCTGTCTCTAACATAATGAAAGTGAAAGTTACCATTTACACAACACGAATAGTGGAACCCTTAAGCTTCCTAATCATGCTTTCAAATTAACCTAATTGCTTACAGGGTGGTCAGAATTTACTACCAACTTTGGCAAACTTCAAACGTCAAAAAGTATATTTTTTTAAATGGAACACCCTGTATATTTTTACAGTTTCTGATGTAGAATTTTATTCTGCACTAATTTGTATTAAGGTTCCCTATACTCATCTTTTATAGTTTTTGAGTTATTGATAATTTTGTATTTTACTGCGCGAAATACATCGAGGTATGTGTTGCTCTTATAATAGTCGGCTGTGAGAATGGTATTTGTTGCAATTATTAGCATCTATCATACTAAGTTATGTTTCTCTTATAATAGTTGGCTGTGAAAATGACATTTGTTGCAATTATTATTACCTATCTATCAAACACGATTTTATAAATAAGTTTGGTAAAGGTTATCAGTCATGGAAAATAATGGAAATGGATATTCAAACAATGATATTTTAAACTTATTTTTTATTCACAGAGTATACGACAAGTTCTGCTAATAATTCTGTGACATTCTTCGTGAATAAAAAATAAGTTTAAAATATCATTGTTTGAATATCCATTTCCATTATTTTCTATGACTGATAACCTTTACCAAACTTATTTATAAAATCGTGTTTGATAGATAGGTAATAATAATTGCAACAAATGTCATTTTCACAGCCAACTATTATAAGAGCAACATAATAACTTCGTATGATAGATGCTAATAATTGCAACAAATACCATTTTCGTAGCCGACTATTATAAGAGCAACACATACCTCGATGTATTTCGCGCAGTAAAATACAAAATTATCAATAACTCAAAAACTATAAAAGATGAGTATAGGGAACCTTAATACAAATTGGTGCAGAATAAAATTCTACATCAGAAACTGTAAAAATATACAGGGTGTTCCATTTAAAAAAATATACTTTTTGACGTTTGAAATTTGCCAAAGTTGGCAGTAAATTCTGACCACCCTGTAAGCAATTAGGTTAATTTGAAAGCATGATTAGGAAGCTTAAGGGTTCCACTATTCGTGTTGTGTAAATGGTAACTTTCACTTTCATTATGTTAGAGACAGCAAATTTCAAAATACTCGATGTCAAGACATTAATTATCAGAAAAGTCAATATATCTCGAGTAGGGTTAGATTTAGGGATAGGGTAGTATGATCAAAGTCCTATTAAAATGACTAGTAGAATTCAAAAATGCAGTAAAAAATATATCATTCCATTTAAAATAACGAAGTATATGGTAACTTCCGGTATAAGCGGAAGTGCAATGACCTTGAAAATATTTTTAATGAAAAGAGCATAAAAAACTATGTAAGTAGCCAAATTTTCAGAATTAAATTATCGCTACAAGTCCCTATACTTCTAATGAACGGTTTGCGTGAATCACCCTGTATACCAAAAAATCAGGTATTTATCGGTGATAAACTGCCATATGTTTTATTTTTAATTAGTATTGTCTGTGAGCCACAATAAGAAAATTACGAAGTGTCTATATTAAAGGGAGGGCCAACTTTGAGGTGCCCGTGCAAAGAAACGGTTTGACGTACAACAACCAAACATGGCTCATATTGTACACTGTTTATTCCTCTTTAATTTTCAATATAGGTACTTTTGCGATAGCATGCACCGGAAGCTCGTTATAAAGCAAAAAGCAAAAAGCAAAAAAAAAGCCCTTTGGGGGGGTGGAAAGGGATGTTCCGGGGACAGCTGTGTCCCACAAACTCAGACCCAAATTGAGCATCCCAAGACCAGTATAAAAAAAAATAAAAATCAAATCCTATATAGTTTTCCACCTTGAGCCTACGTTTCCTGGAGTAGATGGACTCGTTCTAAAATTTGTAATCTGGATTTTTTAAAAGGAAATGGATTCAAAATGTTTCATTAACTATTTTAGTACCCTCACATGAGTATAAAAGCGAGCATTTTTTTGTTTAATTTTATTCTAACAAAATTTAAAAATTAAAGTAAAATTTTTCTCTTAACGTTTAATTAACGCATAGTTTGTTTGTATTTTGTTTACAAATTTTGATCAGTAAATATCATCATATTTTTAGATTCAACATCAAATTAAACTTTCCTAATAGTTTAAGACTCAAAGTTAAATTTACCTCTTGGAATATAAGAAACCACAATGTATATAATTAATCTTAATTATTATATCAGAAACTGTTAAAAAGTTGTAGAACTATTTAAGAAAATTTGTTACCTTACCGTTAATTAAAGTACCTTGTTATTTGTTGTTTAAAATTTACTCAAGTAAATTCCTGCACCCATGCCTTATTTAATACAAAACAAATTCTTCGTAAATTCTACGTTAAGTAAAAGTAATTAAATTCTGTTCCAGAATCTTGAGGATAAAGAAAGAAAGCACTCGCTATATAAGGATCAATTAAGTCGAGAACAGAGGTTTCTTAGGAGAAGATTAGAGCAACTTTCATTACATTTGGCCATGTCAAAAAGACGCTCCGTATCGGAGTGCTCCTCCTCAACAATATCTAGTAATCATTCTACGACATCCTTTTCGTCTGCGCCTTCGCCCATTTCCGAATCAGGTAAGTTTATGCTAAAACTGTTCTATTTTCAGGTTGCGTTGAGAGCGTCTCATGTTGCTTTAGATTTTAGATCATATTTCAGGACCATTTTCTCTGCCGCCGTATATGTATTTTTAATAAAATCACAAAAACACAAAGAACGTAAATAGAAAAATGAAACGCGCAATTTGAAAATATACTTTATTTGCCTTATTTTTTTATGCTCTCTTCAAATCTTAAAGCAAATTATTAAACTTTCGATATACGGTGTTGTTTTTGAGATTTTACAATTCGGCCCTTTTTTTCTGTCCGGCCCTGTATTTTGATTCCGCTAAATTGAGAAATCGGTATGGCTGATTGAGTGAAACATACACACCAAATTTTGATTTTTTATACCTAGTGGTTCTAAAATGTCCAAGACAAAAATAGGCAAAATCAATATAACACTCTGTATCTTGGTAATTAAGTATTATTGACTCAGTAACCATAGATTACTAAGAATCACCCAAGTAACCTACATATGCAAGTAAAGTATGTACACTCACCAATGAATCACCCTGTATATCGATAATTATTATTAAATTAAATTTCACTTACTTAAACCGGAATCCTTAACGATCAGATGAAGATTGTCTTGATCTAAATTGAGAAATAATTTAATCTGAAACACGTTGATCATTCAAGATGACGCGCCGAAGGGTCCTAGAATCACCATGAGAGCGAAAATAAAACGGAATTTCGATCACGTGAAGATAAATAGTAAAGCTAAAAGCAAAAGTACAGCAGCATAATTTTACCATTTCGTTTCACCATCGAGCATTGCTAAAAATAAACGACTGTAGTAAAATCAGTTGAGCAGATGAAATGAGTCCTAGATTTTCGTCCCAATCATTCGATAACACAACGGCTTCAATTTTATATCAGGGATGCTAGTAAAGCGTGAAAGTACACCTCGTTCGTGGGACATGGACTGCGAATATTTTTCTTAAAAAAATCCCATATGATTGATTACTCCCGAATATTTCTACCAGAATCAACCAATTTATCTCGTCCAGTGAAAGAACTCACAGTGGAAAATTTGTGACAAACCATTGATTAAGGAACAATGGACAAACGCAATGTTAATTTTTTCGTGTTTTAGATGAAAAGGAAAAGTTCTAATATTTGTAGTAAATAAAATGGCATTTAAGATCTCTTGTATACTAGTAGGTATGTCTAAGATACTAATACGGTAGAAAATACGGTAATATGGCAATGGATAAAATAAACGACTGTGTTTGGAAACTTGCAACTGTGTGAGGCGTGCTTCCGACTAGATGGTCTATTTATTTCGGAATATGTTGCCCCAAGCCATTTGTACCCCCATCTATAGGCCCTTACCATACCTTACCAGCTATTTTAGTATTACTTGTTCGATTGGTGAAAGATCACGAGATCTTGCTCGCCGTGGGAGAACGTTCATATAAACATCCTGGAAAGAAAGTTTTCCAGTAGCTGTAAGGACCTAGTAGCGCAAAAAATGGGTTATTTTCGACGCCTACGTCTTTATAACTTTTTTCTATCTCTGGATTGTTGTAGAACATTTTTGGTATATTCCTTAAACTACTATGTTTTGTTTTGTTACATAAAGTACTGAATGGGTTCCTTCGGGGGAAAATGTTATTTTTGCCTCGTATAGTACCAAATTAGATCTTTTCTATTTTTTAGGAAAATTTTGATTATTTTAGGCAATAGATAATTAAAAAAAACTTTTTTATTTAAACCAGGTAACTTCATAACAAGAAAAAAATTAAAACAATTATCATCTGGAGGAATTACTCGTCATCGGTACAATGTGAATTGCACTTGATACTTGTGTGACACTGCATCTATAGTTAGCGCAGATAAATTGTATGCAGTCATCACACTTGAAGTTAAATTTTTTATCAAGTGAACGGGGTCTTCCGAGGACTCCATTTATAAAAATTGTAAAGTGATTTTTCCAGTCAAGGAATGTCTGTTTTTGTCTTAAATATTACCGTCACTTGGGTACACCCTGCCGCCGTTTTTAATAAGTAAGTCCTGTTTTAGTTAAATTAGTATTGAGTTGTAAAAAAACCCTTAATTTTCGATACTCTCCGGTATAATTAAAATCCATGAATTATTATAAATAATGACCGAGTCGGAAACAAAAATCATTAGTTACTAAAACCGGTTAAAATATTAATCCGTGTCCGTTTTAATCCGTTTCTTTTTGCAATATAGTCTAGAAATTGCAAGTAACCCATTTCCGGTTATTGATGCTACGAGTCAATGTTGCTAATTACATAATACGCTCGACCTCAGTAAGTAACGTTACAGGAGTACGAGTCCTTCGTTTCAAATCAGTACGCCGTCTGGATACGTCATGAAAGTAATAAAACGCCGGAGGAACGTTCAGTCCGCATCAGTCCAAGATCAATCCCAAACAGTCCGCATCAATCCGAAACTGTCACACCTGACACCTCGTCACCGTTTTCACTTCCGTCCGTAACCGCCACTCCGACTTATAGTAATAATTTTCTTGAAAATAATATTGGTAAGAATACACCGTGGTCTGCTACTATCCGTCCGTACCGCCTTTAGTTAAGTATAGATATCTTATTGTTCGTGAGTACCGCTGTATTTACTACTAAATCAAACAAACTAGAGCTAACTAGTAGTTCCTCCGTTTGTCTTTTGTTTCATAAAATATGCATAGGCTCGTTAGATTTGCTCGGTCGGGCAATATTTAAGGCCTCAGTGCATAAAGTTCTACCGGAGAACTTAACTTACGAAAAATAGTCCTTGTTAAATAGCTCTACGTTTGTGGCAATAGTTCCCCGTATTGTAAAACCCTCTGTGTAGACAAGAATATCTATAGCTAACCGACTGCCCGCCGTTCGTACTATATCCTGTTGGAAATTCCGTTTGCTTGCCGTCCGAAATCGCTTCAGCCGCGAAAACAGACACCGGTTATCAAAACTCACCGCCTTCCGCATATTCACGCGTATATACTCTTGATTGCCAGCCTGCATATTTATTATCGTTATCAAATTTGTACACACTCGACTGCAAAATCGCTGAAATATCCTGTTTATTGATTTATATTCATTACTGTTTTAATAAATAAATACGTTGGTATGCATAGGAAAAATTCACGAGTTATTAATTCGGTTATTTATTTCTAATTAACCCGTTTGAGAAATTGTCCAAGTCCAGTTGACAAGACAATCATCTTAAGACCCTGGACAAATAACCGTATCTCCATCTGTTAGCTACCCCTAAACGTTCTCACCCCGGAGAACCAAACAAGCGCTATTCCTTGCACTTAAAAATTAAGGAACTGGCGCCCGAGTTTCCGTCTAAAAAGTGTCACAAAGCCAGAGAGTTCTGTTTGTAAGTCAGTTACAAACAGTACAGGTTACGTAAGTAGACGCCATCACAAAATGCAGTTTTCATGTAAATTAGTTATTGAAAATCGTTTCAAGTTACTAAATATTGTGTGAAAAAATAAAAAACTCAGCTACTTACTTGGCATTTAATGCATGAGAATAGATATTATCCCACTGAAAACTGAAAAATTTAATCCTGGGGTCCCAGAAAGACCCCGCGTAGTAGTAGTGTAAGGGATACTTACGTTTCGCTCTTTTCTTACTATAAGGTGAGTCTTCATTGTTCAATTTGCTTATACTAAATGTCACACCGAATCTTTATTTTTGGCAGTTGTTTAAGTTATTTATGTACAGTAAAAAGGATTATTTGACTTACAACGAAACACATAATTAAATTAAATCACTTTAACCCCAAAGGGATGTAGATGTATTGAATATATTCTATAGTTCATATCCGAAAGCGATTAATTTTGAATTATTTTTGGATACCCATATAAAGTTATTGTTAAGTGTAAGAGTAGCCGGGTAAAACTGGCTAAACTTCGCCCATTGTATTAGTATTCTGTATACTTTTATAATAAAGTCGTTTATTATTATTATTATATGTTTTTGTGTTAACTTAAAATGCATACATCCAAATCAAGTGCGAATGGACATAAATCAGTACTCCATCATGTCACATAGTGACATATCTACAACACGTAATATATTGTCTAAACGACTGCGTCATCCCACTGCTCTTTCACGTGAAAGCGGACCCAATTAACATGTTATTTTTAAACGCGTTAAAAAAAATCGATAGCCATTGTGTGGGGCTATAAATTAAGAAATTTGCATATTGTTTCCTATATTTTTCATTGTTGGTTCGGCAATTTAATATATATATTGCTTCCGTAATTAACGAATCATTATTTAATGTATGCATAATGTGTTTAGGATTAATGCCCTTGGAGAGATATTTAACTTTGCAATAATGCAATAAAATGATTTTAAATAACAACAGTAACTGGGGAATCTCGATTGGTGATAATAATTCCATTCCATTCTTATATCTAGGGAGTGCATCTTGTCATTCTGTAGTATGATTTTTTTATAAATAACCTTGTTTCCAAATAATATTAATAATACGAAATACACATTATAGCCCGTGAAAGCTTTTTATACATTTGTTTTTCATAGATCAGTTTCATAGCGCACAAGCAATATGTCAACACAAATTCTGCCTGTTGAACAATGCACAAAAATTCTTTGTTATAGTAACGAATTCTCATTTATGTAACCTCTCATGGAATTTAACACCGAATCCAAAACAACATTTATATTCAGGATTATGCACGACTGCATAGTAATAATTTTGTTACATATTTTATAAACATTGCTTTCGTGTTACTACCGACAACAGTGTAATTGCATGTCAAGTGTCCGACATATTTCCTTAACATTTATTGAAGGTTAGATAAGTATGTAAATAATGATGTGATTAATACAGTCGTAGATATATATTTTTTAAACCCCATTTCATGTCGCGTGTGAATATTTGAAATTGTGCTACACGCATACAGTTTAAATATGCTTTTCCTAAATTTCAACTAATGTGTTTTCAAAGTTTTTTTACTATATCAGCAACATCGTTTTTATATTATGTAATGTAGTCGTCACATTTATTATTCAGCTTTGAATTATAATTACAATATTTGCAAAACTTACTTAAATACAATGTTGCTGTAGCAGTTTGGAAGAACCGGAAAACTGTGTCAAATGTGCAAAAGAATCGAGTAAAAATAATAATTAACTTGGAAGAATATGAAAATGATCCTGATGAACATTAACCACGAATTAAATATGTTTATGAACTTATATATTCAATAATTAATAATTATAATGAATATAAAAATATATCAGAAATATAATTGGCTATTTCTATCCTTAATAGAATTTTTTCTTAATTAATATGCGTATTTAACTGCTTTGTGACGGCTTATTAGGTGTGTTTCAGTAGTTAAAAGGAACTTTGGATTTAAATATAAGTCGCTAACCATCAAGTCGCTAACGCCGACGCCGACGTTCAAAATTACATAGAGTAAATAGTTACTATACCACAGCATCCAGATACTAAATGTAAAAGTTTCCTACATTTAAGTTTTCATCTTTGCAAAAAACTAACAAAAATATATTTTATTTAAATCTCAACTTGTCTGAAAGTACGTCACGTTAATGGAGGAGATTTTTCTTTACATTTTTAGAATATATAGTTTTCTTAAGAAACCATCTAGATGTAGGTATATTCTAGATACAGTCGCAGACCCATCAAGTGGCATATCGATTGAGTCGTCTTTAAAAGGAGAATTCAAATATGTAATAATATACCTAGTGTTCCATTTAAAAAAACATAAGTTTATGACATCACGCCTAAATCGATCACCCTGTATATTTCAAAATATTTTTATACTATGCACAATTGTATCTCTTATAGGAGAGCCAGGACATTTAGCCGACGCGAGGCTGGGACACCCTGTATGTTCTGCATAAATTAACTTTTCCCAAATTTAAGATCTAAAACGCTACAATTAACTGTTTGGAATTTCCGTAACAAAAGTGGTTAATTAGTAACCTTCAACTTAATTTTATCACGATTTATTATTTTCAGAATTGCAGACTTGCAAAATTTAATAACTGGTAATAATTATTTTACACTGGTAGATGCGCTTTACATTTTACAATTACGTATCTTGTTCCTTAAAGGACAATCCCTAAAGGGAAGATGTAGATTACGTCAGCATTTCCGTAAATAAAGAAGTATTTTTGTCCTGCTGAAACGATTCTCAAATTGGCGCCCACCCGTCCGGAAGAAGCAGATAAAGCGAAAGTGAAAAGTGACAAAATACTCCCCTTGGATACCTAAAGGGACGCCCGTATAATTTAGTGTGTCACTTAAAAACAGCAAATAAACATGGGAATTCTAATAAATTAGCAATTACCGCTAATAGAATTTTTTCTCTAAGTATAAATTCTTTTTTCTGAAAATTACCAATTTACCGTACCCCAGGCTTTGATATGACTTAATGTTTGTTTAACACTATTTATGTTGTAAATAATAACTACCGATTACAACTATTTAATATAAATACCTTCATGCCGCGTCATTCAGCCGTAAAATGTGTTTGCTACCCGTAAATATTGAAGCCACAGCAAGGTTTCTACCTTGGTGAGTATAATACATAAAACATGGTGTAGGTATGTGACGTCAGCGAATGTCTGTTGGCGTATTGGATTGTAGTATTTCTTTATTATTATTATTAACATTACCGCACCAATCCCTTTTTTATTTATACATTTACCGAGGATTAAGGGACAGTTGTATAAAAGTGATTCAGCGAAAGTTCAACTGATATTGGTTCAAAATCCAAGGATACCGATTGCTGCAAGAATGGTATCCGTGGATTTTGAACCAAGTTCAGCTGAACTTTCGCTGAACCACTTTTATACAACTATCCCTAAGTGTATTACAAATATACAGGGTGAGTGAATAGTGCGTATTTCTTCTGTATCTCCTGTCTCGTTTGAGATAGAGGCATGGTTCAAAAATTTAATTAAACTGTGAGAAAAAGTACATATTTTAAATTATTATCAATTATACAGGGCGATCCGTTAAAGTGGTAGATGAAAGAATATGTATTTTTTAAATGGAATGATCCAATTTTTATGATGGCCTATTCAGCGGTAAAATATTTTTAAAATTTGTGGTTAATGAAATAAAAAACATTTTTTTGTATGGAAAGTTGACGTTTGCAGGTATCATTTTGAAAATTGATTTTGGACTTATTTTTGGAGAATTTTTTTTTTTTTTTTGACATGGTAGTAGTTTATGCCATACTTTAACTAGGATTAGCTGATGCAGAAAATATTCCTTTCATACAATGTGTTTATAAGCGCACGGCTAACTTATAGATATTCAAACTACCAAAACTCAACTTTTACAAATGGAACACCTTGTACTTATATTTTTGTAATTTGTGTAATTTTTATTTCTCTGCATCTTTGATATACCTAAAATGAATAATTTTCGAGATGTGGCTGTTTATGTGTAAATACGTATGTTTTATTCAGAAATGTATACTTAATTGATAATTATTTTAAAAAATGTACTTTTCCTCACAATTTAATTAAAATTTTGGACCATACCTCTATCTTTAACGAGACAGGAGATACAGAAGAAATAGATTTTTTTCACTTTAATGCGCTGTTTTATAGGAGGTGGGATTTCTTAATCTACAACTTTGAGTTTCCCTATACCCGAAGAAACTAAGTTCAGCCTAGAAACAGTAATGTTATTGTAGGCACTAATCTTTCAAACGGTTATAATAAGATTACCTACTATTAAATGTTATGCTTGGCGCCTTCGCCAAAATATTCATCGACTCTAGTATACCGGGTGTAAACGAATAGTGGGCCACCCGTGTATCTTTATTATTTTTAAAGATATCGGGATAAAATTTTACATGATGAAATTAGGTAAGATTTACAACTTTTTGAGACCTATTCGACATATTTGTCACTTCCGGTTTCACCGGAAATGGCCCCAATAATCTTTTCTAAATGGACCACCTAACGATTACACATTACGGAACTTTTGGTACCGTTTAACCCCTACTAAATAGAGCTTTCTGAATATCTGGGTGGCCCATATAATATTTAAAAAAAAAGAATTATTTTGAAAAATGTGATATTAATGAGTTTAGAGCACCCTGTATAATGTATTATTGGACATATTGACGTTTTCGTATTTTTTATATGAATTACATTGGAACAAAAATAATTTTAACATATTCGCAGCCATCTAGATTGACAACTAAAAGTCGAATTATTTTTCGTGCAACCCTGTATAGATTGTTCAAAATAGTATAAATGTATCCAAAATGTGATCTTTATTTCAAAAATGTAAAAATATACAGGGTGGTCCATTTAGAAAAGACTATTGGGGCCATTTCCGGTGAAACCGGAAGTGACAAAAATAGCGGATAGGTCTCAAAAAGTTGGAAATCTTACCTAATTTCACCATACAAAATTTTATCCTGATATTTTTAAAAACGAGGACGTTACAGGGGTGGCCCACTATTCGTTTACACCCGGTATAATTTTCAAATTTAAGAAAATTCGAGCACCCCACCGCTTCTATAGTTATTTTTTTTTTTTTTCGTTTTTATAAAATGTAGGACTGATTTTAGAATTGACAGAAATATCACCGCCACCGCCACCTTCTATTTATTGATGAGATTTTGCATAACTTTGATCGTACCAGGTTTGCATCCTAATCTTATCAGAATATACGAAATTGTTATCAGACAGAGACTGGTTGACAGATATTTTTTAAACCACATGAACTGTTTTCTCAAATTTAAATTTTTTTGAAGCTGCTTTTTGAATTCGCTGTGACTGAACACAAACATTTATTTAAACCTCAATGTTGATTTTTCCATCACAATGTTTCCTTTATGTACTCTTGTAAGTACCTACATATTAAAGGGGATTACGTATGGGCAGGATTCAGTTTTGTTTGCTAATAAATCTCGGTATTTATAAAACTCGTTAAAATAATGGAAATATCCTATATAAACCCTCCATGTAAACTAAAAGCTACTACTACTTATTATTATTATTGTATTACTAAAAATATTTGCAGATTTTTCTAAATAAAAATCGAGATACCACATAATATATCTAAACATTCTATATAATGGCGAAGGCGCCGATGCTATATATAGCATCGGCATATTTTTTTATATAATATACAGTGTGACTGAGTGTGACACACTTAAGATGAAGACACCCCTGTATTTAATTTCTTACATTACTCAACTTAAATGTCAGGTGTAACCCCAGCCTACTGCGACCTCGTGAATAGGACACATTCTCATTATTTTGCGTCGCGTTGGAGATATCGAAAAAAGTTACTAAAAAAAGTTGTTCAGAATCTTATTTTGACCGTAGCTACCGAGTTTCGAGACAAAATTCGAATTTTGAAATATTTTGTAATTTTCACAAAAGTTCGAAATTTTTGTCAGTTTTCACTAGTAAGCCATGGAAACAATTAAAATTGTTAAAATTAAAAATAAAATCATGGCTTACTAGTGAAAACTGACAAAAATTTCGAACTTTTGTGAAAATTACAAAAAATTTCAAAATTCGAATTTTGTCTCGAAACTCGGCAGCCACGGTTAAAATAAGATACTGAACAACTTTTTTTAGTAACTTTTTTCGATATCTCCAACGCGACGCAAAATAATGAGAATGTGTCCTATTCACGAGGTCGCAGTAGGCTGGGGTTACACCTGACATTTGAGTTGAGTAATGTAAGAATTGCAACTCCTGAAGTTCTACTTCTGTACCGAAATTCAAATCTCTACTTCTAAAAATAAATACAGGGGTGTCTTCATCTTAAGTGTGTCACACTGTATAATAGGAAACTTAACACTAATAAAAGTAAAGATTTTTTCAGGATAAAGGATTCTTATTTATATACAGAAACTACTGCATTAACTCACCAAGACGTTGATAACATTTATTTATTTATCCCTCAAGATAATTTTTAACTTCTCTCAACTAACTTATAATTAATGAGGAAGATAATAAATTTTATGTGTTCCCAAAAATTAAAATCAAGCGGGTTGAGGTCGGGTAAACGAGGGGGGCAGGAAAATGCACAACTCGGTCTATCCACCTTCCGTGAAACACATTATCCAAATAATATCTGAAATATAGAGAAGAAACTGTAATGTTCTAATTATTATGATCATCAAAATTTCTTTGCCAGCAATACGCTAAAATTTAACATTTTGATTAGGAGCATGGTGATTGAGATGAGACTAGTTACTTTTATTGTTTCCATGTTTCTTTCAGCACCTAATGCACTACTACTAGTGCCTTTTTATGATAGAATTAATAAATATGTAGCTATAGGTCTATAAGAATACCAATTGTATGAAAATTAAAGAAATCGAGTTTTTATAGGTATTTAAACTCAGATGCTACTCGAATTTGTTTGTACCAAGTAAAAGTCACATCAAAAACAACTATTTAATCTTTTGTTATTTTAACCGCGTAAACTGTCTAGGCGCGATGTGTGAAGCGAGCGCAGCCACTCATTGTTATGTTTAACGTCATATTACTAAATACATTGCAGATATGCAAGCCCTGTATCGTGTTTACATTAATATTCAGAGCACAAGTATACGGATGCATCTGCTAATTCGGCTTATAATATAATATATGTACACGTGTGTAATGTTTCAATTAACGTTTTCGCGTTATTAAGCATGCGTCTTTACGTCTATTACAATTTATCACATCCGGAGCCATAAATCCCCATTTTGTAAGTAATCGGATTATACTTTCTTTTGTCTTGATTTGAGTACTGTGTTGCATACATGGCTGCCTGTCTCTTCGGAGTTTAAACCCCAGCTGGGGCAGATGCCGCAGATGGCAGTGCCGCAGGAGATGGTTGTATGTCCATAAATTTTCAATATTGTAACCTCCTTTGACCAATTCTGGTTTTGCACCTATGCTTTATCTATTTGATGTATCTTATTAGATAAATATCTCAAACAGTATTGATGTCTTCTTGTTTCAATTTTTCTTGGGTTTTAACTGAAATTTTCATATCAATTATTGCTCCTTAAGACAGAAAATTAAAAAGGCAATCGCCATACACTATACAAAACGATTTTTTATTAACTAGGTACTAATTACACTGTCTAAATTTAATAAAAATAATATTCCCCATTCAGATTATTAATTTTATCAACAGTAAAAACACAAGAGCTTTTTTTTTATCGGATAAATTTCTCTTCGTAACGAAACAATTTTGCCAAATAGTAATTTTAAGAGAAAAATTGACATGAAAAAATCGCGAGACCGGAGGTCGAGCGATTTTGTCAAATGTCAGTTTTTCGAGCAAAATTGCGGCTGTCATAACCTGAAGTATATTATTTTCGTATAAATAACTATTTATCAGAAAGGTTTTCCGACATGTCGAAGGTTATAGTAGAATTGAGCGACATTTTTGGTTATGTTGGAACCAAAAGTAGACCCATGAAAGAAGGCGAAGCCGTATTTAAAGCTGGTCATATCATTCACTGCCAGGTTGAAGATGTCATCAAGCAACAAATATTTGGCCTGTGTTTGCAAACATCTGCATTAAATTCTCCACCTCATGAAATAAAAATATGTATACGAGATGAGCCCAATAAATGGCAATGCGTATGCAGCTGCAAAGCAGGTCAATCTGGGTTTTGTAAGCATATAATCTCCACGCTCATTTACATAAACCGGCAAGATTTGTTAAATTATAAAATAATTCAGTAGTTTTTGTATTTATTATATTTATTATTTAATATTATTCTGAAAATACATATTAGTTATGAGGATTGAGGAATTAGAGAAGCTAAGTTGCACAGATGTAACGCAGGCATGGGGTAAGGAAGAAGAAGGGCTCAAATTCGATTTAACGGAAATGTGTTAGGGAAATGAGGTTACCACGGTAACAATTGTCATGGTTACCAGTATCTGACAGTACCATTCCCAAGGTGGGGAAATGATTGGTTGCAGAGTTAGGTACTCCAGAATAACGGAAATGTGATTTAGAAAAAGTGTTGCTATGGAAACAATTGTCAAGGTTATCATTACATAATGGTACTTTTCCCATGGTGGGGACTCGCTTAGTTAAGGAGATAGGTACTCCAGATTATTTATTTTATGATTTGGAAACGTGTTACGGTAGTGGGGTTAACAAGGTAACGGTTGTCATGGTTACCAGTATCTGACAGTACCATTCCCAAGGTGGGGAAATGATTGGTTGCATAGTTAGGTACTCCAGAATACCGAAAATGTGATTTAGAAAAAGTGTTGCTATGGAAACAATTCTCAAAGTTATCATTAAAATAAATAAATACACCACATGTAATTACGATCCCCTTTATCCCAGAAGGCTCTAGAAGAGCCTTGTGCGGGAGGGGGCTACACATTTAAAGACAAGGGACACACATCCAATATCCGTGTATAATGGAAAAATCCCCCTCACAGTATTTTCCATTGCCACGACCGGGATTCGAACCCGGGACTTTTGGATGAGAGGCAGTTACCCTACCATCTCGACCATCAGTCATATAAAATGGGAAAAGTACCATTATATAATGGTACTTTTCCCATGGAATACATCAAGAAATAAGGTAGGTAACGTTTTTAGAATTCCTTCACAATGCGCGTCCGATGGACGGTTCGAAATTTGGTTGTTATTTAATGACATATTAAAATGATTAAATTACAACGTCTTT
Source organism: Rhagium mordax (assembly GCA_963680705.1). Lineage (NCBI taxonomy): Eukaryota > Metazoa > Arthropoda > Insecta > Coleoptera > Cerambycidae > Rhagium > Rhagium mordax. Next base: position 63,246,850 of record OY796659.1, on the reverse strand, counting down.
ATACGGATTTCGTGGCGTTAGGTTAGGTGTGCCAACATGGTTATGTTATATAATGATTTAAT